>OY757543.1:15668707-15735121 GCA_963584105.1 Alviniconcha strummeri | reverse complement strand
TGTTCCGACCTTTCAGTAACTTCTGGCTTCCTGATCTGTGAAGCTTTGTAAGGGACGACTATTTGACCTCAGGGTCAGGGAAAAACCATAAATGTTCAAGGTCAGGCATAATCTTGATGTTTTATCTTCTGCCTTCCCGATCTATCTGATGCCAGAAGGGACGACTCTTTGACCGACTCAGCAGACCATATAATATGTTCAAGGTCAGCCGTAATTCCGGCTTTATAATTTATGCCTTCCCGATCCCCAGTCAACTTCACACCCCCCCCCCCCCGCCCCCCCCCCCCCCCCCCCCCCCCATCTTCTTCAAGCATTAAAATTGGCGTGTGTCATAAGTAACAAATTAGACTTTTTTTCCTTGTGATATGATGAAGTTTCGGGTTTGCCCTCATACGGTGACTTCTGAGGTTAACAAGACTAAGCTTTAAATGTGCTGTGAAACACCTGTTTTATACCCTCGGGTCAAAGCTGGCTGTAAAAGAATCGTAGAGTTTGGGCATGATAATCATAATAACCGGTTTGGCTAATTAATACCGGTTTAAATTACGCGCAAGAGGTCACAGCAACTGGACAAGATTTGTCAGAATTTACTGTGTTCATTTGCACAGAGTTGTATAATTACAGGCAGTTTAGTGGATGTAAGGCGACTCCTTTTGACGTGTGTTTATAACACTTCTTTACTGAGCTGCTCTCGTGACTGAGCGTGGCACGTGGTTTAGTCATAGTTCATAATGGCTCGTTCTTTTTACCTGTTAAGTAGTGTACTTCTTACGGCCCCTTTTTCATGACTTAGTGCGGCACATAGTTATAGCTCTTAGGCGGTTTAGTCAATTCGTAACTGATACAGCACTACACACGAAAACAACATAGTTCAACCAAAAGCAGACAAGTATCCTACATCTCTTTTTTTGTTAACCCTTTAACTGTTGTTTAAGTGTTGTTTTGTAACTTGAAAAAGGGTACTGAAAATGTTCATGTTGTGTTTGTCCCAAAATAAACAGCATTCTTTTAAACCCGTTATGTATTTGGATCTTGTTTTGGAACGCTAGCAGTCATTGTTGTTTAAGTTTTTTTCAGTTCATACCAGCTCGTTTTGGTCGTTCTAGTCAGATGTTTCTTACGGACCTGCTTTCATGGCTGAGTGTGTCCCGTTTCCTGTGGAGTGCAGATACACCTGAACGGGCAGCACATTGCGGACTTTGCCCATCGCCTGCCCAAGGAGACGGCCCAGTTCATCGTCATTTCCGGAGAGGTTTCCATCAGCTACATCAAATTTGGGGGCCACGGAGGCGTGAGTGTCCCCTTTTTGCTAGACTTTATGACTTCTTGCTTTTAGCGGAGCATACAGAATAACGTGTTTTCGAACTCACGCTTCGAACTGCACAAATCCAAGGCGCTTGATCATTGCTTTTGTACACAGCACGGGCACGTGCTTTGTTTACATTACATTGGTACTTGAACAGCTCTCTGGCTTGTCTAAACCCTGGAGGTGTGGTTGTATGCAGGCGCTGACTGGCTAAAGTCATCTGTCAGCCAGAAGGTGGCGACAGGGCAATTTGTTTAGCTCTGTGTATCACGTGCATAAACTGTATCACGTGCAAATCACGTGCATATTTTGCCCACCGCCTGCCCAAAGTGGCCCAGCGGTAAAGCGCCCAGCTGCTAAGCGGCAAAATGGTCCCGGTTCGAATCCGAAAGGATCACATTATTCTTCAGAATTAAGCTGTTGTTTGTAGACACTGTGTACTGACTTCCTACCTTTACATTTTACGGAATCTTAAACTGGCTAATATGATCATTGCCCATCGCAATGCAGATCATTCTGGTGATGAGAGTGTGGTAGTATTGATGATGAGGGATATCGATCACAACCGCCTATGGGAGACAATTAGGGTTAAATGAGTCCTTAGAGTAGTGCCTGTATAAGTTGCTTTTCCTTCTTGTGTAGCTAAGCTGTTCGCTGTTGTGAATGTACATAGGCTAGTGTTAGGCAAGTGCATATCAAATGTGTTTAAACCCAACAATAAAACACGTCTTTCCAAGGAAACGGCATAGTTTACTATGATCACAGGCTAGGTTTTTAGTTCGACTTCTGTCCACACCGTTTTGACTGAGTCTGAAAAATGAAAGCGCCTAGTCTTAACTGCACATTCATTTTCCATTGATTGTCCAGAGTGCACCGCGAATGATTGTTTGATCCCTCACTGAATAATTGTTTTGTCCATCCCGTTTATCGAATGATTATTTTACCCATCTGGCTCTACAGTGGATGTTTAATCTCTCCTAATGCAGTCAATGTTTCACCCACCGTGTATGTAATAGTTTGCTTCACCCATTTACAACCTGCACGTCGAATGCTTGTTTTGTCCATCCTGCATACTTAATGGTTGATTTCACCCGCTCTGCGCGATTAAGGATTGTCACCGAGTTTAACCCTTAGGACACCAGCTGACGTCCTTGCAACGGTGTTTTCCATGCGATTATTTGATGCCACACAACATCCTGCTTGAATTCTGACCTCTTGTGCTTTCTCGTGTGTAGTAAACATCTCCAGGTTGACACCCCTGGCTCGCTAAACTTCTTTTGAGACAGTTCTTAGAAGAAATCGGGTAGATAATTGGGTTTTAACGCTCAGCCAACCATGACGGGCGAAGAAGGAATCAGAAAATGCGGAACAAACTCTTCGGTTTGGAAAGTGTCGGCTGCACGATTATTTAACCCATTCTGTCTGGTGCATGAATGTGTAACCAACTCTGTCCATTGGCGAGTGATTGTTTAACCCATTCTGTCTTCTGTGTGACTGTTTATCCAATTCTGTCCACCGAATGTTTAACCCATTCTGTCTGCTGCGTGATTGTGTAACCAGTTCTGCCCATCGAAGGATTTTTTTATATTTTTTTTTACCATTCTGTCTGCTGCATTACGGGGTAACCAATTATGTCCATTGGCGAGTGATTAACCCGTTCTGTCTTCTGCGTGACTGTTTAACCCATTCTGTCTGCTGCCGCATGGCTGTGTAACCAATTACGCTCACCGAATTATGACCCAATCTCTACGCTGCTGACCTGAGCGTGATAATTTTCTCCCCCGCAACCAGCGGGTCGTTTGTCCTACTTGGTGGAGGGTGGAGGGGGGCACCTTTCATTCCGCCATTGTCTTCTTACCCAGTGGTGAGATCGAGGGACATTCGCTGTGTTAAACTGCGTGGCTTTAGGGGAACGGTAGTGTCCGTATCGGCTTGCATTGATCTCAGTCTGTTGATATTTTCACACACATTCGCTTGCACAGTTTGGCTGCGTGCAAAGAGCTTAACATGCTAAAACGCGAGCTGATCTATAACACTAAGACAACCGCTTGCACCAGTTGGTGTCAAGGAAAGCTCTAACCCATGAAAATGCCAAGAAGAAAAAAAAAAGAGAAAGAAACTAACCCACCAAAACGCAAAGCAAAGAGCTAAGCCACTAAAACGTCGTGAAACCCCCACCAAAATGCCAAGAAAAGAACCAACCCACTAAAACGCAAAGAAAAGAGCTAACCCACTAAAATGCCAAGAAAAGAGCTAACCCACTAGAACGGAGTCTAACCTGTAACCCTCTAACACACCTACTTGCACAGTTTGGCGTCTAAACTGAAAGACCAAGCCACAAGAACAAGAACTACAAAACTAATATGCAGTCTAAAATATAGCAATCTAACACGATTTCATGGCACTCTTTGGCGTCAGCAAACACTTTGGCATCAGCAAGAGGACTAAAAAGAACCATCATCTAATCTGTACTGAATATTTTACTGAACATTTCAGATGGCAGCATCTTTGTTTTAAACGATTTTTATTTATTTGGCTGGTGCGGAATTAAAACCGGTCAATATAAAAAATATAAAAAATGTATAGTTATGGCGGCAACTGTGCACGAGTAGAATGATAAAACTGTTTCCCTCTGACAGCGCCAAGCCCCAGCAGCTGGCTTTCCCCAACCCGCTGGCTATGGTCCCCCTGCCGGCTATGCCCAACCTGCAGGCTATGCCCAACCTGCAGGCTATGCAGCACCATCCTTCCCTGGACAGCCATATCCTATGGTAAGATGTTTTTCTGGGCAGTCGTATCCTATGGTAAGATACTTCCGTGGGCAGCCATATCCTATGGTGTAAAGAAATATACTACTATCACTAAACTGACTAATCTAAAAGGACATGCTCGTGCGCACAACATTCAACAAACACCAATTTTTGTTACGACCGTTTATGTAACCGCAACAACAAAAATGCAAGTTATTTCATGACTGATTTATGGGTTGTGATTTCTTTAAATTTAGGCTAACAATAACACACATGTACTCACGCTTCCGAGTCCAAGCACTATACATACACACTCTCACGCTAGAGTCTAACTACACAGCTCACTCATCAGACCAGAACTCTTCCAGCACAGGTTTTGAATCACACACGGCGTTGACGACACTCAAGACAGTGCTGTCCCTATGCACTGACGTTGTTCTCGCGAAGTGATCTGCAATCACCTTCGCTTCCTGAGAACAGTTAAATCGGAGGGGAAGTCCTAGGTCTTCCTGTCTTCCTGACTGTCCGGCAAACGCCCGTCTAGCGTCTGAACAGTGATGTCCGAACAGTGATGTCCGTACCCGACGTAGCCCACGTTCCTGACGTCCTCTCGGCACCAGTCTTCAACCGTGCATCCTGTCACATATTGCCGTAAATCATAATACTTTGCTAATTTCTTCGCGATTCTCCTTTTAGATCAAATACTGAGCTTGGCTGATTGTCCTGGTCGCTGTGATTTATCACCTGCATCATTCCCTCCTCATTCATTCCTTATACAATAAATACTAGATAACTTCCTGTCATAATGAGCAATGGTTACAACCCAGTAACTACAACTTCACTGTCGTTACCGGCCTCTAATTAATCAATTCAAGGCTGTCTGTTATAGTTCATAAATCATAAGAGCTAATAGGCCTACATCATAACCAGCACGTCAACATAATTTACGTAAGATATTTTTCCACAGAAATTATTCGAAAACATATATTCAGCAAATTTGCCAAAGAGTAGGGATTTCTACTACCGGTAGGGTTCCTCCGTGACATCTCATTCCGAACGTTCAGGTCAAGGATGCCTCTGCTACAGATTGAGACTTTCAGACTTGCGTTCAAACTGAGAGCAACTTAAAATAAATTCGGTGAATGTTTACTGTTGTTGCGAAGACTGTTGTTCTCATCTTGCAAACACAGAAGAAGAAAACATGTCTTGACAAAGAATCGCCTAACAAAAACAAAACAACAACGAAAAGAAAGATAGAAAGAACAACAACAACCCAAAAACAACAACAACAAACAACAAAAAACGAACAACCACCATGTTAATCTCCAACAGACTATGTCAGAGACGTGAGAGAGGGTATTAAGACGGTGGTGGCTGATTGGAGTGTGGTGAACCCCATCCATTCTCTGACAGGTTCACAGGCCTGCTTTGTCTTCACTAGTCGCCTCGTGAATGAAAGAGGCGGAAAAAGCATAGCAATTTAAAATAAGCCCAATGCGATTTTGGTCCAAAATACGGCATCGGAAGAAAGCATGAATAGACTGCTGTCGCTGAGTTCAAGGCTACCTGACTGGGGTCATGTACTGTCACGCTTAGAGCGTCACCCGGAACTAGAAGTGAGCGATAAAGGCGGTCGAGACAACTCGGTTTGTGAGCTGATTGTGCCGAACCCCTCTTTAAGGTGAAATGCCGTGCTCAGTAGTTTGCGACGGTGCACGGCGGTCATCTGGGGTTTGCCAGTTTATGTTTAAGGCATACTCACCCCAATTGTTTGAAAATAAACAGATCGGCACTGTCAACACTGACGCTAACATAATTATACAGTGCTGGCTATTTGATTTTACAGTGCAACCCTTTAGTTTAAGCTCATGGAGGTAACGACTAGTTGCATACATTCTTAACCTGATCGGTTTATGCTAATTGCTTCACTCATCCTGCACATAAAATGACTTTACCCCATTCTGTACAATGACCGTTTCACCCACCCTGTGTATAACGACTGTTTCACCCATCGTGTACAATGACTGTCTCGCCCACCATGTACAATGGCTGTTTCACCCGCCGTGTACAATGATTGTTTCACCCATCGTGTACAATGACTGTCTCGCCCACCATGTACAATGGCTGTTTCACCCGCCGTGTACAATGATTGTTTCACCCACCGTGTACAATGATTGTTTCACCCACCGTGTACCATGACTGTTTCACACACCGTGTACAATGACTGTCTTGCCCACTGTGTACAGTGGCTATTTCACTATGTACAATGCTTGTTTCATCCACCCTGTTTCATGACTGTTTCATCTACCTGAACAATGACTGTTTCATCCATCCTGAACAATGACTGTTTCATCCAGCCAGGTGCGCAATTTCCCTGGTGCAGCAAGAGATTTTTCTTCCAGGGTCAGCCCACCCTGTACAATAACTGTTTCATCCACCCTGTACAGTAACTGTTTCATCCACCCTGTACAGTAACTGTTTCATCCACCCTGTACAATAACTGTTTCATCCACCCTGTACAATAACTGTTTCATCCACCCTGTACAATAACTGTTTCATCCACCCTGTACAGTAACTGTTTCATCCACCCTGTACAATGCTCGTTTCAGTTACCGTCTTCTTCTTTACAACCATCATCTAGCCTAGTTTGTTTCACCTGTCCACCCTGCAGAATGCTTCACCTGTCCACCCTGCAGAATGCTTCACCTGTCCTATCCAATGCATGCATGTTTAACCCATTTTGTCCGCTGCTGACCTGAGCCTATTCCTCCAACTCCTCCTCTCCCCACCCCCCACCCCCCTCCCACATCCAGCGGGTGGGTTTGTTCCACTCGGAGGTGCGGCACCCTTCATTCCGCCAGTCTTCTTATCCGGTAGTAAGTTGAGGGACTACTCGCTCCCTAATACCAAAGACTTAATATTGGGGTCTGTGGCACAGTGTGGCTTTAGGGGACGGCATATGGGTACTATAGCGGCTTGCTGGAATGCATTAAAACACGGCATAATTCGTGATATTTTCAGTAATACGTTTGCTTGCACAAACTTTATTTGTTACCGTGTAAGTGTTGTTTTGTTGCTTGAAAAATGATCTTACCCCGAAAATTCGTGTTTAGTACTGTCACCGTTAAAATAGCGTTCCTTTTAACCGTTTATGTGTTTGGACGGAGTTTTCTTGCACAGTTTGGCATCAAGTAAAGAACTAACCCACTGAAACGCAGTCTGCTATGGGACATTTTTTTAGCACAATAGTATTTGCCAGCAGTTTGCCATTCACGAAGGAATCAATGTACTAAACTGAGTGCGATTCAATATCTGTAGCCTAAATGTCAGTGTTTGCATATTTGCTGAGGGGCATACTGTAATAACAACAGGCTGGCACTAACGAATTAGACTGCAGCCCAGTCTGTGGTGTTGTGACATTTGGTCGCACAGTTTGGCGTCAACAAAGAGTGAATGGATGTACTAAACACGATCTAATCTGTAGTAATGTTCGTCCCCAAGTTTGCTTGCAGTGGCCCAATTTAGCGTGAGACTAAAAGAACTGATGTACTAAAACGCCATATAATCTGTATCATATTAACACCGTCATTTATTATGTTCGCGCGGCTTGGCGCTTTGGACTCACGGTGTTGAATGAAAGTCTGTAGGATGTCTAAATCTGTTGCTGGAGACATTGATATCAATGAGTAGCGCTGGTCTTGCTGCGGCTGCTGTAGCCTTACAAGGCCGCGACCCAACTGATAATGAAGTTGTAAAGAAATGGAACAATGGAATCGTTCCGAGGAGACCCTGCACGGCCCATGACTGGTGTTAACTCTCATTGTTAACTAACATACTGTGGAACAGATTCGAAGTCACTGGTAGTAAAACAAGCATTCCCCGCCGACATCTGCAAAGCTGCTTTGCAAGGCTGGTAGTGGTGGCCCATATAGTAAACTCCACTAGTCCCATACTTTTAACCAGTTTATTTTTAATAAAAAATCAAAACAAAACAAAATCAGTTAGCCTTCCATGTGTTTTGTTTTATTCCTGGTCAGCCTAGTGAGCTTGCTAAGACGATAAATTGAGAAGCAGTTTGCAAATTGGGGTAGAAGCATGCAGTTTTTTTTTCTAAACTGTGTGGTATAGCATATAGATTGATATTTTAAATGGAAGGAAGGTGGAAGATCACTTTTTAGGTCACCGTGACCATGATAATTTAGGTCACCGTGAAAAATCATATGGTATTCAGATATTCTCAGTATCTCTGACAGTTTCTGTTTTTAAACCCCAAGTGCAATACTAGTAACTGCACAATGGTTGCACTTTACACACACACACACAAGTTTAAGTGTTTTAAATGTACATTAAGATGCTACAAATAGTCGTACACGTGACTACATATGTTAAGCATCAAAATTGGATACTCTTTTGCCGTTTTACGATTTGGTTGACCGAAGTTAATGCTTTTTGTTACCCACCAGAAACATTAGAAAGCAAGAGTATTTCAAGTCATAATAAAGTGATACGTTTGTGATGTAAAGTGATCACTAGTGACTGCTGTGCCTGTGTTGTCTAGGCCGCACGCACCTTATGCACACTGGCTATGTATCCCTTTCAAAACTATCCAGAACAAAGTTTAACTGCATACATCTGAACACACAAAGTTTGTCGATCATTTGGAACAAAAGGTCACAACAAATTCGAACTAGGTCAAGATCGTAAAAGTGGGTCAATTGATAAAAGACTTATAATTGTCTTTTGATTGTGTTCATTGTAACACTATATTCTTATTCTAACATCACATTAAATCATAACTAAACCGGCTTACGGAGGATTCATTTTCACTGAGTCTTACAAAGTGCAGTTGATGGAATCAAACCTGATATATTTCATGTTTACAGGTTATTTTCTTGTTTTTGTTTCTTTACTCTGACATCTGATCGTGTACTGAATAATACATAATTACTGTGAGTTTAAATCAATGAGACAATAGCGATGATGACATTGTGACACAACGTGAAGCCCAGCTGCATAAAAGCTTATAACTTAGTCCGGCTTCACACAATTCAGGCAGTCATAACACCGTATATTACAGTAGTTTAAGCAGCTTTGAATTCGTACGCTTATGCAGCAAGAGAGCGCAGACAGCAATACATACAGTTGATATATATATATCAATTTCTTTTTTTGAGTCTTCAGTCGGTCATCGTGAGGAGTGAGGTTATGCAATATTTTATCTTTGTGTCCGACAACGGAGTTGTTCGAATCAGTGACTGTGGACGGTTTGTGACGTAAAAAACGTATTTGTTTTATTGATAGGGAGCGGCTCCTCCGCCACCAGCAGGTTCTCAGCCAATCTTCAACCCGGTAGGTATCACGTGACGTGCTGGCCCATCGTAGTTTATTCACGTGTCTGTCGTGTGTGTGTGTGCGTGCGGCGTTCGCATGTTTGCACTGGTATAGTTTTCACTGCGGTTTGTGCGAGTGTGACTCAGTTGTTGTTGTTTGTTTGTGTGTGTGTGATGTGGCACGTGTGCAAGTTTTTTTTTTTTTTTTTTTTTGCTTGTTGACCAAATCGAGGCTATTATTTGTGTGTAGCCTATGATGTTCTGTCCTACTGTAACGATTGACGCATTTTTCAAAGGAATAGTGATACTGTTAGGCTGCATAACCTTTTCTATTATGAATTCAGTTTAGACGTGATATAACTTTAAAGTTTTGGTGTGTGTGTGTGTGTGTGTTCGCGTTTGTTTTCTTGTCGCCCGTTTGTTTTTACCGTGTCTTATTTTGAATATGTTTTAGATATTTGTAGTTTACACCTCTTTGCAAGTTCAGACTTGTTAGACCAATGCCGCGAGACCTTTTTACGAACTAAAACTATCATCAATGTTATAAAATAGTGTTTGACATGTTTGTCCACAGGCCGTGCCCTTCAAGTCTGGCATTCCAGGGGGTCTGTATCCCGGCCGTATGATCAACATCAGTGGTGTGCCCCACGCCAACCCTTCCAGGTAACCACACACACACACACTGGTGATGGCTGCTTTGTCCCACAGTCTGTCTGCTCTGTCATTTCTCCGTCATGCCCAGGGCAGTACTACCCACTGGAATTTTCGAAGGAGGCTGTGTGGACCATTGATACATGCCAGCCTGGGCTTCCCAGTCCACGTTTTGTAGTTCCACAAGGGAAAGACAACAGATCTATGCCATCCTCTCTCTGTCTCTCACCACCCATTTCTTTCGGACTCGGATCGCTTCGTGCTGCATTCTACAGGCAAAGACTGTACGACTAGGCTAAACTATACGATAATTGCTACAGGTTCACCATCAACCTGCAGAACGGAATGTACGACGGGGGTGACGTCGCCATGCACTTCGACATCCGCTTCCAGTACGGCGACAGCGTGAACACGGTGGTGCGCAACCACTGCCAGGGGGGCAGCTGGGGACAGGAGGAGCGCGGCGTGTCCTACTTCCCCTTCATGCCCAGCGCCAACTTCGACATCATCATCCTGTGCGAGGCCCAGGCTTTCAAGGTGGGTGCAGGTGTCGTCCCACACCTGAGATTCCTTAACATTCTCCTAGCCGGATGACAGCCTCATCCTGTGCGAGCCCCTGGCTTGTTTTAAGGTGGGTGCAGGCGACAGTGTATCGCTCCACACCTGACATTCCTGTAATTAACCCTCTCCTTGTCGGTCGACATTCTCATCCTGTGCACACAGCTAAAATTTGTTAATGAACCTTCTTGCCCCTGGCTTTTTTCAAGATGGGTACGGGTGACAGTGTGTCGCTCCTCACCTGACATTTCCTTTAATTAACCCTCTCTTTGTCGGTCGATATGCTCGTCCTGTGCACACACCTAAAATTGATTAATTAACACTCTCCTTGCCGGTCGACATCTTCATCCTGTGCGAGCCCCAGGCTTGCTTCAAGGTGGGTTCAGGTGAAAGTGTGTCGTCCCACACCTGACATTTTAACCTTCTCCTTCCCGGTCAGCATTATCATCCTGTGCGAGGCCCAGGCTTTCAACATGAGTGTAGGTAAAAGTGTGTCGTTCCACACAATTTTTTACCCAACCCTCTCCTTGCCGGTCAATATCATCATCCTGTGCGAGGCCCAGGCTTTCAAGGTAGGTGCAGGCGACACTGTTGTTCTGCGTACTGTTTACAAACCAGCTTGTAATGTGTATGCGCAATGCTATGTGTTTATTACCCAGAATACAAACGAACTCTGATCAACTTTAAAGTGATTAAGTTAGGAAGACTGCTTAGGTCCTTCACACTGACTGCCTGGTCGCAGCCTTCTGAAACCCCGAACAGCAAGTAAGTAACTTGGTGTTCTACGTTCAGTCAACCAGTACGATTATCAGGGTGGAAATCCCAAATACAACTTTGAAAATAACGACGATACGTATGCACATAGCCTATAATGTCAGAATATATCAGGGTGGAAATTCCCAAACACAACCTTGAAAATAATGATACGTATGCACATAGGTTATGGATGTCAGAAATGACAGCGGTTTTTGCTTTGAACGCCAGGTGGCCGTCAACAACCAACACCTGGTAGAGTTCCGTCACCGCCTGCCAATCCAGAGCGCCGACACCCTCAGCATCACCGGTGACGTCAGACTGACGCAGGTGCGCTTCCAGTAGATGACGTCAAAGTCAACGCTGGGATACAACTTCCTTCTCTCCTCGATTTTGGCGTCGGTTGACTCAGATCCACTTCAACTTGGAAAGCTGACGTCACGCACCGAATCTTACTCCTGATTTTGTGACATCAGCTGATGTTGATCCGTTTTCCGAAAAAGATGAGATGCCGCGTCACACCTTAATATTTGATATGCGTGATTACTTCTGAATTCATTAATTGAAAAGTTCTTGATTCTCTCAGAAGTCCCCACTGCGCCATCTACTCTCCTACCCTGTGCTTTCCAGCCCCGGAGCAAAAAATACCAAACACAATGACGGGCAGGAACAATCTACCAAAACATGTGGCCTCTACTCCCGTTCAAATACATGCAGCTTGTCCAAATTGATGTAACCGTTTTCCTTCCTCCCAACCTATCAATGGTTGTATATTAATGAGGCTAAAAAAAGAAAAAGAAAAAGAAGGCAATATCCACTTTTAGCTTCATCGGTCTGCACTCCTCAAATGGCGTGTGTATGTGCTGTGTGTGTGTGTATGTGTGTGTGCGAGCGCATGCACCAGTTTGAGGACCGTGAACCAGTGGGGCTAAAGGTGGATATCACCAAAAAATACATGTTCACTGATTTGCCAGACATCAGGGTGGAGCTTACCGTGAGAGTGAATTGGTCTACAGATTGAAATCAACAGTCGCTAGCTACCAAAGTGACCCAACACTCACTGTTCCTTGACTGAAATCAACAGTTCATGTCAGTCTTTGCAGCAGCGCCCCCCCCCCCCACCCCCAACATTACTTAAACTGACACGGGACTACATGGGAAAATAAGCTGACATAAACCATATCTGACCCTGGCACACAGGGAAGTAAGTTGACATGAACACTATCCGACCTTGGTAACTCAACACCATCTGTGAAAAAAACCTTACATGTGTTTGTACACAGGCATTTGAATAAGGCAGGGTAACTATCGTTTGCTGTTACATCTGAATTCTACAGTTGTTACCTTCCACACTTGTCTTCATTTGGTAGTAAGCACTGGTGTTATAACTGTTTGTGTCAGCACCACAGAAAGTTGGTGTTTTACACCCAGTCAACCGGCACGGTTATATCATTATCAGGGCGATAGCACCACAGACATGTACATAACATCCCAAAATTATTGATTCCACTTATATCAGTGTAAAATCAATCCCAAACTTATTGATTCTATTGAAAAAAATGGCTTGCACATTGCTGTTAACTAAATGCAACATGGTTGAAACACTTAATAACTTACACTACAGAAAAAACATGAACACAGACAGACATTAAAGTGCCATCTGCAAATAAGTACTTTTTCATTAAAGAAAATTATACATCAACACTGTCAGTGTTATGCTTCTTTTTTCTTTTTTTTGAAAGATGAATAAATGCTGAAAGAGCCTGTGCATGTCTGAACGTTACATGTTTTTCCATAGCACACATTTCTGTTGTTGCTATCAGAATCAAATTCAAATTCCACAGTCAACCTATTAGATGGAGACCCCCTTAGGCCCCCCCCCTTCTCCCACTTAATTCCAGAGGATGATCAAACAACCATGGCTCAGTTTTGCATTATAGGAAAGCAACACATTTGGTACTGTACAATTTTCGGTTTACAGGGAGCAAAAGATGTAATTTACCATGACATGACACAACACAAGGGTAAGGCACACACACCCCCTCAGGAAATGGGGGCTGGTGGGGATGGGGGATGGCTAAGTGTGATAAAATCCAATCAAACCAAGCCACACTTCAAAGAATTTATTTTGCGGTGAAGTGCGTAAGCATGGTTATGTGGTGGTTGCTAATTCAGATTTAAACAGGTGAATGAAAAAGCACTGCCAAGGCACTTCTATGTGTTCAAGGTGTGTGGGCAACAAGACAACAGGCTGAAAATGTCACAGATGAGAGTTGTCTTCTTTCTCTCATTGTTTTCTCCTTCTTCCACTTTTCACTCTTTCTTTTTTTGCTTGTTTCAAAAACAACCTCCAATTCTTCACTTCCTTTTTTTTTTTGATTTTGTTGTTGTACACTTCAGGTCTTCTAACCACACAATATTTTGTGCAATATATACAGAATGGCTTACAAGCACATGACAGTTTGCAAGAAGTAAAACTGCTTGAATTTTCAAGCTGAGGAGACCCCAAACTTTGTACAGTCAGCAAAATCATCACCCCCCCCCCCCCCACTCCCCCAATTTTTTACACAAACAGGCACACTCCACAAAAATCTGGCCCCACACAGCTCATGAGGAAATGGCTACTCCACTCTCCTCCTCTTCCTGCTGCTGGTGTTGCTCTTACTGCTGTTGCTTCTGCTGCCACTGTTGTTGCTCCGGCTACTTCTGGTGCTCCCGCCGCTGCTGTTGCTGGTACCCCCACCACTGCTGTTGTTGTTGCTGCTGCTGCTACTGCTGTTGTTGTTGCTGTTTAAGCCACTGCTGTGACTACCAAAGTCACCATTGTTGATGTTGTGGCTGCAACTGCAGCTTTCCTGCAAGAGCTGGCACTCTTGACATGTCTTCTGGTCTGGAACAGATTATACAAAGTGGGTTCACATGTGCAACTGACATAACATGGGGACAAAGCACTCAAACGACATCACAGCACTCAACTGACATCACATGGGGACACAGCACTCAACTGACATCACATGGGGACACAGCACTCAACTGACATCACATGGGGACAAAGCACTCAAACGACATCACAGCACTCAACTGACATCACATGGGGACACAGCACTCAACTGACATCACATGGGGACACAGCACTCAACTGACATCACATGGGGACAAAGCACTCAAACGACATCACAGCACTCAACTGACATCACATGGGGACACAGCACTCAACTGACATCACATGGGGACACAGCACTCAACTGACATCACATGGGGACACAGCACTCAACTGACATCACATGGGGACAAAGCACTCAAACGACATCACAGCACTCAACTGACATCACATGGGGACACAGCATTCAACTGACATCACACAGGGACAAACAAGTTATATTACTGATCGTATTACTGTGTAACAAGGGGCACAGCAACAGAGACCTTGATCGCCTACAGTTACTACCATCACAACTTAATTTCTTTTCTGGGAGGTTCCTAGGCATAAGAATACTAAGATGACAGTAAATGATTAGTAGCTATATAGTATGACTGGCTTACGTTCTTCTCTCTCCTTTATGCATTCATTCCTAAACAACACTCAAAGTGCATTAGACTTGATGTAGGTAGCGGCAGCCTCTCATCGCCTCTGCGGGAACATCGGAACTTTGCTCAATTTTACTGTATTTCAGTCACTAATTTCTCCACAGTCTCTGAATGTATCCTCTTGGAAATTATATGAATAAAAAGAACTTTTTCTTTGCATTCTTATGGTTGCTTTCATGTTTGCATGCAATGTACCTCGAAAAATCGCCAGTTGATTTTCTACGGGAGGTATTTGCCGTTTGTCCGGTGCCAATCATGCGGTCCGAGACATGAATGAAAACAGTCGATGTGTTTATCCGCTCGGTGACAAAGTGATACGCATTGTACACAGCAATATGGAGTATCACTGGATCGGAAATTGAATGCCGATTCCAGTGGTGTAAACGCCGTGGTCGTTTACAAACATCTCTGGTCGCTAGAACGCATTTTAGTCGGAAACTCGCAAACAAATTCAATTTTAAACCGCAAAACGCCCTCAAATGTCTAAAACATCCCCCCTCAAAATGAAGCTGAATCCGTACCCTTTCGAATGAGGTATGGAGCTAATGGATTGATGACCGGTGGGTCTTTCACAAGCCAATAAAAGACCGCAATAAAGGCACTTTTTTCAAATTGAGTTCATCTAAGATGGCATTGACCACGTGTAGTTTTCGTGACTCGATTGCCAAGTTTTGGCACATGATTGGTGAGTATTCTCTTCACCTGGCTCCAGTTTACTGAATTTGGTGATAGTTTATCTTATAATTTAGTATTTTTATATGATCCTTTGTTTCATTCTTGCAGGATTGCCTAAAATCTTACGATTTTCTCGACCGACTCATAGTTCTGTCTTTGTTTACAAATATGACTAGCCGGAAGTTGTCGATCACTCGCTTGTTCTCCTAAATATTGCCAAAATACGCCAAAGTTTCACAAAAATAGTCATTGAAATACATTCTCTGATGTCTTCTGGAACAGTATTATTGGGGGGGGACGAACCTTTGACGTAAATTCGTGGCGATGGCTGTTTTCGTGATCGAAATTCTTCATCAGGGGAGGTAACTAAGATGCTGAGAAAACACAGTCGACTTCATAACAACTTCTGCACTTGAACTCTGTTAAAAGTCTTTTTCGTTTTTTAACAATCGTAATTAAATTCTCAAACTTTAATAGGATGTTGACCAGCATTTCTAGTTCAAAATTAAAAGTGGATTTCGGCTTTGCTAACGGTAGCCAGTCTGATATTGTGATAAGTGATGATAAAATCATAACAGATAAGAGTTAAGGCCTGAGTGATAATGATTATTATTAATTATGCTGTAGGCCGTTGATCATTCTCTCAATCAAGATCAACAGAAACAACAAAACTGTGTTGTTTTCCTGCAGATGATGACCAGTTTTCCAAACTGAAGGCTGTTTTCCTGGCAACTGGGAGAGGATGCCGGCAAGACCTTCCTCTGGTTGAGTGGACAACTGACTGTTAGTGCAGCTGCTTCTCCTGAAAGATGAGGGATCCAAGACTTTGGATGAGACTGCATTCTTCCAGCAACTTCTCAAGCCAGATCTGGTCAAGACAGTGCTGCTTTCTCGTCTGCAGTATTTATGGTCAACAGACTGAAGGAGCTGTTTGGAGGCGAGCCACTTCCAGAACTTCCACCTCTTCACGGCCATGGTGGCTGCCAGCAGAGATGTCAACAAGTGGAAGAGGAATCTGACCCAGGAGATGTCGACTGAACAGATTAAATCAGAACCTGATGAACCTGAGTTTGAAACCAGCTTCAAATTTCAACAGGAGGGTGACCTTGTGGCAGTCTACAATGTAGAAGATTTCTTTATCATTTCAACAGGAGGGTGACCTTGTGGCAGTCTACAATGCAGAAGATTTCTTTATCAGCGAAGTCACCAGGGTCATTAGTGAGGAAGAGGCAATAGTCAATTTCTTGGAGAAGGTGGCAGTAAAGATGGAGTTGTGTACAGGTGGCCATGCTCTGAAGATTACACTCAAATCTCCTTGTACAAAGTTGTAGGCCTGTATGTTCATGGATGATAAAGGTGATACTGCTGTACCATGTTTTCTTTAGCATACACATCCTTTTTTTGCTGTGAAAAGTGAACATTTTGCAGACTTTAAGACTCTAACACTCAAAATAAGTGCAAATGCTGCTGCAAGTGTACTTCACACTTAGTTTAATGTACATGCAAAGTTTCATGGCTGTGTCTGTAGTGGTTTTCAAGTTAAAGTATGTAAACCATTAGATTTGTCTTTCCGCTGTGAAAAGTGAAGTTTTTTCAGGCTTTAAGATCTATCACTCTCAAAATAACTGCAAATGTTGCTGCAAGTGTACTTCAAACTTAGTTTAATGTACATGCCAAGTTTCATTGCTGTATCTGTAGTGGTTTTCAAGTTATTACCAGTTAAAGTGTGGCAACCCACATATTTGTGTTTTTTCCGCTGAGCAAATTGAAGATTTTGCCAACTTTACGACACTGTAACTTTAAAAGTAAGAGTCAGAGCTGCTTAGAAAAAAATAAGTGCAAAGACTGTGATAAACCCTGCTTGGAAATCCATTGGGAAAGCTGTCATTGCCATATGTTACCCACTGTGTGGTGTCAAAAGTGCTGTTTCATGCAACTTGGCAAGCTCGGAATTGCTTTTTGGAGCAACTTCAGCCCTCTGCCTCTGTTCCATCTTTCTTTGCTGTCCATATGATTTAGCTGTGACAAAGTGCAACCAAGGTATACTTTTGAAAAGTGTAAGTATTTGGATTCTCCCATGTTCATGAGAACCACTATGGGGGGGGGGTAAATTTGAGAAAATGTAATAAACTGTTTATTGTCGCGCAAAACTGTGTTTTCAAACGGCTATATCTTTGGAACTAATTAAGATAAACAGTTACTTTTTTTTCTCTCCATTTTCTTGTATCATTATGGCCTGTCTGAAAATGCATAAATTAAATTGCTGTTGTAAAATTAAAATTTTGGCTGCCGCTACCTACTTGATGCAAGCACAAACAACTGGTGATTCGGTGACTTACGTTCTTCTCTCTCCTTCAAGAAGTTCTCAAGCAGGTCGGTGCATTTGTTCAGTGAATCAATCCTTTGGTGCAACAGCTGTATTGTGGATGATGCAGTTGCTAAAATTGTGTCCTTTGGCATCTGCAATGGCACAACAACCAAAATGTCTCACACTCACAAAGTTCTACAATGACAAGAACAGGAGCAAAATCAAAGCAGAATCCCTAAAAGAAATAAAAGAAAAAAATGCCCTCCCAAAGTGGCATCCCTTGACAGCTGTAAGACTGCAAGTTTGCCAAAACAAAGGTCATGCTCATGCAAAATTTAAAACTAATGTTTCTTTGATTTAATAAACTTTGATTTTGCTCCTCTTCTTGTCTTCATGCAAAACTATAAAATCTAATACATAATCTCCACCAGCAAAAAGCCTTGATGATGTTTTTTTTATGCACAGGACTGCTTCAGATTAATTTTTTTAACGGCCTAACCAAACAAGCACTAGTCATTACAGAGACTCACGACTTTTCATGGAAGTCCAAAACGTCTGAAGATTCAGTTGTTGCTTACCTTGTTCTTTTCCGGTTCATATTTCTTCAACCTGTCATGCAAGCGTCTATAGCTGTTTGTAAGCTCCCCTCGCCGTGAGCGTTCAGCCTCATTGTGGTGGCTTGTTCTCTTCTTTGGGGCCTGCAATAGCAAACATGCATAGTCAACAATAGGCATCATCTTAATACATTTTTTTCCTTTTTTTAAACTTGCACCACTGATATCCAAGGAAACACCACCATTATATCTAAAACAAAACAACTTAAATGGAAGAGCAACTTCCAATTCAAAACAGGAAGGCATATTTGGGTGACAAAGAAGAGGTATACAGTAATATAGTGATAGATCTTATGTAGCTAACAACTAATGCAAAGTGTCATAAATCTGAAACAGTTTTAACATTTCAGAAAGAATCTTGTTTCAGGTATTTCTTTTGATTTTACTTTTTTAGTTCTGACTGCAAAAAAGAAAAATGAAATGCATAAGCTGTTGATGTGACCTTGAACTTAGGTTCATAACACTAAAATAGAATCTAATACAAGCTATGGTCATATATAGTTGAAATGATCTTCCTGGAAACTGCCCACAAATGCTGGTACTGGTAGAAAACAAGCTACTGGAGAAAATTAATGAACTATTTTGATATGGTATGTAATCTAGTTTACACAATTGAGTATCATTTAAAAATAAATTATACTAAATATATATATATATCAACTTTCACCTCAGCATCTTTAAAATTCATTTTTCTTGTTGCTTCCTTTTCCCTTTAGTCCCTTTATCAAATTATTTATCATTATATAATCTGGTTCTTTATTTAACTTGCACCATTCCAAGCTACTGAAGCACCTACTTTGGTCATAGATCAGACTTCAGAGATCCAGATGATTCATTGAAGAAAAACAAAAAACAAAAACAGACTCACCCCCAACCCCACCTTTCTCCTCCAACCTCCAGCAGCACTTACAGATTTGGTCTGGACCCCACGCACATGGTTCTCATTGTCTTCTTCGTCTACTTCAACCTCCACATCAGAGTCATCGGATTCCTGGCAAGACAAAGAAACATGAAATATGAATCAATAAACTGAAACAACCAAGTACAAGTCTGAAATTATGCACATTTATCAAAACAAGTGAGAAAAAACAAAAAACAAAAAACTGAAGACATTTTTTGGCAGGTTAAGATTTGAAAAAGAGGTTGTGGGTTGAAACCCCAGTTAAGTTTGTAAAATCACTAAATCAGTAAATGTGTAGGTTGTGATCAGTGGCTACTGACAGTGACACCGCCATTACTGGCATCTCTAGCCAGAACATTTGGCCTAAATTCTAAAAGCAAAATGTTTGTTCCACTAAGAGTACCATCCATGTCAGGATTACTTTCAGTTTCACTAACTATAACTTTCAATTGTAGTAATTTTCATGACATGACAAGCTCTATTAAAAAGTATTATGAATTTATTTGTATTAGTCTAACTACAGAAATCCCTTAAGTCAGAGTGTGGCTGCCAGGGTGCAAGGAAAGACTGGGCACTTATAATGCACAGTATACATGTACATGTATGCATGACAGTATGTACAGATGTGGGAAAAAGATTGTACCTGCTAGTGCTACCTTCTCAATCTCACCCAGGATAAAACCTCACACATATACATACACAATATCAGAAATAGGCTAGAACAAATCAAGCAGTTAAATCACGGTTGTGTCTGCCTTGAAATTAGAAATCAACACTGCTTGTCACACCCCCCCTCTCCCCAATATTTGGAGGAATGTGCCGGAAAGCGATGCTCGGGGTCGGAGTGTAGATGAGTAATTCCGCCTGCTCGTTACTGGTCAGTTTTAGTGTTACTGTAACTTTGTTAGCA
The DNA here is from genome assembly GCA_963584105.1 of Alviniconcha strummeri. NCBI lineage: Eukaryota > Metazoa > Mollusca > Gastropoda > Provannidae > Alviniconcha > Alviniconcha strummeri. The sequence continues at coordinate 15,714,777 of OY757543.1, read as the reverse complement.
ATCGCATTGACTTCGACCATAAAGTCAGCACGTAATCGTGTGACTTAATACCCAAACATATAAGAAGCACCGCAAATGGTTGCACTGACGAAACGAAAAACACTGTGCATAATTTAAACTCTCAATACGGATGAAAAACGGGGTGTGTTTTGACTAAATTTAAGTAAATATTGTGCAACACAGGGGCACGTCACCCCACGTGTGTTGCCTCCTTATGATGACAGCAGTAAGGCTTTATTTTGGTTGGTCTGTGCCTCTCTTACAGAGTTTATTCAGTCATCGTCGTTAGCTTTTACCGAAATGTACTCACATATCCTGATCCAGACTCAGATAAACCATCAACATCCACGTGTTCGTCTTCGTTTGCCGACGCCATCATCGTCAGATTCCACACCAGAAAGCAGTCTTGGCCAGACTACATAAAATAGGTCGGAGGTCATGTTATAAGTCCGCCAAAATAGATCGAAACTTTCGCTTGTTTTGAGAGATTTTACCTGTGACAAACTCAATTATTTCCACAATTTACCTAATTTTCTGACTCCAGGTACGTTACACTTCGTTAATTAGAGGGCTCCAGCAGACAGAAAATACATTTTGAATTAACCGGATACTGCGACTGGCGCATGAATATGTTTTCTTTAGCCTCTGCAACTAGACCACTGAGCTAAACTGGACCCAACCCACATAAAGTTTTTGTACCCTTTTTTTGTTGCATTGTTTTGTGTGTGTGTGTGTGTGTGTGTGTGTGTGTGTGTGTGTGTGTGTGTGTGTGAGAGAGAGAGAGAGAAAGAGAGAGACAGAGAGAGAGGATAAAATTCATTATTTATGAGGGTAATAGATAAGCAGGTATGCTTTTTTACATCCAGCCCTCGCCCAAACAAAGGACTACTCTAGATCTAATTATACATGTACACATTTTCTAATATAAGACACACCAGTACACACATCGAATAAATGGTGGTGTGAAGTTAGGAGAGAGAGAGAGAGAGAGAGAGAGAGAGAGAGAGAGAGAGAGAGAGAGAGAGAGAGAGAGAGAGAGAGAGATTGGTACGTATAGCTGAATATACTTTCTTCTGGAGGGTACAGGCTGTCGGGGAGGGCTGTTGTTCTCACTTTCGATACTAACCATGTTTCTGACAGAACTTCTGAATCACGAAACTGTGGTTATTCACGTTATGAAATGCTTTATGCGGCCCTTGTAGTCACTGATCTGCTATGAAATAACCGATACATCGTAATACCCCACTGACTGAAGCCCTTTGAAATCGTGTACACCTAACACCAAAGTCAAAAGCAGCACATAGTGACGTATTCAATAATCATACTGTATGGAACTTGACAGATTAAGCGCATCCTGAGCTTAACTTTCAGTTTAAATTGTTTAATGCTGCTGTGAGCTTAAAACAAATATGGTCCAGATCATGAAAGTGGAAGCCAATATATGTATGCTACAATGACCGAGTCATGAAAAAAGTTTCATGTAATTACATTCCAGAAAACTGTAAAGGTTTTGATACACCAGCCCACTAAACACTTATTGCATCTGGCTTTCTGGTTGCATGTTAAAGTCACCTCACTCTTTCATAAAATCATACATGTTGTATGCATGTATATATATTATAAAAAGATGTGTATTTGTGTGTGTATGTTTTCATGATGCAGCAAACATACAGTCCAGTTCAAGATGCTATTGACATGGTCAGAAAAGCCTGAAAGCACGCAACCTCATTTCTGTTTCTCCATAATAGCATTTGAAACAGCTGCAATGTTTAACTGATGGCAGCCCTTTCTTGCCCTTTCAAACTAGACCTTTGTGTGCTTTCTTTTCCTAAGCCTCAACCTCTCCTTCAAGTGATCAGTGGTGTGATGTTCTCAGCTGTATGCCCTCTAGTAAGTAGTAATGTCACACTTTTCAGTATTAAGACCCGAGATGAAAGCCATTTGTGATCGTTGCTTTGTTTGCCAGTGACAGTGTCCATCTGCTCAGTCTTTCTGAAAATAGGTGATTACCACCACATGCCATTAATGGCTTCCCATTCTACTTTGTTTTTACAAGTTTACATGAGAACCTTTTGATTTCAGTTCCATAAGTCATTTTCGTTGTGCATGCTGAAGATGTGTGTTCAACTTCAAGAAAGATGACTGTTGGGCAGCACACACACACACACACACACACACACACACACACACACACACACACACACATATACACACACCTGCATACCAACACACAAAATTCCATCAACTGAAGATTAGTTTAATAAACATACAACAAACTCATCAAACAATCCAATTCTTATATCAGTTCTAAGCAGGCACACAGTTCCATTCTGACAAAACTACACAGATGTAGTTATCTGTCACCATACACTCTCCTTACGGCCACCATACAACTGACTTTTGTTTCTGAATCGGGTCATTTCTTCGTCATGGGCATGCTGAAGTTTCTGGCCCAAGAAATACCCTGAAACAGGTAGGGCCAGCCACAGCATTTGGACGAAGTACTGAGGTTTTATCACAACTCGAGGCATCTTGACAGGTCTGTAAAAAAACACATAAAAAAATGAATGAGTGGAGGCATCAGATATAAAACACATTCTGAAAGAAGATGCATTCATTACAAAAAAAAATCATATTGTCTGCTATTATTTAATCCTGTTGGGAAGGGTGGCACAATCAAGAATGAAGAAAAAAAATTGTTTCCATGAAACAGTCCGATGTGCGTGTGTGTGTGTTTGTGTTTACTACACAGACTACAACTTGTACAGGTAGTTTTTATGATCAAGACTGACCAAGAACTTCCGTATAAAAGTATGAGGCAAGATGTGGTTTCACCAGTTTTGTATCTGAGTGACACCAAAACAACCTTGCCAATACAACAGTTATCAAAGTCATCCAGATCACCAAGGAAGTCAGAAACTCAATGATGCTAACAATAATGCCACAATGCAGTTTGTGAAAGATCTCATTTCATTAGTATCTCACTTTTAGTCACTATCTGAAGAAAAGAAAAAGAGAAAAAAGAAGAAGAAAAACAGACAAACAAACACCAACAACAAAAAAAGCCAAGAAGTGAAGAAGGTAATGTGCACTAATAAGTGATATTATTTTTTACCTTCAAGGACTGTGTTCAGCTGCTAATAAGGCCTGTTGCTTCTTGAAGCGCCTTGTCTTGGACCAGTCAATATAAATGATTGAAGCAACAAGCACTGGGAACAAAACTGACACAAAGTTCCTTCTGATCAAACGTCGGTATTTGTTCCAGCCAGCTAGTGGCTCAGGATTCACATCCATCCACTGCACACATGAAATTGAAAAACAAAAATAATACATGTACACTATCTGATCTATAGAAAATGGGTCAAATTGTGTATTTTCTAACCCAGGGGTTGCGCTGCCTTTTAGAGATTTACGTCAACCGATGCGAAACATTACATATTTTGCGTCAATGGCATGAAAAATGCGTACAGTATAACCTAGAATTAATGCACATTACAATGCCAAAATGACGAAGTAACCTGATGCCTATAACATGAGCAGACAAAAATAGTAAAAAGAAGATCTATCCATGCACAAAAAAATGTGGTAACATTCAGTAAATTTGCCGTTCACAGAAAAAGTTTGAATAGATCAGAACGTTGTACACAGCATCATTTTTAAAGGAAGAACTGCAGCAGACGATGTTGGCAAACCCAGTTCTCATCTACCGCAGGATTTATTAATGAGATGAAGTTGAAGTTGAGGCTGCTGCCATTTTCTCTCATTCGTATTCAGTGTCAACGAGTGTTTTGTTTTCACTAATTTCAGTTTCGCAGTCTTCTACCTTTGAGTAAATTCTCATAATATTACACACTGACAAAGTAGGCATACTGCTTGGTTCCAAATTCCATATCTGGGATTGTGTCCTCCATCGACTGACTGGAAAATATCGCTGATCAGTTCAGCAAAATGTCTGGCCAGTCTGATACGGGAACCAATCTTCTTCCAGATCTATACGGGTTTGTTAGATTTCTGTTTCAAATTAATCTCTTTTTTTTCCTTTCTTTTTTATCGGAAAAGTATGCACATTTTATTCACAGACAGGGCACTACCGACTATAAGGTGCATGGATAAGATTTTAGGAAAAGTTTCACTGTCGCCTTGTAGTCCCAAAATTATGGTAGCTTACGGGGAGTTACGCATTTATTTCGCTGTCCAGATTCCGCCCTTCGTTGACTGGACTCAAGAACGGCTGAGATGACACTGAGTTGCAAGTAGATCTAGTGTTGAGTGACGCAGCATCCACCAGTGAGGCATAACTTGTTTAATTGGTGTTGTCATTTTGTGTACCATGATGATAAAATGTGTACGGCACCAAAAAAATGCAATATTTACACGAAATTTTGCAATGAGCGTGACCCCTGCTAACCTTCATTTTTAATTTATTACTGTAATTTGTACAGTCTTCAAGTTTAACCTGTAGATCAGTAGAAACTAGAACAGGATCACAAAGTTGAAAAGCTGGCATTTCAAAATTCAGTCTCTCCTCCCCACTTTTGTTTAAGTTGTATTTTCATGCAGAGACAAATATAATGAAGACATAATGATGCATTTACTTGGATTTTTTTTAAAAATAGACTCATACTGTATTCAGTTACAGTATGACTATTTGTATGTGGTCATAATAATGTATAAGTAAATATAACAGTTGAAATCTAAGCACTAGCAGTGGGAACACTAAACTAATGCACTGTCACTATACAATTAAGAACTTTATTACTGTATAATCTATATTTTACATCAGAAGGCATAGGTGCCACAGAAAACTTGCATTTTCAATGTATGACTAATAATAGTAATATTTAATAACAGTAATATTGGTTATATATATAAAAATAGAAGAAAATAGCAATGCCCACTTTTAGCATCACCTGTTCGTGGTCTTCAAATGGTATGAGAGAGAGAGAGAGGGTGTGTGTGTGTGTGTGTGTGTGTGTGTGTGTGTGTGTGTGTGTACTTGTGTGTGTGTGTGTGTGTGTGTGTGTGTGTGTGTGTGTGTGTGTGTGTGTGTACGGAATGAGCTTGAAGTGTGCACAACGTTGGCATATCCACATATAAGTTCATTCCGTATTATGCAAGTGTACACACACACACACACACACACACACACACACACACACACACACACACACACACACACCTCTTGTGGCCAAAACTAAAAGAATCAAAAACGCAGCGGAAGTCTCCTGGAAGAAAAGACTGCACCTAATCCTGATGAAATTAAATCTTTGAAGAACTTCACATATTGTACACAAACTGACAGCACAACCGCGAATTCAATAACAGAGACACAACAGCCAGAAAGTTACCCGTTTTATCTTATTTTTGTGGAAACCTTGTCCAACTCACCCTGAACTCAAAAGGAAAATGACCTTGGTAAGAAGCTTGTGGAATATCTACTTCCGGTAGCATTTAACGCGAGTTACGGTAGAGGCTTCAGTCAGATCGTAAACATGTTAAATGTATTCGCCTTTGCTAGCGTACTCATGACACCAGAACTACCTTAGTCGACTGACGCAGCAAGAAGGACACAGTAACAATACTTACGGCTTGTTCGGTATTTCCTTACAAACGTGAATATTTCAAGAGCCAAGAAAAGCGTCTGCTTCTAGTTCTACTGTTCTTTCGAACAAGTAAGTAACAAGTACGATGAGGTAACGGGAGTACTTGTGTAAGCTCAACTTAGTGCACGTTAAAAGGCCTCAAAAGAAAGGGAGTTACTTTGTTGAATACAAATAAATTTATCTTCCGTTAGCAGGAGCGACAACCCTCATTTTTAACAGACGCGGAGGGGTTTTCCAATTCCATGTAGTAAACCAACTTATGTTCACCCTGAGATGTTTAGTTTTAACCTGCCACTGGCGCTTTGGGCAAAACTGACCGTTTCATAATTTCTTTTCATGCCACTGCGGTAACCTGAGGGTGGCCCGAATACCGAGTCTGCAGGGAGAGTTGACTCTGGAGAAGAAAATGTTTATCCACCGCATCTGCCGGGGATCGAACCAAAGACCTTCCAGTCACAAATCTGACTCCCACTGAAATATATTCCTGCTATATCCTGAGCTATATCTCACCATAACGATATATATATATGCAGAGTTTCAAAATCATGCCACTGTCTGTCACACTGTCAGGCTTTCTTTAAAATATGAAATGAAATATGATATAAAAAGTTAGACATGAGATCTTTAACATGCAAATTGATTTCAGTGTGTGTTCTGCATGCAAAAGCAAGACAGACAGTGAGCGACAGGTCTGAACAGTTAGTGCTGGCTCAGAAGAAGTGAAAAATAATCCTTCACCTTGTGAATCCAGGAGTCAAACCATGAGATGTTGGATTTACAGCTCAATACATTATCCAACCAGCCACAAACTCCAGTCAAGTAAGAGACTGCCTTAAATATCACAGATAAGGCTCACATACAACTTTTACAAGTGATCTTATGTAGGCTAATCAAGTGTATTGTGGGAGCAGTGATCCCTGTACCCTCACTTTCATGAGTCCACTAAAGATCTTGGACCGAGAGAAGAAAGGAATGGTCTTTTCACCCACTCTTGAGGTCTGGTGGCTGAAGATTATGTTTAGTAATAATGGCAGTGTTTCAAGACAGCAGTGCAAGTTCCCACCCAGAAACATACTTAGAAGCAAACTGGATAACCCTATAGCTCTTGTAAAGTTTCTCTTACATTTAAGACAAAAGAAACATATAATATATATTTTTAGTGGCTAAAGAAATGAGGGATTACAAGAATATATATATGCAGAGGTAACTGAAGAACTGATGATTAAAGTTTACAATCTGAACTTGGACCAGGATATGAACCTGCAACCTCTTGATCCCAATTTCAGCATATTGACATCAACTGCACCATTGGCATTGCCTTCTAAATTTCTTGATTTTTTTCCCTTCATTTTTTCATTTGCAGGTTGATTTGACCAGCCAACAATACCATGAACAAACCAGTGCATGTGTCAGGCCTGGCTCACCTCTGCTTCCTGCCAAATGGCCGCTTCACTGGACGCGTAGTTGGCACTGACTCCCAATTCTCCATTGTCAGTGGGCCAGACTACTGCTTGGGTGCGCATGAGGATGCCAGCCACCATAAATGCTGCTATGATGATGCCTGCAAGTTCCGAGACTTGACCGTCTTTGATTATGATGGATTCGGCGAGTCAACGGTTGTTCCTCGTGTTCTGCAGTCTGGGGGAGACAACTGTACACTATCATCAAAGAATGTCAAGTTTGTCACAGATCAGCTGATCACAGGGAAGAAGGCGGAGGAGTACATTGATAAATATTTCCCGCCAGAGCTGAAGGGGAAAGACTGTTTTGTGTGTGTGGGAGATATGAAGATCAGCTATCCTGAACCCCTTGATGATGGAGAGGGAGCGGGAACTCAATAAGACTGTATGTGTGTGTGTGTGTGGTGGGAGGGGTATGAAGATCAGCTATCCTGAACCCCTTGATGATGGAGGGGGGGCAGGGACTCAATAAGGCTGTGTTTTTTTTGTGTTTTTTTGGGGGGGGGGATATGAAGATCAGCTGTCCTGAACCCCATGAGTTGATGATTGAGATGGAGCAGGGTGTGCTGTGTGTGTGTGTGTGTGTGTGTGTGTGTGTGTGTGTGTGTGTGTGTGTGTGTGTGTGTGTGTGTGTGTGTGATGAAGACCTATCCTGAACCCATTGATGACTGAGATGGAGCAGGGTGTGCTGTGTGTGTGTGTGTGTGTGTTGGGGGGGGGGGTGAAGACCTATCCTGAACCCATTGATGATTGAGATGGAGCAGGGTGTGCTGTGTGTGTGTGTGTGTGTGTGTGTGGGGGGGGGGGGGATGAAGACCTGTCCTGAACCCATTGATGACTGAGATGGAGCAGGGTGTGCTGTGTGGGGGATGAGGGGGGGGGGCGATGAAGACCTATCCTGAACCCATTGATGATTGAGATGGAGCAGGGTGTGCTGTGTGTGTGTGTGTGGGGGGGGGGATGAAGACCTATCCTGAACCACTTGGTGATTGAGATGGAGCAGGATGTACTGTGTGTGGGGGGTGGGGGGGGGGGGAGATGAAGACCTATCCTGAACCCCTTGGTGATTGAGATGGAGCAGGGTGTGCTATGTGTGTGTGTGTGTTGGGGTGTGCGGTGGGGGTGGGGGGTGGGGTGGAGATGAAGAAATATCCTGAACCCCTTGGTGATTGAGATGGAGCAGGGTGTTCTGTGTGTGGGGGGGGCATTGGCATGGAGATGAAGACCTATTCTGAACCCATTGGTGATTGAGATGGATCAGGGTGTGCTGTGTGGGGGGGGGGGGGGGGGGGGGGGGAAGATGAAGACCTATCCTGAACCCCTTGATGATTGAGATGGAACAGAATGTGCTGTGGGGGAGGGGGGGAGATGACGACATATCCTGAACCCCTTGATAACTGAGATGGAGCAAGGAGTGCTGTGTGGCTGGGGAGGGGGGGGGGGGGGGGGATATGAAGACCTATCCTCAGCCCTTTAATGATGTAGAGGGAGCAGGGACTTGCTGAAGCAGTATGTGTTGGGGGGTGGGGGGTGGGGGATGAAGATCAGCTATCCTGAACCCCTTGATGATGGAGGGGGGGCAGGGACTCAATAAGGCTGTGTGTGTGTTGGGGGGGGGGGGGGGGGGGGATATGAAGATCAGCTGTCCTGAACCCCTTGAGTTGATGATTGAGATGGAGCAGGGTGTGCTGTGTGGCTGGGGGGGTGGAGGAGGTGGGATATGAAGACCTATCCTGAACCCTTTAATGATGTAGAGGGAGCAGGGACTTGCTGAAGCAGTATGTGGTGGGGGGTGGGGGATGAAGATCAGCTATCCTGAACCCCTTCATGACTGAAATGGAGCAGGGACTCAGTAGAGCTGAGTATGTTCGTGTGTGTGTGTGTGTGTGGGGGGGGGGGGTAGGTAGGTAGGAAGATATGCGCTGAACCCCATGTTGACTGAGACAAAGCAAGTGATCAGTGGTTGTGTATGTATTGGTGAGGGGGGTGGGGTGGGGTGGGGGTATATAAAGATCAGCTGTCCTGAACCCGTCCACTGTGGAGAAGAAGGAAAGAATCAGGAAAGTGTTGGTGTCAGCAAAACAAAAATACAATGGTAGGATGGCTTATTAGGCACCAATATTAACCTCTGCATTGCTTTATGCTCACTGCTTTACACCTAAACAATTTTGGAGTAACTTTTATGCATTAAAATTTTAATGCCACTTCACACTTTTTGTATTACTAATTGTGCTTTAGAAAGAAAGAAAAAAGATCCACTGAATGCATTTTCCCCCCATTTATCCATTTGTTTAATGAAATATTACACAATAATTTTTGTTTTGTTATTGCTGCTGGATTAACAAATTTGATTTTTTTTTTTTTTTTTTAATGCTTTTGGCTGTATCTAGATACAAGATTATATATGTATGTTGTAGAGTATACATGCAGTACTTTTGAACACCAGCTAAATTTTCAGCACCTTTCAACCCTGACAGTATCTTGTGGTGGTTTGTCAGCATGACTGCTGGCCTTTGGTGTTACCTTGAGCTTTTGTTGTTTTGTGTACTCATCCTCCACGGATGCTTCCAGCTGAATATCTGTGTTCCTGGGCTGTGCCGATCAGTGTCAGGTTGTTTTGCAGTGCAGAATCCACTGTCCACCAATTGCCTGCCAGTGGCCTCAGTAACTTCACATTGAGTTTCAGCTAGCTGAGCTTTTGTCATCTTTATGTGTTGCACTGATGCCCCACACTGAACATCATCTGTGTTCCCAGGCCACGCTGATCAGTGCTAGGCTGGTCTGTGGCACCCAATCCACTGCTGTCCATCAAATGCCTGCCCTGGTCTCCATAACTTTACATCAAGTTCTATTGCACTGGGCAAGGTGTGGCATTTGAGGATATCAAAGGTGGGCATGACTGCAGTAGATGCTCAGGTGTTTGAGCACTAGTCCCAGGTGCAGTTTGGTTGTCAGTCCGTCCTGAACTTGCTGTTCAGGATGGCCTTTGCCTCCCTCGCGTATGATAGGTGGGTGGTATTGTCCATCCTGTTACCTGCATTGTTTCCTTGAGCATCAAGGAACATCACAGGTGTATGTGCAGATGAACTGATGAAAGATGTGCTCAGAACTGAACAAATCTTGGGGTGTTTCAAGTGTTCTGGTGGTTAGTGTTCAAAGAATGTGATTGTATGACTTATTTACTGCATGTGATCAGCGGCTTGCTGTAAAAGGATGAGGAATGCACACTGTGTCCTAGAAAGGTTTTGCTGGTTACTGTTTGTCAAGTAAAATGTTAGTGGGGCAATTTTTGCAGGAAATCATGGACATTGGTGCTCATGCTGCTGTAGAAAATGTGCAGAAAAGCTGCTAATTTATTTATGCATAGAGACAGTTACACATGAAAGTACAGAATGACGAGGGACCTGCACACAGGATGTCAAAACAGATGTCTTTGTATTTTTCATGCACCAGGGAAATAGTCTGTCAGTGTCACAGAACACTATGATGGAATGAATCAAGCAGTAAAATTGTCACTAAAAACTATGATGGAATGAAATATGAAGTGAAATTGTCACTGAAAACTATGATAAAATGAATCATATAGTAAAATTGTCATTAAAACTATGATCGAATAAAATATGATGTCAAATTGTCACTAAAAACCATGTTGTAATGTGAAATTGTTCACTGGAAACTGTGATGGAATGAATTATGAGGTGAACTTAGAGGCAAAACAATTAATTGGCTTGCTACCTGATTTAAAAAAAAACTTGTGTTGAATAACAATATGCAGATCATTTGTGAAGGTGCTATTATTTTATTTGTATTTGAATACTTTTGTTTCATATAATTTTATTGAGAATTTTCCCTTGGAAAATCTGGACTGTTTACCCCCAGAACAACAACCTGTTAAAAGTGGCTTTACCCAGCTCAGATAATCTCCAATTTCTACAAAATACTGCCTGGACTGACATAATTCTTCTGCCATTGGTTTTATTTATACACACACCTCTAACACAGAGGATCTCTTCTATTTTTTCTTTTTCTTCCTTTCTCTCTCTCTTTAAACTACAATCCTTGTAAAATCAAGTTTTTGAGTTCAAGTTCTCTCTCTCTCTTGTGAAGGACTTGACTCCGAGTCCATCAGCCTGAGACTACAGAAATGTGGGAGAAGGTTGCTACCTGAACCAGAATTCAAACCTAAAATCTTTCAGTCCCAAGTTAAGTGCATTCACTGCGTGGCCACACCACTGCCTGAAAATATGTACACCCATGAGGGTCACTGCTGAAATTTTGAAATGTAGAGGGTTTAACTGAATTGCATGTACTCAGGTATTAAAGAAGTATAAAATGCAAGATGATGAAGCAAACAAAAGAAACAGGATAGTTCCTGGGTTTTAATGTCATGGCATCTGCAGGACCAGATAACCAGAATAAATTTGTGAAAGAAATGCAGAGACCAGTGTGACTGAATGAAACTGAATAAAATGATAAATATTTGTATACTTTTTACTGTAAATGTCAGGGCTGATCTGGGAACAATTTTGTTTTGTTTTTAAATTTTACCATTGTGCCATGGTTATTAAGCATTTTTACCAATGGATTCCATGCTCAACAGATGCTGTTAATCTTTTGTTTTGACTTTCCATTTATTTTTACAGTTTTATTTTGCAATACTGGTAGTTGATCATGCATGCAGTTTTAGCAGTGAACTTGCTAATTAGTTATGCATATAGGCAAATTTGTTTTCTGTGACTAGGCCAGTAACTTGCACATACCAAAGTTTTTCACACAATTAGATATATGTAGGCAAAATCTGGACACTGAACAGGCTGATTAGAATTAGCCATGTAGGCACAGGTGAAGTTTTGACAGGAAATGAGCTTGTCAAATATGCACATAAATAAAAGTGTTTAGATGTGTCTACATAGTTCAGTGAAATAAACAGCTTTGTCATGCCTTTGAGTTGAATGTTGTTTTCAGTGTGAATGAATGTGTGTGTGTGTGTGTGGCCAGGGGGGGGGAGGGGGGGTGCACGTGCATACGCACTCCTGTAGGGATGGGCATGTGTGTACACATGCATGCAGTTGTGTACACATATGCTCACATGTTTGCATGGGCGTGTCCAATTGCATTAGTTTACACATTTTTGTGTGTGTTTTTGAATGCAGGCATCTGTAGACCTCTGTAAATGCCTCAAGCTCTTATGAGATGGGGCACCATAAATATTATTAATATACTTTAACCTATGCTGCCAGAGATGACAGCTCATTTTTACCATTGCTCATGACAATGCACACGTACAGCATACATGCCAAATTTGTAGAAGCACTGGCAAGGAGAATGCTGAGCACTGTGTCTTCAATTCAAAGACGGCACAAGCTGCCTGCATGGTGGAGACTAATGCCTACATGCAGAAAGCAGTTGCATAATGTGAAAACACTGTATCCAATTCAACCTCAGAATACCATGGATAATCAACAGAGAGGCTGGGGGGTACACTCCAAGTTTTGCTTTCCAGCATCCTCCCTCCAAACTCTGCCCTAACTGGTTACATGCTGTTGAAGGGTCAACACTTAACTCCATGCATCTGTCCACCAAAACCACCCCTAAGTCTTGTGCTGTCATCTTCCTCTGTAAAATGTGCAGAACATTTGGCTATGAAGACTGTGGAAATCAACAAAGTGTCAAAGCACACCCAAAACCATCTGGCACATCCACTCCAGGTAAAAAATGAGTTCGGACTCGATTTGAATTTTGTTTTGTTAACTTGTGCTGGTGTAAGCGTTGTGAGTGGCTTTAAAGTCACACCTGATACAATTTGAGTTGTCTGTTATATAGCTTCTGCTGTTTGAACACCAACGACTTGTGATGTAAACAATTATAGCAATCGTTGGAGGAAGGATGTTGTAAACTGATGATTGGTGTTTGGGTGGAAGGCAATGGAAAGAAACAGACACAAAAAAGGCCACTGAAATCTTTCATTTACTCCAGAAGCTGTCAAATATGATTATAAATCTTGAATTACAAACATGTCTGTTCACAATTTATCATACAAACAAAATTAATAGCCAAAGACTTGTGCAGTTTAAAACTGAAATTAAAATAACAAAACATAAAAACATCATACAATGACAACTGCAGAGACTTCATGACCTTAATAATCAGACAACTGAGGACATGTACACAATTATTTAATTACATCAAGCTACTTTATCACAGGGTTCAAAGAGGATTTTGTTTCAAACTACAATATAGACTACTGTATATTTCCCCTTCACACAGGCACCCGTGTTTCTAATTCATATACATACAGTACAAACTACAAGATATTGAAGAATTCATTGTGAATCCCCAGTGATTTTTTAGGCCATTAAGACTTTGGTTCTTCTCAGTATTAGTTTGTACCCAGAAGAAGATGGGACATACACAACCAACACTGGGTCAGAATGACACTTCGCATATCTGCAGTAACTCAACTTCATTTTCTGATCAAAACTAAAATAGAACTAACCCCCATAAACCAAAGCAGCTGAGTCACGACCAGCCAGATCACCTTTTCTTCACAAAGGTTTATTTTTAAAGATCTAAACAGATATGATTTTTGAAAAAGATCTAAGGTCAAAGATCTAAACTCGTATGATTTTTGAAAAATAGGAAAGCATTCAGTTGGATTTTTTTGTTTTCAATCCATGCACCTGTGCACAATTTCACTTTGAAGGAGTCTGTCAGTTGGCTCACAGTAGAAAGCAAGCAAAAACACCCTGCACACACAAACACCTAACTTATGTGCATGCAAACCACTGGCAGCCACGCATCACAAAAATGGAGAGAAAAACACCCACAGAAGCTGACCCGGGAGAGGAAAGGGCCATTTTATCATGCCTCACTCACACCTCTCTACACACATTTTCACAACCACTCACTGCCAGCTGCCCAGCTTTTGGTTCTGCATCTCCCCCTTCAAATGCAAACACCTCCTTTCACTCACCACCCCCCTCCCTCTTTAAGAAGCCTAGCTCTTTATCCCTCAAACATTAAATCAAACATTAAAGCACTCCTGTGACTGTCTTCCCCTGCCCCCCTTTCCCTCATCACTGCCAGTTGTCCAACCTTTGTTTCTACATCTTCAAAAACCAAACATCCCCCCCCGCAAAGTAGCCCAGCCCCTTCTCAAACACCACTCCTGCAATTCCCCCCCCCACCCACCAATGGGCCTTCCCTAGCACTGCTAAACCTTTGACTCTGCACCTTCTCCAAAACCAAACCCTTCCTCTGACCTGTACCAACCACTCTCCCTCAATACCAAACCTCCTTTGACTCACATCACCCACATTCAGCGATTCACTCCCAGGTATTTCACCATGTTCATATTTTATGTTTCTATGTTTATTCTTCTAAAGTACAGAGAACTGGCCAGGGTCAAAATGCCTCCAACGGCTGTGCAGGATTCATGGATCCCCTCTCCAAGAAAGAAAGCACCAAATCAAAACAGCTTCTGGTATGTTCACACAACGATGCAAGATGCAAATCTTAGATTATGTGGTGGGCTTCTTCTTCATCCTAGATTTTGAGGCTTGCAATAAAACTCCAAAAGCTGAAATATTCAGCAAATGCAAAACTGACGTTTCATCATAAACACTGACCAAATGTCACCCACGTTTGAATATATATTTTTGTGAGCTGCTGCCAGCTTACCCATCCTTTTCAGGAAATATCATAGAAGTGTCAATTTCCATGTTTGCCTGCGCATGAAATAAAAATGTTGAAGTTGCGTGGTAAAAGGGGAATCCTGCAATGACAAGAGAAATGCACGCATATTTGCAATGATCCGCTCTACCCATGTCAATGTCACGCAGTAATGTTACACAAAAACATCAGAACGCTCAGTACTTCAAAAAGTCAAACAACTACACCCCAAACTCACATGAAAACTTACAGTTACAAATGATGGTCCTCATAAGTGATAAGGTCATGAAATCCAGTGACACAAATGAAACTCAGAACACTGAACATGCAAACTGTACAAGCATTCCACATTATGTCCACTTTCTTCACAAGTCACTGCAAGTGCCTGAACTACTGGGTGTACTGTCCTTTTCTAATGTGTGGATGAAATTGGCAAGTTGAAGCACATCCCCCACGGACTGGTCACACACACTACGGGCTTCCTTCTTGTCATCGCTTTTCATCATCAGTTGAACTGGAGGAGCTGGAGTCTGAGGATAATTCATCAGCCTGAAACACAATCACCTAATCAATAAAACATGCAGATTTGTCAGCCTGAAACACAATCTTCTAAGCAATGAACCATGCCGATTCGTCAACCATGAAAGACAACCAGCTAACTATAAACCATGCAGACAATCAGGATCCAAACATGTAAATGGTTAAAAAAAATGCCAATTTAATATGACATGAATTTTTGGGGTACACCTTTTTTCCAAAGTGACACAACAGTTAAATGGTGATAAATGAAAATATTACACTAATCACACTGACAGTCATTCAACCAACAAACCACTTTATTCCTTTATTACAAACTAGTGTTATGTTGTGCATTCACATTGGCATGGCTCTGTCAGTTCTTTCAGCAGCATCCCAGAATCAGACTATCACAAGGCTGGGGATGAAAACGGTGATGTGCATTTATACCATCATCTGAATAAAGTGCTTCAAATGGTATAAAAGGGCTAAGACGTAGACAGGTAATGCCAAATAGTGCTACAGACAGCATTTTCAAGTTTGACATCAGCTTGCATCACCTCCCTTACCTGTCTTGTTAACACTAACACCTGTGTGTTTGCACTTGGATGTGTTTCCACATGTATGGATGTACGTACCTGCACCAACAGAGAAGAGAGAGAGAGAGAGAGATCATCTGCCCTGGAGGTGTCACTTACCCAAGCAGGCAATGGCTTATTGTTCTCCGTCAGCAAATTCTCTGCCTTCTTGACAATGCTGATAAGCAGGTTGGAACGAATGAGTCCATCCTGAATGATGCGCTCACACGTTTTTGCTGTTGCTTCCACATCACCTTGCCCAGCTAAACACAGAGAACAGAGAACACTTGTGTTGGGCAGGAGATGGAAATGGGTGAGGGGGCAGTATTAAATGATCACTCACTGAAGCTGGACTGTGCAACTTGATTTGCTGACAAAACATTTATTTTAAAAAGCCCATCCTGCTGCCTCAAAAAAGAAGTAGAAAAAAACACACCCAAAACCCCAATCAACAACAAAACGACACGGAGCACTGCACACTTGATTTTGCCACTTGACCTTCGAGGGAGGCTCACCCTGGGACAGGTGAGGTTTTAAACACGATCATGAACACACGTTTACATGCAGCGTCTCCTGCTACTCAAACAGCTGCATGCCATCTTCAGAGGTTCAATCTTACCACTTTGTGCAGGTTATTCCTGCTGTAAGTAATCCTGCAGCCTGGGGAGGGGAATGCAGCCCACTTTACTAACCCTGCTGTTGTGGCTACAGTCTTGTCAATGAGTGTAGCATTGCCTAGGTTGGCCACAATGGTCATGCAGATTGTGTGTGGAAATCAACTGAAAGTTACCATGAAGCTGCAGCAGGTTGGAATAGACAACGGCCATGCCTCGCTTCTCGTCCACATCTTTCTTCATCTTCAGCAAATGCTCCAGCATATCGACCTGCCATGCACAGAGTCAAACAGCCTGTTCATTTAATGCAAGTATTTGTGAGCACACATATGTGTATACACACACACACACACACACAGATGCACACTCACACAAATCCATTCTGCACCCAGTCACTTTCAAAATCATTATTTCTCTGACATATTAAGCACAGTCAGTTCTCAGGCATATTATGCACAATTATTAGAGCAAATCATCACTATTTAAAAACACAAAAAAATACACCTTTCATTTAAGTTTACTGTTCAGGGGTGGGAGAGACAGGGGTGGGTGCACAGACAGTCTCTTTCCTCCTTCACACAGAGAAAGGGAGGGGTGGGGGCAGAGAAAGAGACATTTGCTTCAGGCCATTGCAATCTGGGCTTTTTTCACAAACGATAAAAATTACTGTAAGAATTCAACTGAAAAAACTAAAAGACAACTTCACAAAGCAAATGACCTTGTTCTCATGGACTGCTGCTCGGCAAAGTGTTCCGATAAAAACGATTTTCTGAAACTCTGGCACTTCCTGCAAGTAGATAAACTGGCATTTTAGAACTGAAAAAACAACAACCCATCAGTCAAGGACATGCAGCCATAGACACCAGCAACATTTACAGTTCTTGTGAAATACATCTTTCTTTAGTTCAACAGCCATAATAATGCGGCGATGCAACAGGTTTTCCACCATTTTCTTCTTCAACTCTTTCTTCTCTCCTTTTCTTGATGTAAAATCAAAACCATAGGGTGTTAATAAACACTTGAAAGACATTACACGAACACAGCACAAAGACCTGAATTGCTAACAGTAAATCCCACATGGCATGTGACTAAATACATGAATTCTACCAAATGTACATCCTTGTTGTAGGTTTAGGTTAAGCATGAAAGGTGTACACAGCAGTGGTAATAGTAGTAGTTGAAGTAGAAGTAGTAGCTGTTGTTTCAGTAGTAACAGTATTGTAGTTTGTGTGGTACAGCTTGCTGTTCCTGGGAGAACACTTGCCTTCATAAGCTGATCAGCACGTGGTGAGTCATTGTACTTGTAGTAGCACCACAACATGCTCAGAGGTTCTGTGTAGTTGTTCTCTGCATGCGCTTTCTTTGCCAGCCTTTCCACTGAAAAGAGCAAAGACGAATCATCACCCATACGTGTGGACATCATCATCCGCTCTCCACAAATCATCATCCCTGTTAGAAGAATCCCTGCCCCAGAAGAAAACACAGTACATGAAGCAACCCAAGCAAAAGGTGATCTCCACGTCTGTCCCCCACTCCTCACCCCCTCACCATACCATGTCAGCCCTTACTTCAAGGCTGCAACATGTCTGACCCAGTGACCTTCACCTCTGCCCCCGCCCACCAAACCATATCAGCCCTTACTTCAAGGCTGCAACATGTCTACCCAGCGACCTTCACCTCTGCCCCCGCCCACCAAACCATATCAGCCCTTACTTCAAGGCTGCAACATGTCTGACCCAGCGACCTTCACCTCTGCCCCCGCCCACCAAACCATATCAGCCCTTACTTCAAGGCTGCAACATGTCTGACCCAGCGACCTTCACCTCTGCCCGTGCCCACCAAACCATATCAGCCCTTACTTCAAGGCTGCAACAGGTCTGCCCCTGTGACCTTCACCTCTGACCCCGCCCACCAAACCATATCAGCCCTTACTTCAAGGATGCAGCATGTCTGACCCAGTGACCTTCACCTCTGCCCCCCTCCCCCCGCACCATGTCAGCCCTTACTTCAAGGATGCAGCATGTCTGACCCAGTGGCCCCACTAAACCATGTCAGCCTATACTGCAACATGTCTGACCTAGTGCTTCTGGTCTCCCTCCCACCATGTCAGCTCTCATCACAAGGGTGTAACACATCTGACCCAATGACCTCAATTCTGCCCCCCCCCCCCCCCCCCCCCATCCTGCTTCCCTCAATCATTTCAGCTCTTATCATAAAGGTGCAACACCTCACTTCTGCCCCCCCCCCCCCCCCCAACTATGTCTGCTTTTATCACAAGGCTGCAAGGCATCTGACCCAGTGACCTCACCTCTCTCTCCCCCCCCCCCCCCCATGTCAGCTCTTATCACAAGGCTGCAACACATATGACCCATTGACTTCACCTCTGTTCTCCTCCCCCCCCCCTCCCCCCAACCTCAACCATGTCAGCTCTTATTACAAGGCTGCAACACATCTGACTCATTGACTTCACCTCTGTTTTCACCCCCCTTCCCTCAACTATGTCAGCTCTTATCACAAGGCTGCAACACATCTGACTCATTGACTTCACCTCTGTTTTCACCCCCCTTCCCTCAACTATGTCAGCTCTTATCACAAGGCTGCAACACATCTGACCCAGTGACTTCACCTCTGTTCTTCCCCCCCCCCCCCCACCCCCCAACCATGTCAGCTCTTATCACCAGGCTGCAACACATCTGACCCAGTGACCTCACCTCTGTCCACTAGTTCCGGGGCTTTGGCCTGCAGGGCACCCAGTGCTGGAATGGACAAGTACCTGGCTGAGTTGGGGATCACTGCCTCCATCTTTTCTATCACCTCTTGGGCTCGGCCGCTAGCAACATGTGAAAGGAAGAATATGCAGCAGGCTGTTTTGTCAAGTCGCTTATGGTAAACAAAATCTCACTTATGGAAAACAAAATATGTATACGACACTTCTTGCATATCTATACAAAAATCTATTTTTCTCAGAAAAAAAATCACAATCTAAACAAATAACGCAGAGAACAAACAGCAGAGAACACACATAGATGCACATCCATCTAAAACAACAACAACAAAGGACAAAAATACAGAAACATACTTATGCACACATACACACACAATGTACAGTGCCCCCCTCCCCCCCATATAGTACACACACACAAATCAGCACACACATAATGTACAGCACACACACAATTTACTGCACAAAGATAAACAGCTAAACACACAGTCTCTCTATGTCTCACACACAGCAACACAAACACACACATGCACATCATGAAATGCACACCACCTCCCTCCTTCTGTCACACACACACACACACACACTTAAAAACATACACACACACGCTATACCCTAATACCTGTTAACAGCCGCTTTGAAGATGTTGGCCTTTAGACAGTCCCTCAAGGCTGCAGGCAGGCGACTTTCAACAACAGTGCTGAGCGTGTCCATGTCCCCCTTCTTTCCCAGGCTCTCAAATATAGATGTCAGTGCTGCAAAAAAAGAGAAAGACACACCACACTCAGCATCCTCTGAAGCACCATCTTCCTGAAGGATTTTGTGCTGCTAAGTGTTGAAAAAATAAACAATCAGTAAGCAGCCTCTGTTGTGCATTCCATGATTAAAAACAACCGTAAGACTTGAGATCCCACAGTATTTCTCATCCTTGTTACAGTTATGAATCCTAAGTGTCAGCACAAAAAACATTCAAAGAAGGCCATCTTAAAGACCCATTTTGTCACAGTCTGGTTGTAGCATGGCTGCTCTGGTGCTACGTGAAACTGCTGCCATCTCAGGGCACATTCTGCATACACCATACAACCATGCATCAGTTTACAGTGTTACTTTATTTAAAGCTACATGTGTAGGGTGCATGTGTGTTTAGGGGTCCATTTTAAATGTCCAGTAAGCTCCAGAAGAGCAGCTGCTGGCACACTTCATGTTGGCCATTACAGAATCCCTCAAAGTATAGGCAGGCAATTCTCAATGACAGCAGTGAGTGTGCCAAAGAAGTGAAGCTACTGGGACACTTTATGCTGGCTTTTTGAGAATCCCTCAATGGTACTGGCAAGCAATTCTCAATGACACTGACAGCCCTGAGTGTGCCCAAGAAGTGAAGCTACAGGGACGTGCTTATGATTCACTTTGCCTCAGAGGTAAGGCTGGCTACTGGGTCATTTCAAAGGTCCACTTAGTATCCCATGTGAGTCTATTGAGACATTCTGAAGAGCCATTTTGCCCCAGAGATGATGCTATTGGGACATCTTGCCCCAGAGATGAAGCTGTTGGGACCTTTCATTGGTTCACTTAGCCCCAAACACAAAGCTGCTAGGGCACTTTAAAGGTCAATTTCACATGAAAAGCATAGTCAGAGCCATGCCAAACAGTTATATGCCTGGTAGTAGGCACTTCTGTCATTGCTCACTAAACTGTCAGAGAACTGGACGCCAAGCAGAAATGATACAAAAGAGCCCGAGGCCAACACAAACATCAGACAAGCTGTAAGCATGTGCATGCACCTGCCAATCAAGCAGCCACTCATTTCTCACCTTCCATGGGCCAAGGCCTTTTCATCTGACTGATGGCTTTGGACAGCAGTGTTTTGTTATCCCTGGGGATGTGGGAAAACAAAACATCAGTAATTCATCAATGTTTTGTCAAAGAAGGTGGGCCCTTTTCTCCAACAGGTTAAAGAAATCAAACAAAAACCTGAAATATGAGGATTTTGTTGAAAATAAAATTATATATATATATGTAGAGAGAGATATATATAAAAAGGACAGAGAGAGAGAGAGAAAAAAGAAGGCTTTGTTGATTTTATTTTCAGTTTAGGATCCTCTTGTGCTGGTGATGGTTAGTGGACTCAGCCATACAAAATACTGTCAAATGTTACAGCTGGCCTAATGACCAACCACTGCCTCTTTGACCTTGTTCCTTGGCTAAGATGAACATGCAACTTTTGTGCCTGATAACAAAGAGGTGGTACATGCATCATGGGCAAGCTTCCGCTAGCACACTTGTTGCATGCAGCTCGTCTTGCTTCTCCCCTCTTGCTAATGAAGCTAAGTTTAGAAACTGAATACATAAAATGAACAGAACATTTTAAGCTATTTTTTATTTTGATCTCTTCTACCTGCTGGACAAAACATGTTTGGGGAGGGCTAGCCCCTGTAATAATACCACACACACAACATGAAATGTAACCCCCACCTGGCACACACTTCAGGGTGGATAAACTCCACCAAGGACACAAGTGTTCTAGCCACTCAGTACAGCTTATCAGAACAAATCAGGATTGTAAAGGTCTTAACAATACAACTGCTCACTTGGTCATATTACAAGAGCCGTGTATGTGTGTGTGTGTGTGTGCACATGCGTGTAAAGGAGACAGAAAGGGAAACAGAGAGTGGGAGCAAGAGAGAAAGACGAGACAGAAACACACACAGACAGCACAGCTATATAATGTAAATTAGTTTGTGTATTTTTGTATGATGTTACTATTATTTTGATTCAACACCCTCCCCACTTCCTGGCTTGTTTCTTCATACTGTTCTCACTTTCAGTTCAACATGAACAGCATTTTGAGCCTCATACATGTATACCATAGAGAGATTCAGCACATCTGAAGTGTGTCTTATACTATTAGGGGGCATGAGGCTAAAAGTTGCATGGTTGCTGCACAAGTGACAGGTGATGAACTGACCCTTGCAATGTGGCCAGCACTGTTTCCACCTCTCCTTTCAGAATGCTGTTCTTCAGCTGTAAGGCTGCAGAACTCTCAGCCTGGGCCGCTTCACTCATCTCTGAGGCAGGAGTGGTGGTAGCCTTGGCTGCTCTGCTTGCTGCTTTCTGGTCTGTTCTTTGACCACTTTGTTCTTTCTGCATCTTGTTGAAGGAAGAGTTTTGTTAATCAACAGTAGCCATACATCACGCATATATACACCACTAGAAAAACGTCAGCAGTACATATACACCCCTGCATACACACACACAACACACTATTATCTTTCTCACACATATGCAGGCTCAGCCCCCCCTCCACCCCCACTATCTCTCCCTCACATGCACACACAGGTGCCTGCATGTGCATACATGCAAACATGTTGGGCACAGCACACACACACGCACACACACAGAGAGCCAAATAGCCTAGCACCAGACGTAAGGACATACAGGCTGGAAGTCGGGCACGTCAAAAGACACTGGCATGCCAGCCCTCTCCAGACTGCGGGCCAGGAACCGCAGTGTGCGGGCGCTTGGCTGCAACAGCTCTTCTTCATACTGCAACAGCACGTCCTTCGCTTTGTCCAGTTCATTTTGGTTCACTGCACACAGCAACAACATCTGCTGTCATGGACCACTAGTGCCATATTTATGGATAGCATGGAAGAGTACAATAAAAAAAGTGTCATATCCATGGATAATCTGGATTGCTATATTCACAGTTAACATGGAAGAGCGCAATAAGTGTCACATCCATGGATAATCTGGACTGTTATATTCATGGATAACATAGAAGAGCACAATAAAAGTACCATATCCATGGATAATCTGACTTGCTATATTCACAGATATCATGGAAGAGCACAATAAAAGTGTCATATCCATGGATAATCAAATTGTTACATCCACAGTAACATGGAAGAGCACAATAAGTGTCATATCCATGGATAATCAAATTGTTACATCCACAGTAACATGGAAGAGCACAATAAGTGTCACATCCATGGTCTGGGAGGGGTGGAATTATGGGTAGGATATAACATAATGAGATTATATTCTATCTTGTATATTGCTGCTTCTCATACGGCACATGAGGGGTGGAATTATGGGTACGTGATAATATAATGAGATTATTTTCTTTTTCCTACATTGCTGCTTCTCATAGTGCCTATGTACATTTTCTTCTTCTCTCCATATATATATTGTTAGTTTAGTTGTCATATATGTATTACTTTCTAGAACAGGTGACCTTTGATATTTTTCTCACTAAATGTTGAAAACATGATCATTGGAGAATGTTGTCAAGTGCAGTGAGCTTGTACAGCCCAGAGAACAGCACTATATAAAAGTTATCTATTATTATTATCATTATTATAAGATAGAAAGGCATAACAAATGTACCACATCCATGAATAATGAATGCATTAAATCTATGCATACAATAGAACAGCAATTAACAAATGTACCATTTCCATGGGCAAGAATGGAGCACAATAATAAACACACTATATCTCCAGAGAATATACAGAAGTGCAAGACTAAACCTACCGTATCCACGGATAAGCTGGAAGAGCATGTGGTCTCTGTCCACAGCAAACATGTCCTTCGTCACCTCCACAAGCATCTCTAGCTCTTTGATCTGCAAGTTGTCAGCATCATTAGTGTTCAAACAGAAAGGTACTGCTGTCAATGTCTATTTTTGACCTCTGATCCAAGCTTTGTCTGCATCATTAGTGTTCAAACAGAAAGGTACTGTTGTCAATGTCTAGTTTTGATCTTTGATCCAAGCTTTATCCGCATCATTAGTGTTCAAACAGAAAGGTAATGTCAATGTCTTTTTTTGATCTTTGATCCAAGCTTTGTCTGCATCATTAGCGTTCAAACAGAAAAGTACTGCTGTCAATGTCTATTTTTGATCTTTGATCCAAGCTTTGTCTGCATCATTAGTGTTCAAACAGAAAGGTACTGCTGTCAATGTCTATTTTTGATCTTTGATTCAAACATTGTGTGCATCATCAGTATTATACACTTAGGTCTATGTCTCTAGTTCTTTGATCTGAAAGATATCTGGATCATTAGTTTTAACCATGGAAACAATGCTGTCATCGTCTCCACTTCTTTGAGGTGAAAATTGTCTGCATCATTAGTGTTAAACCTGAAGGCACTGCTGTATATGTCTCTACTTCTTTGATGTGAAAGTTGCTTGCACCAGTTGTGTAAAACTCGAAAGCACTGTTGTTTATGTCTCTACTTCTTTGATGTGAATGTTGTTTGCATCACTTGTGTAACACACTGCTGTCATTGTCTCCACTTCTTTGATGTGAAAATTGTGTGCATCATTAGTGTTAAACAAGATGGCACTGCTTTATATGTCTCTACTTCTTTGATCCACAATCTGTCTGCATCATTAGTAATATACATGAAAGCACTGCTGATAAAGGATATGATGATGAGGATGCAGTTGCAGAAAAAAAATCAAAAAAATCCCCACTCACCCAAAATTAAACAAAAACAACAGCAAAGTCCATGGAGATGGCAAATAATCCTCTTTGCTTCAAATAATGCACTTCCACAAAATCATAGCTCTAAAGTTTACATGATCAAGAAATAACAACAGGGACTTTTTTTTTAAATACAAAGATGCGGTGAAGACATACATGTGCACCAAACTCACCATGCCGCGCTCAATAAAACTCTGACAGTAGTAGTTGAGTCTCTGCATGTTGGCCCTCAATCCAGGAGTCTGAAAAGGAAACAACACTCAGTGGCGTATTTGTATAATAATAAGGTAGTTTTTATGTGCTATTTCTCCAGTAGCCTATTACAAGGCAAAGAATCAAAACTAACACACACACACACACACACACACACACACACACACACACACACACACACACAGTCAACAGGATAGCTTGAAGAGGTGAGCTTTTAAAGATGATTTGAAAGACAAGAGTGTGTGTGATGACCAAACTTTGCAAGGGAGACTGTTCGAGACAGACGGTGCAGCGTAAGAAAAGCTGACCAAGCAAGTGCATGCACACAGTGGGAAGACAAAGACTCTACTGTCACACACCAGGAAAGTACCCACACGAACCTCCGTCAGATTTCCCAAAGGAAAAGCTAGCTGTGATCAAGTTGCTCCAATAAGCCTCATTTCTATTTAATCTGTCATTATGTGTGTCTGCCACTGTGCTGTGTGTCTGAACTGGACTCTTCCAACCACAAGGGGCAGTTTGCATCATAAACTATGCTTCCCTTTATCCCAGAGAGTTGGCCCCATTTGCTGGCTGCTGCTATCATGAGGAAGGAACAAGGTGTGTAGAGAGAGATACTAAAATACAAAGTTAATCTGTTAAAAAAAAAAAGAAAAAAAAAAAGAGAGAAGGGACCACTCAGTTAAATTAACTAACTGTACAAACTTAATCACATAATAATGATTGTTGGTTTTGGGGGGGTTGATCTGATTTTTTTTCCAAACAAGTGGCACCAGTGTTTGCAAGGGTCTCTTGAACTCAGTCCTGCTTCACAAATGAAACTGAAAGTCAACAAAAGAAAAGTGACAAGATGTGAGGTTGTTTCACTGCCAACGTGCAAAACAAGTGATGTGTGGTAGAGAATGACTGCCACATCATGAAGGAAGAAAACACTGCAGCCAGAACAACAGCATGCTTTGGCTGCTGGTTTTTGACAAGCTGGGGAAGCCCAGGACCTCCACATACACAATCAATACAAACTGCAAGGAAAATGAAAGAAGAAAAATTAAGCAGAAAAAGAGAAAACACACAACACACACATTACTACTGTAAGCCAACTAAATCAGGAGTTAGAAGAACAAGAAAGAATAAACAAATTTAAAAAAAAAAAATGAAAGAGAGAAAGAAAAAAGTAAGTCTCTAAAAGGATAAATAAAATGGAAAACTCTAAACAGATAAAGAAATAAAATATGAACCCCCCACCCCCCCCATGCATAAAATACAGAATTACTTATTTCTACCAACCTCCATGATTTTCCTGGCTTTTTTGACATGCCCACACTCAATGAAGTCAGCAATGAGATGATGGAACACGTTCATCAGACCATGCAGGTCTGTCAATAGATCCACAACTGAAAGCAACAAAACAACACAGCACCATCAGACCACGCAGTTCAGTCAGTAGATCTACCACTGAAAACTAGCCATAATAATACTGGGCACTTAGAGCACCTAACCAAGACAGGCCATAATCACACATTCTTTACTTGTACATGTTTCCAAGATTCAATGCATGCCACACACATGCACACACTCGTATCTCAGGGCAATAGGACTGAAGAAAAGGTTTTTGAAAAGAGAAAGGTTTTCAAGGAAGATTTGAAAGAACTGACAGAGGCAGAATGGTGGACAGAAACAGTGAGTTGGAAGGAAAAACTATTGGTGTTCACCTTTCTGCAGCCGCTCAGGGTCTTCCTTGTTGATGAAGAACTGCAGCACTTTGTCCACTTTGGGTGAGCGCCGGTGGGTGTTCACCATCTCCTCAAACACCTGTAGAATCTTGTCTGCATCCCCACTGTGAAAAGAACAAGAATTTCTTTTTCAGCTCCTTTTTATTAATTTCTTCTTCAAATAATTCTGATAAATTTATTCAGCTGTCTCTCTCTCTCTCTTTCTTCTTTCCTTTCTTCCTGCTATCTATCTGAAGAGAGAGAGAGAGAGAGAGAGAGAGAGAGAGAGAGAAAAAAAAAAAAAAAGAGAAGAAAAAAAATCATTCACATGTAGGGCATCATGTGCAGGCATGTTCAGTTTACAAATCCCAACCCCTTCCCCCAGCCTCAACAGACCTACACTCATCAGACCTATGTGTCTACAAGTTTTTCCATGTCCTGTTTTTCAACAGCCACAGGGGATCACACATAAATATGCATCAGGTGCACATGCACACACACACCCCCACTCCTCCCAGAGATGACACCCACACCCATCAGACCTCTGTCTACAACTTTCTCCATGTATCTGTCCAGCACAACAGCTTTGTCTTTCAGCAGACAGCCACAGGCAAACAAGATGACACCCACACAGACATCACTCATCTCACCTACCTGTCTACAACCTTCTCCATGTATTTGTCCAGCACAACAGCATTGTCTTTTGGCACATAGCCGCAGGTGATCAAAGTGTCCATCAGTCGTTTGGCAGCATCAGCATCGACAGCACCACCTACAACGTCACTGTAGTAATCCTCCCGCTTAATTTCCTGTTTCTGCCCATCCTTCAAGTGTCGGTCAGCATACCTCTGCAGGGTCTCCACGGCCGCTGGTTGGGAACAAACAACAACAGCAAATTCAGCTCTGTGCACTCGCACAGCTCATTAACTCACTTACATTGAGGCGGATAATAAAATGTTGTTTCACAGCCTGGGTGGTCTATATGTTCTAATCATGTGCTATAGGAGAAGACAATGACAGCAAATTCAGCATTAGCTAAGTAATGGTGTCACACAGACACAACAACAAAGATTGGAGTCACCTATGGTAACTCTCACATGGCATGCGAGTAAAACACAAGGTATATAAACTGTGCCAGAGGTACATCCTCATCAGGCGACTCCAGTCTTTGTTGCTGTGCTGTGATATCTTTCAAGCACTAATTAACTGCATTGTGTGTTGAATCTGTGCCTCATTCTGTTTCAGACTGAGTAGTGAAGCATCAACAGAGTTGTGACTATCACATCTTGCTTTTCTTAACTATTAAAAGGAACCCAGCGACAATGAATTCAGCCTCATTTGGGTGGTGTCTATCACATCTCATGTACATGGTAGGGGTGGGGATGGGAGGTCTGATGTCTTGCTAAATTGGGCAATCCTGGCCGATGTGTTCTGCATTTTGATGCCAGTGCCACAAGCGCACTGGTCAGTGTGTGGCAGTTTTAAGCCTGTGGAGGTGTGACGGAAGTGGCAGTGGCCAGTTATCAGCCTAGAGGTCATCACCTGCTGTGGTTGTCCCAGGCATGAAAGGCTGCCTTTCTCAGAGTCCACCTGGAGGCCACTTTTCCATGATTGGTGAAACCTGGATAGGACTGTCTTCACTTCACTGTACAACAATGGCTGCTCTGGCTAGTCCAGGCGACTCTCT
Organism: Alviniconcha strummeri; assembly: GCA_963584105.1. Taxonomy (NCBI): domain Eukaryota; kingdom Metazoa; phylum Mollusca; class Gastropoda; family Provannidae; genus Alviniconcha; species Alviniconcha strummeri. The sequence goes on along the minus strand of OY757543.1, from coordinate 15,686,518 downwards.
CTCACAGTCTGCCTGCTTACTCATGGCTAGAAATACCACAGTGATACCGTTTAATAAAAAAATTAAAATAAAGAAAACATCATCATCAAAAGTCCCTGACTGCTACTCAGAAACACAACATCCCAGACTTTGGCCCTAATGGGCAAGCTGACAAAGAATTCTCTTACCATCTGTGTTTCCCGCAGAGGCCTGAAGAGCTGCCAACTTGAGAACAGCAGCCTGGTAGTTCTGGTGCTCGGGGAACCGTGTCTCCCTACAACCACAAGAGACATGGCCAGATGGTCAAAGCAGTCAGACTCTAGCCATCAAAGCAAAGGCAAAGCTGGTCACTAAAGTTTGGCTGTAGCTGGATGAACTGAATGCATCTGCAGACTGTATATGTGATGGCCATGCTTTTATTAGACTGCATTACTGTACAGAGCTGATACACACAAACACACCTCAGAACCTTACTGGGAGAGGCCAAAGTCACTCAAAGCTGCCGAATGTAGTCCTGTACTTTCTCCAAGTTCCTGGTAAACGTGGTGGAAAGGTATCCCAGATGAGCAAGAACCCCACCCCCACGACACACCTCAGAACCTGACTGAGGCTCAAATCACTAATAGCTGTTGGTGATGAAGTCCTGTACCTTCTCCTGGCAAACATGGTGGACAGGTGTCCCAGACTAGCCAGAACAGCACAAGCCCCCCCCCCCCCCCCCCCCCCAGTCACTCACAGTTGTTGGAAGCTCCTGTACTTTCTCTAAGTATCTGGTGAATGTGGTGGACAGGTATCACAGATGAGCCAGAAGAGCTCCCCTACCTTCCCCTACACCTACCTCAAGACCTTACTGGGAGAGGTCTGAGTCACCTAGCAGCTGTTGGATGTAGGCCTGTACCTTCTCCAAGTCCCTGGCAAGCATGGTGGACAGGTGTCCCAGATGAACCAGAACTGCCTCCCTGCCACCTGAGAACCTTACTAAGGGAGGCCTGAGTCACTCACAGCTGTTGGATGTAGTCCTAGCACCTTCTCCAAGTCCCTGGCAAATGCAGTGGGCAGGTATCCCCGATAAACCAGAACAGCACCCCCCCCCCCCCCCCACCAAACCTTACTGGAAGAGGGGTTAGTCACTCACAGCTGTTGGATGTAGTCCTGTGCCTTCCCCAAGTCCTTTGCAAACATAGCATACAGGTAAGCCAGCTGAGCCAGAACAATGGGGGGAAAGATGAACCCCTCAGCCTCCAGCCTGGAACGCACCTTTTCCGCCTCCTCAATATCCTGTGAGCAAGAACAGCAACACACAAACATGTCATCTTCACCAGAGCTGACTGGTATTACACAGCTTTGGACACAAGGTGGATCTGGTATGCAGCCAAAGCTGCAAGTTGGCCTAAAAACGTAGGAAGTGTACAAATATTTGCATCTACATGCTTCATTTGGTGGTTCTATCAAAGCTTAAACGCACACAATGCCCCCCCCCCCCCCCCCCCCCCAGGAATTTCACAAAGTATTTGTAGATACATGACACTTGACACCACCACTTTCACTTCTCCAATCCCCTTCCCTTTATAGTTCTGTGTAAATGCACCCCTGACCAACCCCCACCCCTCCTTTGAGACCACTTTTGCTTGGTTTCAAGGGCAGACACAGGGACATTCAACACCAGCAAAAGCCAAAACCTTCACTCCCTGCTGAAAGAGCATAGTCGTGAGTGACCAACTCTCTTTTAAGGCTGCTTTTTCTGAAACCCTTCCCTTTACTGTTTTACGTCAAGGAACTCCTGATCATGGACCACCTTTCTTCTGCAACTGCACCTGCTCAAATTTCAGGACAGGGAGAAAAGAGCAGTTCTACTCCATTTTCAAAAGGTTTCCCAACAAATACATTCAACAAGACCTCAGTTCAATTCAGTTCAAGATGGTATCTCCGTGCTTGGAAAAGCCCATATGCTCTCTACCCCATCTCTCAGAAGTTTCCCAACATCCTCAACTAGAGGTACCATGAACATTGAACATCAAGAAAGGCAAGAGGAGGTGCTCACCCCAACGGCGCATGCCTTGATGAGAAGCCGTTTCTGTGCACTCTTGTTGCTGGGGTTCTGCTCCGCCAGTTGCCTCAGCTCCTGCAGCGTGAGGTCATCAGACAACTCAGCAGACGACCTCTGCAGAAATAAAAACCTGGTCACTGCCAAATTTGACAATTGAGAACAACTGTTTCCAAAATAACAACATACCAAATGTTTTTTGGAATTATTTTAGAGAAAAAAAGATGTACAGCAACCTAAGCTGTTGCGCACAACTTAAGCCCAGTTTTCAATCGGCAAACATGTTTTTTAGCCTCAACAGTGCGTACCAGTAAAGGTGCACCTACCATAATGATGCATCTTAGCTTTCAATTATATATATCTACAGACTGAGCAGTTCAACTTTAGAGATTTAACTGTCCATGAAGTCTGGGACTTAACTCTCTTGCATCATGTAATATGATAATAATAATAGATTACTTATGGCGCTCCATCTTGTAAGAGCCCAGGGCGCCTACAAAGACATAAGGATACTGTCATTTCATCACACACACATTGCTGGTGATGGGTTGGTACAATGAGAAGAAAACAACACATCAGTATGCAGAAGAGATGAGATGGATTTTCAGGTTTTCATGTCAGATCATTTACGCTACCTACAAGCATTCAAACCCTTCAAGATGTGTCTGACCAACTGGTCTGACGTTTCAACTGACTGGTTGACTGTCCATGCAGTCATTGCAGAAAGTTTTTGTTGCCATGCCAGAAAACAGCTTTGTTTTTTCACTGCATACAGAATTGACAATGGGCAGCCAAACTTTCTTATTTGCCAGCTCTACATAACTTCTTCTTTTCTCTCTCTCTCTCTCTCTCTTTTTTTTTTTTTTTGTACAGCATACCATGGCCAGTCTTGCACCTTATTTCTGTTCCAGATGAAGCTGGTCAACAACACAAAATTTCAATGTATGTATTGAGTGTAATTTATCTGTTGGAGAAGATATTTTGTTTTCAAATGCCCAGTGTACCAACTGTCACACAAAAGTTGTTCCACAAAACTTTTTCCAACCCCTGTTGCACAGTTTTACTGCATTGTTGATCCTCCCTACTCCACAAGGGGCTGAAGGAATAATCATCCATAAAATCCCATTCTTAAGTGATGGGAGTGAGGCAGGTGATAATAATAATCATAATAATAGGGAATTTATCGATAGTGCTTTCAGGGACTCAAGCCTTTTAACAGCATTAAAAAACAAAAAAACAAAACCAAAATGCAATGTGCAAATATTTGCATACAAATCAGCAGCATAAAAATATGTTACTGAACATACTTATTCATTAAAAATCTGAAATAAGAATGATTGCTATTATTCTGAAACAAGATCCAAACATATGAAAGGTTCAAAAGAATGCGATTTATTAGGACACACACACATGCATGGCCAAGAAAGACATTGAAAATGAGGCTATGCTGGTTTGAAAAGGTATGTTTTAATGACTAGTTTTCAAGGCAGGGAGAGAAGGGCTGTGATGGAGAGTGAAAGAAATAATTTGAGGTGTTTATATGCCTTTTGTCTTACCTCTGTTTTCTCCTAATAAACAGCGTGTTTAAAAAAAAACAAAAAAACTTTTACATGTTTGGATTTTATTCATACAAAGCATACAGAAACACATGCACGTGCACACATGCATGGTCAAGAAAGACATTAAAAAAGAGGCTATAATGGTTTGAAAAAGTTTTAAAGACTAGTTTTCAAGGTGGTAGAGAAGGGCTGTGGTGGAGACCGAAAGAAATAACTGGCATTGTATGTATGCCTTTCGTCTTACCTCTGTTCTGCCCATCCCATCCTTCTGAACCAAGTCATCCAGTCTCTGCAAACAGCACAAGCACAATCAGAACCCAAATTACCACACCAACAAATAAGAAGTAGACTCAAATACAGAGTACATTTTTTTTAAATTGTAGTATTTTTTAGAAAAGCTAGACTATTTTCACTTGTTTTTCATTTGAATTTGTTCTCTGTGAAAATAATCTGAAAATAATTTTAAACACAGCTTCCAGAAAAATGGTGAATGCTTGTACTTTGCAGCAAAAATACAAGCTTTGCTTTGAATGGCCCGAAATATTCAGTGCTGAGACTACATAAAGCACAATATAGAAACTGACACTAAGGCCGTGAGAGGTCACAAGACTTACACATGTGCCACAAAAAACAACAACAGAGCTGGGCATATTCTGGACTGGAAAACAAACAAACCACATTTCTAGAAATATTCATGATCTTTACAAAAATAAAATAATCATATGCTGAACATATAGGTGTACAAAATATGCCCAAATCATGTGAGTCTTCCAGTCAGAATAAGCCTTTCAGTAAATATAAAAACTTACGAGCAAATACCACTGTCATCCCCCCCCCCTCCCCAAAGCCTCATCATACTAATCATTATGTTAGGCATTAAAATTGGCTGTGGAGAAAATCAAACACGAGACACTTTCTTTACAAGCAACTTCTCCCATCACATTTCCATGTGAATGAATTCGTACTCAGAGGACCCCTCCTGCTTTTTATTTTTATTTTTAAAGACCACATTTACTACACTGTGAGGGTGGTGTTAAGGTGCTCCACTGCAGGGGGGAAAACAACAGCCGGCCTGACCTGCAGCACCTCTCTGAGATTCCCAGCAAAGTATTATTTCTTGAAGACCACCTTTGCTACACTGTGAGGGTGGTGTTAGGAGGGTGTTCCACTGCAGGGGAAAAAACACACCCAGCAGCCAGCCTGACCTGCAACACTTCCTTGGGTGCCCCAGCAAAGTATTCAGACAGTTCTGCCTGACTCCTCCTGAAGATCTTCAGGTCCTGCCACAACACAACATAGCACTGTCAAACATGGCATCAGGGTTCAGAGATGATGTGCAGGGTTAACATATGGAACCATTATACAAAATTTGAAACCAAAAAAAACCAGCCATTGGAAATAGTTAAAAAGCATATCAGAACACACACACAAACTCAGACACACACAGTTTTGTGGTCTTAAACAGAGACCAAAATTCTTACTATAGACAACCCAGGGCATACCTTCAAATTTATATAAGAACAAATAAAAAAGTAATAAAAAACAGCACCAAGATCCCTTTTCAGCAGACCCTTCACTGATAAAAATTATGACATCCTAGACAACAGCAAATGGCTAAGTATTATTCCTATGGAAGGAAAGCAGAATGGAATGTTTATGCCAGTGATTGGTATGGAAGAAGGTGGAGGGGGTGATGAAAATCTTCTGTTTATTCTCAAGCAAGCCTAAAGAATAGGCAGAGACAATATTCCTGCATGAAACATGCCAAATAAAAATAAATATAAAAAAACAGAAAAATACAGAAACAACAATAAACTTATATAGTGAAACTGGACAAAAGAAGCAAAGTTTTTGCTTTTCTTCAAAAGTCCAGTGAAGAGGCTGAACAGAAAAAATGGACTGTCACTAACATTTTGCACCATAAAGTCGAAAATCTCCTGAGCATCAACCCAGTCAGCTTTCCTCTGCTGCACCATGATCTGTTTCAGCACCATGGCCGTTGCTTCCAGTGCTGGTCCTGGCCACCTCTCACTCTGAGCCTTCAGCTTGGACAGCATCTGCACAAAACACAATCACCACCTCCTTAGAACGCATTGTTTGTGTGTCTCTCTCCTCTCTCAGTATCTAGTGCACAGAAGACATGGACTATCAGTATAAACTTTCATGATCATAATATAATACACATAGTAATGTTTTTTTGTTTTTTTAAGAAATCGAAGTATGAAGCTGTGTATTTAGCTAGTTATTCCAAAAGTCAGGCTGGAAGTCATTGTTTTTTTGTCAGTATGATAGGTTTCAAAGCTGATATTTCTTTCACTTTTCACACTTTCAAGGCCTTGAAAATGGAACATTATTTTCTCCAAACTTTCAAAGACCCCAGGAAGCCTGCACTTTGCTGAACACAAGAAACCAGCCTGAGACTGGTGTTGAACTGCATCCCACTTACTGGCAGCATGACCCACCACTGCATCTCCTGCCCATCAGGCACCCCACTTACTGGCAGCATGACCCTGTCCCAACAGGCACCCCACTTATCAGCAGCATGACCCTGTCCCAACAGGCACCCCACTTATCAGCAGCATGACCTGACACTGCACCTCCTGTCCCATCAGGCACCCCAAAGACTGCCAGCATGACCCACTGCTGCACTTCCTGCCCCATTAGGCATCCCACTTACAGGCAGCATGACGCTGTCCCATCAGGCACACCACTTACTGGCAGCATGACGCTGTCCCATCAGGCACCCCATTTACAGGCAGCATGACGCTGTCCCATCAGGCACCCCACTTACAGGCAGCATGACGCTGTCCCATCAGGCACCCCACTTACAGGCAGCATGACGCTGTCCCATCAGGCACCCCACTTACTGGCAGCATGACGCTGTCCCATCAGGCACCCCACTTACTGGCAGCATGACGCTGTCCCATCAGGCACCCCACTTACTGGCAGCATGACGCTGTCCCATCAGGCACCCCACTTACAGGCAGCATGACGCTGTCCCATCAGGCACCCCACTTACTGGCAGCATGACGCTGTCCCATCAGGCACCCCACTTACTGGCAGCATGACGCTGTCCCATCAGGCACCCCACTTACTGGCAGCATGACGCTGTCCCATCAGGCACCCCACTTACTGGCAGCATGACGCTGTCCCATCAGGCACCCCACTTACTGGCAGCATGACGCTGTCCCATCAGGCACCCCACTTACTGGCAGCATGACGCTGTCCCATCAGGCACCCCACTTACTGGCAGCATGACGCTGTCCCATCAGGCACCCCACTTACTGGCAGCATGACGCTGTCCCATCAGGCACCCCACTTACTGGCAGCATGACGCTGTCCCATCAGGCACCCCACTTACTGGCAGCATGACGCTGTCCCATCAGGCACCCCACTTACTGGCAGCATGACGCTGTCCCATCAGGCACCCCACTTACTGGCAGCATGACCCTGTCCCATCAGGCACCCCACTTACTGGCAGCATGACATTGTCCCATCAGGCACCCCACTTACTGGCAGCAAGACATTGTCCCATCAGGCACCCAACTTACCGGCAACATGACCCGCCACTGCAACTCCTGTCCCATATGGGGCAGCAGACAGGCACGGACTGAGGGCATGGAGACGGACACCTCATGGCTGTCCACTGACACAACAAACAACCACAACATTATTCATCTTTATTTGCACCTCACTGCTTCAGTAGGACAGGCACCAGCTTATTATGGCATGGTGACAGAAACCTCCCAGCTTTCCACTAAAACAACAGGCTAAGAAGACTAAATTGGTCTCTCCCAAGCATTGCCTTTCCTCTAGTGCACTGCAATCAAAATGAATGAAAATGGACCAACAGCAGCAAATCAGTCTTTCTTTGCACCTCACTGTCCTAGTGGGAATCCCCACTTTCATAATCTGGCTGCTCTCATAATCTTAGCTGGTGACTACCTTCCTTATTTGCTACTTCAATCTCTGCTTGCTCCTGGCAATTAAGACTTCTGATAAAATAGTCCTCTGCAGACAAAACAACACACAAGCACACAATGATACATCCACACAAATACTACAGTCTGAAGCTTTACAAGATAACACTACAGTCACTCCATCCATTCATCAATCCATCTATCAGTTAATCCACCAATCAATCCAGATCCTTCTATCATACAATCTATATTTAATAATACTCAGCTACTCACAGAAATCTACGGCCTCCTGAAACTTGTTCTGCTCCAGCATATGGAGGAAAAAAGCAAAGTTGACTTCTTTTTCTCCAAAACCGTAATTCTGAAAAAGATGAATCAGCATTCTGTCAGAAGTTATCTTACCAGACACCTGTTAAATTAGTATAATAGTAAGGAGGTTGTATCGGTAAAATAAACATGCAGTTTGGTGGTGATGTCAAATTGGGGCTCTTTGTATTTTGAAGCTCCTGTTAGATGGGTCCTTTATTCCCTGTAGTTTGGCCTTGATGATGTGAAAAAGTGACTCTTTACTTGTAGTTTGGCGACGATGTCAGCCTGTCCTTCCCCGGCCGCCACAAGAGCAGGAATGGCAAAGCTGTACAGGGTGTGGATAAAGTCATCCCTCGTGTCTGACAGTGTGTTCAACTTCTCCATGGTCTCGTAGACTCCTGAACAAGATAGGATAGCTGTGTGGCAATGCGCATGTATTAAGAGAGGCATGCATAACAGTGTGTTTAATGTGTTCATCATCTTGTAGGCCTCTGAGCAAGATTGGACAACTGTGTAAATGACCATGCCAAAGTACAGTTTATAGAAATACACAGATCAGAAAGTACCTGTCATTCCCATGGTAACATTTGACATCTGAAGTTAAAATTAGCTACAGCCTGTCCACTAAAGAATCTCAAATCTCCTTCTCTTTCAAGCACAACAAGCAGGTGATTCACCTGGCTTTTGTTTACTGCTGAAGTCAATGGTCAACAACAAAATTTTAACACTTACATGGCTCAGATCTGCTGTTCTCAAAGTTCTGTCAGACACAGCAAAACCCGATTCTCAATTAAAGAAACTTCAAGCTTGTACCAGGTTTTTTCTTTTTTTTTTCTTCTTCTGGGGCAGCACATGCACACCAAAAACTCAAGGCTAAAATAACCCATTTCAAGCTTACCATCTCTGCTTTTGCTGTCCCTGAACTGACAAAAGGCTGGCCAGAAATAGTGAGCCCGAATAGGAAGACCCTGCAAAATGAACCACAATGCAAAGCGGGATCAGGAATTGAATGGGGCCATCTAATGTGAAAACCTATGAAACTGGACAGGTGGTGTGGGGAAGTAGGAAGGCATGTGGGGGGGAGGGTGGTATCATATTTATGGTAGCCGAGTACTCACAGTGCAGTTCATGTACATTTCTTATGCTATGTAACTAACAGCAAAGCATCATTATTAGTTCACCTGCTACTTCTTAACACTGGTGGGAAAACCTTTTTGACAAATCAGACATTTAAACTAGTGAATGCATCCCATTTATCATACTTTAAAGCAAAACACCCATTAGCAACACCACTTTCTTCATGCATAATGCTGTATTCAAGGTCACAATATTATATAGTATTTGAACTAGCAATTGTGTAACAGAAATGGACATGAAAAGGTCAATAATAACAGCATAACACCAAAAAGCAATATGACTCACCTCTGATTTCATCTTCTCCAAAACTGACAACGCATAAGCTGAAAAGGACAACAGAATCTCTTATTTCCAAGCAAGTGTCAATTGTATAACCATAGATATTCATAACACTGGCACACAACAAATATTCCCTATACACAGAGTAATATTCCCATGTTAAACAACTTTCATATACTTTGTCTAGTATAATTCTACACAGACAATTGTAGGAAGTCCACCTTGACTGCAAGGAAAGTGTTTCTCTTGACCTGTGAAAAACAGTATTGTTTTACATCTTTGAGTTATGTTAAGAAGAAAATACAAACAAATCTAATGAATCATAAGTGAATCAAGTGCAGGCATCCACAAAGAAGACAATATCTTAAAACTGAGACTTAGCTTGACATTTTCTACATAACTCAGTAAAGGTGACAGAAATTCACAGTTAAACTGACATGTTTCAAAATCCCATCCACCCCCCCCCCCCCCCCCCCCCAACACACACATACGCATGCTCACACATGCACACCCACAAAAGCCCAAACAAAATTAAAAGGACTGAAGACAGAATCTGTGTGTCACAATTATAATCAAGTGGTTGGCAATATACTTTCGTTAAAAATTAACAGGTACATCCAAAAGTTACAAAACAACTGCTTCTTTGTGTCAGTGCCGTTTCTCCTTTTTTAGACAAACCATACACAGAAACAGTTACTCTTGACATTTATGCTCCACTAATAAGATGTTTTTTATTAGATGACAGCCACAGCACATACCAAAAAGAAATGCAGCCAGCCTTGGTTACAGGCTTAAGTAATACCAAAAAGAAACGTAGCCCAGTATCAGTTACAGGCTTAAGTAACAGAAAGTCATAACAGTTTCCTTTGACCAATTTTTTTTTCAATTTAAAGGAAAGCAAGGCTCCAGCATGCCAAAATGTGGAGACTGTGTAGAGAGTCAAGGAAGAGGATTGACAGTGTCCAGTAAGTGACGGAGAAGACAGACAAGCAAGACTTTGTACCTGGCTGACTCTCCAGGTAGGCCAGCTGAGCCACAGTGCTCAGGTCATCCTTGTTCAGCTCTTTGGCATACATGTCCTTCACATACTCTGCCACCTTGTCCAGAGGCTGAAACCCAGCAGCACATGGTGTCACTGACAAATTTGCCACCTTGTCTATGGGCTGAAATATACAGCACAAGAGGCTGGAACAGCACACTGTGTCAATGACAAACAGCACATGGTGTCACTGACAAACAGCACATGGTGCACTGACAAAGTCTGCCACCCCATCTACAGAGTAAACACATAGCAACTCAAGTAAAAACAACAGCTCTGCAGGCTGAAACACACAGCACATGGTGTCACTGACAAAGTCTGCCACCCTGTCTACAGGCTAAAAGACACAGCATTTTAATAATCACAATAATAATAAAGGAGATTTCCCTAGCCCCTTAACCACAATATGCTTCACAATATTTTACCCCCAAAAATCAAAAGTACAAATCAAAATGGTGAGGCGGTGAGAGGGGGGTGGGTGGGGAGACATGGGACAACATAAACATGATTTTAATGATTCTGACAATAGTAAACTGCATGCACTGAAAAATTCTCTCATATCACATTATTGCGACCTACACTCTCCATGCCTAACACCAGGAACAAACAGTACTGCATCAACACACACACACACAGAGTAGGTGGGTCCAAACAAAGGGTATGCGCAGGAATTCCAGTCTCACCACAACAACTTTTCCTTGCCATAAAAGTGAAAATACTTTTCCATCCATGACCCTGCTCTGCCAGCAGACATAAGTGATTGTATCCCGTGTCATCTGGACAACAGTGAGCCTCTACTGACCCTCTCATGCCTGGCCATAGCACGCAAGAAGAATCGCCCAAGGGTCGCCTGGTCAGCTTCCACCCGCATGGGTTTCGGCATCTCCAAAAACAGCTGGTAGGCGGCTTCATCATGACCAGAAGCAATCAACTGATTGCACACGCGAATGGCATCCTGGTTGAATGGGGTGCCCTCATGGAGCCAGCTGATGACCTGTGAAGCAGACAGGAATGCACTGATGACATGTGGAACAGATGAGAATGTACGAAAAACCTATGGAGCAGATGGAATGAATCAAATTTCTGCTCTGACAGCTAGACATCATTCAGCCTCTTTTTGCTTCCATTTGGGGGTAGATACCACCATGAGTTTAAACGTTTTGCTACTATTACTGGTGTACATTCTGTGTGTTTCCAATGCACAAGCCATCTCTTGTTGAAAAGTTGAAAACTGATTCAAACACAGAGAAGCACATTTCAAGATTTCTACTGATGAACATAAATTACTAATTCTGATTTTACTTTGCAGCTTGCTCTTTTTCCGTTGTAATCAAGTAAAAATATCAAAACACACGAAAAGGTTAAAAGGAACACTAGTTTTAATCAGACAGTACACAACAGAATAAACTTTAGGGTAGACCCCTTTTTTAAGTGACAGATGGACAAACAGCCACCTAACTGCTGGACAGGCACCCACCTCTTTCAGATGCTCTGTATGGCCTGACACAGCAAAGGCAGTGTAGACTTCCAGCAGCTGTCCAGGGCGCAGTGATACGTTCTCTATCTCTGCCTGCCTTATGTACTGCAATAATAGCAATAAGAGGGAATATACAGAGTGCTTTCAGAGACTCAAAGCACTTTACAACTTAATTTTTAAAAACATACGATGCACAAATACCCACATACAAATCAGCAGTATATAAACAAACAGAAAACATTAATGAACACTTTCATACAAAGCATCATGAAACATGCACACACACATACATACAAACATGATTCTGCACAATAAGCACACACTGATACACAGCTTCTGGAATCACATTTTTTTTGTTATGATAACAGCATGCTGCACAATTTTTTCTTTTCAGAAATTTCATCAATGCCAACATCCACTTATTCAGTGCCAAATTTACTCAACATTAAAAATAAAAATAATAAAAATGCCTGAGGATTTTAGCTGCTATAATGAGAGAAAGGAGTTGGAAAATGAGACTGCAAAGAAAAAGAAGAAAACAAAAAGTCAGGATCCTGAAAAGCGATGGGATTTTAACAAACACTTAAGACCCTCAGTAATTTCAACTTGCTGGGGACTAAGATAGTGGGCTAGGTAGCAAGACTCTGCGGCAGTAGGCTTTCTCCTCGGAAACAACCCAGATTTGACACTGCAAGTGTAATTGACAGAAATCAACCACAAAGCAAACATGATGTACTGCTCCAGGTGCCTAAACAACCCCTGCACAAAATAACTATGAGGTCAAACTGACAAGACCTTCATCTTACTGAGTTGCCTTGCCAGCATGGACCAAAGCAAAGAGCATACTCATGAAGCAGCCTTTAGCTAACAGCAGACATTCTCTCTACCCACTGTCAGAGCCCTTGTTTAGTGTCACACTTCAAATTGTGCAAATGCAGGCACCTGATGCATCTCCTGTTATGTCTTCATGCAGTGCCCCCTAATACAAAGCAATCACAAACGTAGGTCCACGCTCAGGTCAACATGAGATAATGTCATGGCTTCAAATTATCCTGACGTTTTCACCTCCCACAAAGAGCAGCTTACCTTTTTCACCTCTATGGTAGCTCTCCTCTCTACAAATCCCCAAACCAATGTCACGCAAAGGGCCTTACTTTTTTCACCTCTGCAATGTCTCCCTTTTCTGCGAACCCCACGGCAAGTGTCATGTAAGTGGTATTGGTCGGCTCCAACCCTGACTGCCTGTTACCGTCAAACACATCAGCATGTCAGTTTCATCACCATTAGTAATAATCACAATAATTAAAGTATATATACAGTATAAAATCTTGTTTGAAGACTATTCTAAGTGTATACATGCACTTTCCCCCTGTGTGGCATGCATGTCATGTGCTTTTGTGTGCCTGCATGAGTGCATGGATGCATGTGTGTGTATGCCGATTTATTCCATTTGTGAATAACCTGTTGTAGATCACTGCACATGCCTAGTGCTGTTGTATGCCTCCATTATCAAACCAAGACATGGTCTTAAAAGTAGAACAGTCATACTCTTAGGTGAGAGGTTCATCTATAGAGTTAAAATTGGAATAATAAAAAATCTAATTAAATGCAATATCTAAGGCTAAAAAACATTCCTAAAAACATGGGTGATTTGGGGTAAGTGGTATATTTACATGGTACTTGGATTGGGAAGAAAAATGTAAAAGCTAAAACATTAATGTCCATCGAGGAGGAAAATCAGGAATCTGGAGACTCAGTGTTTTTATAACTTGGTCAGTTATGCCCACTTACAACGGGCCAGGTAAACCCAATCTCAGGAGAACAAAGAAATGCTTAGGGCACAGTAAGAGACAATGGGTCAGTTTACTGTCAATAAAACAATGCCATTACCTCATCACTTCCACAATGTTTCTGGCATTGTCTGGATCACTGAAACACATGGTACATAATCAAAGTCAGTTCAGGGCGGAGGGGGTGAAACTCCTGTATCTACACAATAACCTGTCTCATGAGACGAAAGAAAAGAGAAGAAAGACCTGACCATATGCCCCAAAACATATAAATCAAGCAATCAATGTTTTATTTTATGTCTGTTCACAGCGAGGTGATATTATACAACAAAAACTGAAACAAAAAATCATATATTATTAGCATATTATACTAACTTACCCACAGGACTATGAACAATCAATTTGACAATAGAAGTTATAACATCAGTGTTATACAAAATGTTGCAACATTAAAGTCATACCCATTTTTCTGAAATAACTGTGGTAACACACTAACAGGAACAAGTAGTATGTGATTAACAGATAGGATATTTTTACAAGTGCACATCACATTCTGTGAAAATTTAGTGTTCCATGAATTTAGATGGAACTTGCACATTATTCTTGCACTTCTCTCTCTCTCAGATTTACTTTTTTCAAGTTCTTTGTGGAGAATTATACACAGTCAAGTATTGGAGCGATCTCATGAGATGAGTGAAAGTATATGAAAGAAACGAGAAGTAAAGAGAAGAAAGACCTGACCATACAACCCAAAATACATCATATATATTACACCATGAAAACCCCAGCTCTGACAGGATCAAACCTTCTGATCCCTGACTGACAGAAACCACAAACCAAATGAGTTATATGGGCCGCTTATAAGTGTTGGAGTGAGCAAAGAAAGGTAATTTTATTCATCTGGTGAGACAGTCTGAAGCTGTGGCCTTCCACAGATAAGGAACATGGGTGGGAACCAAAACAGCTGAGAGACAAGAGGATAAAGTGAGGCTTACTTGCAGCGCAGATGTCCGGTGATGAAGGAGTTGAACACCTGGTCATTGATGGGCAGAGATGCTGATTTCATGTGCTCCAACACCTGACTGCACACAATCAACCCATCCATCAAATGATCAACTGGTCAGTCAACCCATCCATCAATTGGTCAGTCAACCCATCCATGAACTGGTCAGCCAATCTATCCATCAATTGGTCAGCCAATTCATTCCTGGTCAAACTATCCATAATTTTATCAGCCAATCCATCCATCAACTGCAATAGTAGCAACACAGTTTGTGTGCATGACACTCCAGCTTTTGATGTACCAACCTATCAAGTATGGTTACAGAAGTTTGAGTGTTTCAGATATCTTCTGGACAAAGCCCAGGCACATGGGGCAGAAGGACAGGCAGACAGATAGACACACTGAATCCAACGGCAATGCCTCATATTTGATAAATTTCCAATTTGAACAGAGAGAGTAAAAGAGAGAAAGAAAGAGAGACAGATAAGAGAAAGAGAGGGAGAGAGAGAGCGAGACCAGTGACTTCAGTCTAAAATCCAAGACTGGGTCACTACTGATTGTGTGTGCACCTAGAATTGAGAAACTTACGTTGCACCCTGGATGTCACCTTCCTCACAGAACCGAGCAATCAGACGCTGGTACGTTACCTTCAACAAAAACAAATCCACATACATATTTAAAATTATGTAACACTTTAACAGTCAATTCATTTGGCACCCAAAGCATGCACAACTCATCTTACTCATAGTGTAGACAGGAATAATCAATCAAACTAATGAATTCTGCCTGAGTTAAAATCAAATACACACAAATGCATGCACACACATGCGCAGATAAGAGAGAGATAACTCATACTCACTTTATTTTACAAGGACTGTAAGAGACACAGAGAGAGGGAGACAGACAGACAGACAGAGGGACATACGCGGTTGGGAGCAACACCATTTGCTTCCATATTGGTGAGGAATTCTGAGGGAGAGAACTTGAATTTGTTCTGGTTGTAGACAGCCAGCAAGGTGTTGTAGTGGGCCACCTCCAGGGGTATGCCTGAAATACAACATAGAACAGTTTGTCCACCCCTGTTCTGGTAATACAAGATTTCAGCATGTGAGCAGCAGTCTCAACAGCAGTTGACAATCTCCATAATTCCAGCACACTGTAAACAAACAGTTGCATTTACAATTATTACAGAAAAACAGGCTTGTTGGTCAAATCAGCTTACCTACACAGTTTGATCATATATGGATGATTGTACAATATCAATTCCCACATACACACACACACACGTGCATACACTGTCAGTCTCCTCATCTTACTAATTTTTTTCCCTATCTCCATAGTTTCAACTTTCATTAGGCTTTTCTTCTTTTTTGCTGTTTCTTTGATTAACAGTAACACTTCTGTGCCATGAGCACGACTTGTACATTTATGGATACTTAGTGCTCTACATGTCTGTGTACAGCTAGCATCATGCACTCATCATGCCTGTCTGTCCGTCTTACCACATTCCTTGTATTTTTCCCACAGTTCTGCAGCCAGCTTGAGGCGGTTGGCAGGAGATTCATCAAAGAGAGCTGTGCCGTACAGGCGCAGCAGAGTCAAGCTGTTAGACACGCCAATGGAACCTGCACATATTTCACATAATGATAATCACACCACTTTACCATTTCACAAGAACCTTGTGACTTTGTTGTAACAAAAAAACAAAAAGCAGAGAGAGAGAGTGTCTAGTGGTGTAACCGTAAAGGGGAAAGAAGCACTATAACTATGTATAGGTTAGTCACTATAAGTAACTATTGGTATTACTATATCTGTATCAGGTAAAGTAAAGTAAGTAAGTAAACATGACGCTTAATGTCCACAGAAACCACAAGGGTTGTTTGGAACAGATGGGTAAAGTATGACTTGTAATTGTATCACATTTATACTACATTTTACAGCATCCAAGAAAATCGAAGCTCTACTGTTTTTGCTATGCCTGGCTGGCCGCTTGAATGGCTGGCTGATCTAACATTGACCTCAGCAATGACCCACATTCTTCATGTAAGTAAAAAATATCTAAAACAGTGGTAAACGCTTACTGATGTAGTGGTCAGCTCCCTCCAAATCATACAAAACACAGGAATCTGAATATGTAACAGAAGTTTTTAGATTTCTGTTACTAGTGTTAGAGAAAAAAGTAAGGTCATGAGAGTGAAATTAAGTATTATTATTATTATCAATATCAGCAGTTCCAAGTCAAAATACTGAAATTGTGTTTAGTACCTCATGTCTGGCACTGGCACTAGTGGCGGTATAAAAAAGAAGGCAACTACAGATTTTTGTATGACTGTGAGTATGAATACAAAAGAACTCTGATCCATGCAGTATAAATTATTAGTTATATTAATAAAAAGTAAATAACATGTGGTCCAGCTTCTGACCTTCTTTGTCCAGAGAGGCCACAATGGGATCCAGCTGTTTGCGAGAGATGCGACCAAACTGGCGCATGTAGCGTTCCACAGTGTTCATTAAGGAGTCCACTTTGGAATTGGATGGTGGTGCAACATACTGGGTTTCCACGCCTTCTGCAAGGGTGCTGCGCCATGACCTGCATATATTAGAATGACTCATATTACAAACAGCTTTGTTAGTTTGCTCAAAATTACAGTCATATATTTTAGTGGCAGTGAGAAAACTGTGACTGACAATTCTGCATTCATGAAGGCTGTGGGTGAGAAGTATTCTAGGAGCAAGAATAAACTTGAACTTGAAGCTCCATAGTCCATTACATTCATATTCAGATGTTCTCTCCGACCATGACTGAGGCAACTAAACTGTATTTGTGGCAACTAAACTGTATTCCCAGTGGGATGAATGAATAAAGTATATTGTTATTGTTGTTAATTACAATTAATTCACTGAGACTGAAGTGAATGAGACAATTAAACCAATTCTAGATCAGTTATGGCCGTCTTTCAGTTCTCTGTTCTTAATAATAATATTTAGAAGGGCTGGACTTTTATGGTACACATTTCTCATACAAATAAATATAATGCAGTGTGTGTGTGTGTGTGTGTGTGTGTGTGTGTGTGTGTGCGCGCGCATTAATGTGTGTGTTTAATCACTTTAACTAGTTTAAGTTTAAATAATGTCAGTCCATGCAAACCATGTATATCAGTTATCACATGCCATTCTACTGCCATTCTAGTGAAAGTCCCTCTTGGTCTGCTTCAGATGTAAAATAATCTTGGCTGACCTCAGTAAAGAATTATCATATTAGTTATTTATTACCG
>OY757543.1:15628888-15666007 GCA_963584105.1 Alviniconcha strummeri | reverse complement strand
CAGAGACCTAGCAGATAAAATAGATATGTTTACAATCACAGTTCTTTGAGTATAATCAGTGTTGTTTTTCTATTGTTGTTATGCACATAAAATTTAAAACAAGCAAACGTGTCTTTTCTTCTTGCAGTATTTGTCCAAATGTGTGGTGGGTGCTTCCTTGGAAGAAGGGGAAGATGAAGAGGACAATGCTTCTGTCACTTCTTCTGTCTTGGATACGCCAAAGGAAGGGTGCTATGAAGTTGTTGGCACTCTGAAGGACCGGGAAAAACCAAAGCCTGAATTTGTCAAGGAGCTGATTCTGGTAAGTAGTAGATTAGGGAATATGTTGGTGATAGATAAGGCAGCTGTTATATATCTGCCTTTTTGCAGAGTTGCTGTCAGGTTGTGTGTGTTTTTAAAGTAAGTGAATATGGTACAATAAAAGGAATTATCCAGCACATAATGCATTATAAATGTGCAGTTTGTGATAAACAAAATAACCTCTGGCTGTTAGGCTCATTTGTGTGTGTGTGTGTGTGTGTGTGTGTGTGTGTGTGTGTGTGTGTGTGTGTGTGTGTGTGTGTGTGTGTTATTATCTTTTGGGGAATTTGCCCTTCATTAAATTTGTTTAACTTTCAACAAGAGAATCAAAATAATTTTTGGGCTGTTTCAGTTTGAGAACAAGGATCAATTGTATGAGCATCTGGTGGAGTGTGACATCATTGTCTATGACATCACTGAGGACCCTGATCAGATTGATGAAGCTGTGTGGGCTGTGTCAGGTATGTAGGATTGTATTGCCCCCATGAATTTGGTACTGGTTATAATTGTCTTTGAGTTTGCACACTTTTTGTTTTTGTTTTTTGTAGTTACTGCTGCATTATGATATATTAGCTCAAATTTCATGTTTCTACTTTGAAACTGAGGTTGTGTCACATACAAGTGCTATTACATGATGATATACTGAACTTTGCATGAAGCAGGGATGTGACTAGCAGACTGTATCATATTCTTATCTGTTGATGATGATGAATGGCAAAGCTGAGATGATGCATGATCATGGAAGTCTTACATTCTTCTCAGTTGATGTGTTTTGTTTTTAAACATGTTGTTGCTTGAGATAAGTTCTCTCAGTAGGAATACTGAAACAGAGGGAGGGTTTTTGTCTATGCTGCCCTTTCACACCACTGACATGTGTAATGTTTTGCTGCTGTTGAGGCAGATGTATTCTGTTTTTAAGAGTGTTTACTCTTGAAGACAGAGTGCACCTGCGTCAGTGGTAATAAGCTGATTATTCATTGGAGTTCGTATTCCATGGTGCTTTGTCTGCTACCAACAGAGATCCACTCTGACCTGGAGAAGGTTGACAAGCCCAAGATGTTCATCCTCATCTCTACAGTGATGACCTGGGCCAAGAGCAAGTCCCTCGATCCGGTCAGTAATCAGTTTGTATTTTTATACTTCCAGCTGTTTCCATTCTTCTATGCTTCACTCAGAGGTACACCATCTGTCTGCCAGATGAGATGTGCACTTATGCAGTGTGTCCCATTGTTCAAGCGGACTTCAGCTGTTGTGAAAATATAGTGTTTTTCATAAACTTTGACAGACCTGTCAGCCAGGAAAGACCCCCCATTTCACCTCACTCCCACCCCCTTAACTTCTGAAACAGTATTTGCTGTCGTTTTTATTTTTTATTTTTGTTTTGGTTGCAAACAACAGGCTGGCCACCCAGTAGCTGCAAACATTACTGTAGCATGAAAATAAGCTTGAATAGAGGATTCAGTCATTGTTCCAGCTTGGAGTGAACTAATCTGCCCTTGTGGTTATAATTCCGTTATGTGCTGTGGTCTGCAGGATGACCCAGACATTCCATTCACAGAAGATGACTACAGGCGGAGGAAGCCCCACCCCAACTTCAAGGAGCACATCAGTGCTGAGAAAACAGTCATCAAACTGGGGAAAACAGTACGTGTCACTGGCGGAGCAAGAAGCAAGAAAGCATGGTTACCTTTCTTTCATTCACATGCGCTCTTTTTTTCTTTCATATAATTATTATCACTGTCCAGTTGGTACATGTTCTGTCTTTGTCATTTATCCACCCAGTGTGAATGGTTTTTGTTGTTATGGGGTGGGGGTGGGGAGGCTAACTGTTATCTTGTTGAATGTTAGATTTATTTTAATTTTGTGAAAAATACTTCCCATCAACTGCTTGTATCAGACAAACTAAAACAAAACGTTTTTTGCCCCATACAGTTTGGACATATTTCTTCCTACCTTTTAACTACTGTTCACTTGTTTTTGTTTTCATGTTGCACATATTATTTAGTGCATTTTTATGCTACAAAAATGTTGAATATGATTTAAAATAAGTAGTTATTAGTTCTTAAATGTGCATGCATAACATTATGATACAGGTCTCAGGCTCTTGTGTTGCAGGCTTTCAAATAGCTTGATAAGAGAGGGTAAAATTTCTGGCCTGTTGTGGGATTTCCCATGTTGTGTTTGTGTTTGGACTTTGTTAAAAGATGTGAAAAGTATCACTTGAGATATAATAAGTATTAGTTGTGTACTGATTTATGATGATGTTAGATCATCTTGAATTGACTGCGTGCAGTTGAAAGGGCATTAAAATCCAATTATTGATAAGCTTGTGCAGTCAGTCATGTTTATTCGAAGGACTGTCATTTGTGGTTTGTTGCTTTTAGAATAAAGCCAAGCTGGTGACCTACACAGTCTGTGCTGGCCTCAGCTATGGGGCAGAGGAAAACATCTTCCATTATTTGTTCAAAGTAAGTACTCTCTGTTTTGTTTCTACTGCTGAGAGCATTCTGTATGTTACTTTTGGCAGACATAAATTACTTGAAAAGTTGGGATTTTTGTGTCCACATATAATGTGCAGATTTTTTTTTTCTTTACACATGTACTTGTGCAGACAATGGTTGATGGGATGTTAAAATCCAAGAAGACAACGTCTGTAGACAACAGTACTGAGAGAGTTTAAATGAGGTGCCTGCCTTTGCTGATGATGTTTACTGTGCTTGTTGCAGTCTGCATGGCACAATGCCCCACAGCTGCAGTGTTTTGGCAATGGCCAGAATGTGGTACCCACTATTCACATCAAAGACCTGGCAGCGTGAGTCACGTGTTTGTCCTTTTCTTTCCTGTTTTGGTTCTGTCACATTTTTCATTTTTCTTGTTTATTTGAGCACTTTGTTGATGACCAGTTGAAGTCCCTGAAATGGGCAACAAAGAGAACATGAAAAGCAATTTTAAGGGAACCAGCCTTCTCAAAAGAAGTTCTGTCCAGCAGTTAGAAGACATCAGAATAAAAACTTAACCTCACAGGTTTCAAACACATGAAAGGTTAAAAAAACTGCTTTTTTTATTAGGACAAAACATGACATGCAGATTTTTGAGGTAATCCCCTTTATTAGACTACAAAACAACACTTAAGCAACAGTTAAATGGTGAAAAATGAGAGGTGGAACTAGGACACTGTTGTTTTTGAAAGAATGTTGGCATGAAGATCAACTAACAGGTTTCATATTTAATTGCTGCCTTGATTTACTATTCCATTTGTAAACTTAGTTTCTTTCACGTAGACGGTTCATTAACTCTGGTGTGCATACCTGCAGACCACATGAGTCCTTGTATTCCTTGATGACCTGGACTGGCTGCACACAATGTTGCGCACATTGCCTCTTTGTTAAGGCACAAGACGTCTATGCTTGCATCGCCTGAGAAACACCATCAAAGAGGCTGCAGGAAACCATTTAGGCCAGCTGTGACACTGGACAGTGTTTTCTACAGCTGAGTCCTGCTTACCACCACTGATGCAAGAGGAGTATGAATTGATTGGAAAAAATGGAGCCTTTAATTTACAGTTTTTGTTTTGATCTCTTAACATCTTTGAGAAAGGCTGCTCTCTCCGTATGAAACAAGGTGTGAGAAGGCAAATTTCTGGGAACAACCCAATCACCAAACCAGCTGGCCAGAAGAAACTGAAATGGTCCTCTTTGTGTGAAATGCTAGCATGAACATTAGTATTGTTTGCCGCAGTGTGATCCAGAATGTTGCCGACTCCCGACCAAAGGTGCGCTACCTGATTGCTAAAGATGATGCCCAGAATACACTGGAGGAAATTGTCAAAGTAAGTGTGCTTCTAGAGAGGAAATAATTATTCTCTGGTATCATGTTTAGTGGCTGATATCCACTGAGGAGTACCATACAAGGGGTCAAGCAGAAATTTTGCTTTCGTCCCTCCATCACTGTGTGTGTGTGTGTGTGTGTGTGTGTGTGTGTGTGTGTGTGTGTGTGTGTGTGTGTGTGTGTGTGTGCATGCGTGTGTGTGCCTGCATGCATGCAGGTGTGTGAGTTGGTGTGCTGGGAGTGAGAGATTGAACAAGATTAATGATAAAGATTCTTTGGGTAAATGTCAAAATGTACATAACATTCTTGATATGTTCAGTGATTTTAAACCAGTGTTGTCAGTGAAATGTTTGTGCTGAACAGGCAGTGAGCACCAACCTCGGAACTGGCAAAGTGAAGCAGATCACCAAGGAAGAGGCTCTCCTCAGCAAAGACATTGAGGTGAATATACTTATGGTATTGTATTTGACAGGATAACAAAGTTCTACTTTCATAGCGGAACTTCAGTTTTCTTGATAGATGCTTGATTTTGAAATGCTTGTGAAGTAGGTGTTTAAACTTCAACAGACTAATAACATTTCAGTCATGCCCAATGTTCATAGGTGTGAAACCAACAACGATCATGTTATTTGTACTTGATGGATGTGATGGCTTTCTTGTTGCAGCAAGCAGACTTTGACCAGCTGTTGGTCAACCTACGGATGGATGCTGTCTTTGTGAAGGAGAACATGAGAGTTCCATGGGCGTCAGAGGCTGGCCTGGTGGAGAACATTCAACAGGTCATCAAGGAATACAAAGACTCACGTGGTCTGCAGGTATGTACACCAGAGTTAATTAATAATTTGTTTGAAGTGCTCTTTTTTTCTTCTCTTTTTTCCAGCACTTTGTTAGCCTTTCCCACAGGAAGGAACTGCATCTTAGCATAGGGTGGTGAAAGTCCTGATCGTGTGCAAAGAAGAAGGAAAAGTGTTGCATGAAATCAAAGTAAAATATGGACAAACATGTTTCAAAAGTGACAGTATTTTTTATTTTTAATAACCTGAAACAAGAATGACTGCTAGCATTCTGAAACAAGATCCAAACTCATGAAAGGTTGAGTTTGTGTGTCTTTTTGTAACTTGACAAAGGGGATTACCGTGAAAATTTGCAGATTGTGTGTCTGTGTCATAATAAATTAGCTTTGAACCTTTTATTTGTTTGGATCAAAAGTGACAGTGCACAGGTATACTTCAAAATCAGATTGTATATGGCAGTGCTTGCTGCAGATGCTAACATTGATTGCCATTAGTATAAACTTACAGTGCATTAAAAGACTTTTGATGTGGTGAGAATGTACGAGGGGAACATGCAGTGAAGTCCAAATACTGTGAGAGTGGATAGTGATAAAAATTTGGTTTCCATTGGGAAAGATGCAGGTGAGGAGTTAAGTGCTGACAGTTCTACAGAGAAATATTTTGTGATCTGTTTATGAAAGTGACGTTTATTTCTGACAGCCACTGCGAGCAGTTGTGCTGGGCCCACCAGCATCAGGCAAGACAACAGTCATTCAGCAGCTGTGTGAGTTCTACAAACTGCATCACATCAAGATCAAGGATGTCATTGATGAAGCACTTGAAGACTTGGTGAGTTTGAGGTTTAAAATCAAGATCATAAGCTGTTTGACAGTGACAGTTAAAGACAGGTCATAATTTGATGGAATGTTTGTAAAAGCAGTGGCTTTCTTTCATATTTTTTTTAAAAACTACTGTCTCACTGTGCATATGCATCTGATTCACATTTTCTTACTGTGTCACAGTGTATTTGTGTCTGACATATTTTGCAAAGTCTTTTGCTGTCTCATTGCATCTCTGTGTCTGACTCATTCTGCAATTTTGTTTTGTCTCTCTTGCTATATGCATGTGCCAGCATCATTTTGCATATATTTTTACTGTCTTACTGTGTATCTGTATTTGCTGACCTGATTTTATCCATCCGTCTTACTCCATCTATCACAGTTACCTCCCCTTCACCTACTCATATCTGATGGCAAACTCCAAGCACTGGTTTATGACATCCTTCCGTCAACAACTGTCGTATTTAGTTACGCCATAAAACTGTCAGCTAATGAGCAGTTTTTTTGTTGGTGCTCAAACAGTAGTAACTTTCTTACAAACAACTCAAACAAGACGTGTCATTTATAGCTGCCGACAAAGTTTACACCAGCACAAATAAAACCACAGTCGTTTGAATCGAGACGGAACTCATTTTCTTACCCGGGGTGGATGCATCTCAAGTTTACGTGTGTGCTTTGGCACTAGATAGCTTATACAGTCATATTAGTGCCCACACCTTTCGGAGGGCGCTGACTGCGTCGGTGGACAGCTGCACGGAGATAAAGAGTGCCCCTTCAGTGGCATAACTAAATCTGGCAGAGTTTGGAGGAGGGTGCCGGAAAGCGATGCTCAGAGTGTGCTCTGGTAGTTATCTGTCACTATCAGTTTGCTCTGGCACCTTAGAATTTTTTTTTAATCATTCTTCTTCTTTTATGTGACTGCTACAGACATTACACACATTTTTATTATTATTCTTTTATGTGACTGCTACAGACATCACACACATTTTTATTATTATTCTTTTATGTGACTGCTACAGACATTACACACATTTTTATTCTTCTTCTTTTATGTGACTCTACAGAGTCAGATGTAGCAGAGTCACATAAGATAATAATAATAATAATTTGTTCTAATGTGCCAGAGCAAACTCCTTTCATATTAAACTATGCTTACAGCAAAATTATTCAACTGTCCCATTGACTGCACACTTTTCTCTGATTTTCTTTTTTTAAATTTGTTTTTAGTTCTTTCAGTTTAAAGCTTTCTGAAGAAGAAGCTCATTAGTAATTGGATTTTAACAACCATTCCTGTCAACCACACAGGATCACCACAGGACAAACAGACACTGTCATAAGTCAGTGCACATTTAAGCTTCTTCTCATATGCAAACCTATACCAAGTCAAATCTGCAAGCACAGCCGAAACATAAATTTTGATTACCCCAGCTCCTGTTTCTGCTTCTTTATAAGGTGGTTTCACTGTACACACAGGACAGTAGTCTAACTCAAAAGCCCCAAAGAGCTCATGTGACATATCAGCATAGCTGGGCCCAGACCAGATACTGTTGTTGACTCCTGCTTGGACACAGATCCTTGGCAAACTTCAGCCTCTGTGCTCTCTGCTGTGCAGCAAACGAAAGCCCGGCGTGCAGATTCTGAGGACCAGGATGAGGAGGATGATGGCCAGGCACAGGAGGCCCAGGAGTTCCTGGATGTGATCAATGAGAGCAAAGAGCAGAACAACGGCCGCATCGAGGACCAGCACGTCATCCGGTTCCTCCGGGACCGTCTCAAATCCACACCATGTCAGAACCAGGGTTTCTTTCTGGATGGTTACCCCAAGACTCTGGAACAGGCGAAGGACTTATTTGCTTGTGAGTGATGGAGGTTATGTGTGTACTGTGGGGGGGTGGGGGGGGGGGGGTTGCAGGGGTGGAGCTGGGGAAGGTGGGGGGAGCTCTCTGTGTGATTCTGTTTATGTATGGGTGGCTGGGGGGGGGGGTGCATGTGTGTGTCTGTGTAAGGAGGTGTTTTTGGGGGGGGGGGGGGGGCGGTGCATGTGTATATGTGCATGTGCATGCATGCATTTGCTTGTGTGTATTGTAAATGTGCACATGCACAGTTCTGCAGGTGTGTTATGTGAGTATGATGTATGTGTCAAGGATAGTATGCTGTTACTTGGCAGGAAGAGTGTCAGTGCATGCTCAATGATCATAACAGTTTCTCTCTCTTTTCTTTCTTTATTTTTCTTTACAATTTTTTTTATTTATTTTGTGGTACATGTAGTTAGTTGGTTATGACTGATAAGTGATCAATGACTGACTGATCACTCTATTGCACTTGACAACTCCTAGACCAAGCACCATGTAAACACACATACTGTGGTGGTACTACTAATACCTCATGAGTATCTGAATAAGTAAACTGAGTAAGCCATTCACATTAGTGAAAATGACCAGGCTGAGTGTGGGATGGTGCACTTACACATCACCATCCTGGGACAGATGTGAGACACTCTCACAGGTGACACATTTAGAATGATAATCACATCAAACTTCTGATTTAAGACTGCAGATGTAAATGCAGCAGTCTGTGTTTAGCCTGAACAAGCCTGAACCTGGACTTGGCTGTGGTGTAAATAGCCCCAATGTTGCTGATGCTCTGACTCACCTGTGTCTCCAGTGGAGGATGATGATGCTGAGGAGGAGGGCAAGGCGAGCTACGACACCACCATCATGCCAGAGTTTGTCATTGCTCTGGAGGCCACAGATGAATTCCTGAAGAACCGGGTGATGAACCTGCCCGAGTCTGTGGTGGCAGGCACACATAACACGGAGAAGGAGCTTATGCGCCGCCTGGCAGAATACCGGGCCAACAACACGGAGGATGAGACTGTCCTCAACTACTTTGATGAGCTGGAGTTTCACCCTGAGAGGATAGGTAAGTTTTGTGAGGGTGGATGGTGTGTAGTGTGTGTGTGTATGTGTGTGTGTGTGTGCGCGTGTGTGTGTGTCTGTGAGTTATGTGTGTCTGTGGTGTGTGTGTGTGCGTGTACGGGCATGCATGCATGTGTGCACATGTGTGTACATGGTGTGTGCCTGCATGCATGCATGTGTTCATGGCGCATGTATGTCTGTATATGTGTGTGTGTGTGTGTGGGGGGGTGCATGTGTGTGTGTGGTGTGGGGGTGCATGTGCGCATGCATGTGGGAGTGGTGGGGTGAGAAAGTTAATAGTCTGAATTAGTTGATAGTTGACTATCACTGATTGTTGATCATGAAGACATTCACAAATGGCAGATGCAAACAGCTGAATGGATTCAAGAGAATCATGCTATATTTTGTGCATTTTGATGGGTTGCAGATGTGATGAAGGATGACTCACACATGATGAAGAACACTGTTGAGAGGATCAAGAAGATCATGGGTCCAGCCAGGAACTATGGTGTGTCACCTGTCTCTTTTTTTCTCACTGGTCATAACAGACATTAGCATTGTGTGCCAGGAGCATTTTGTTCTCTGTCTCAGCGATTCATTGTTTTAGAACTGACCAGATTGTATGTGCAGTTTGAAACAATGCGCAGTTGGTGTTTTTCTGTTGCTTTGGACATATTTTCATTTTTGTTTATGTGTGCCAGTCCAAAATGCCAGTGTTTTAATGCTGTCCAACATCAACCTGTCGCCTCCTTTTCCTGTCAGTTTTAAGCTTGCACTTGTCTGTACTAGTGTATTATTATTGTGACCACGTTGTCACATAATTAAATGTTAGTTCTCTCTAAATGGCCTGTTTTATTTTGTTTTGAAGCAATGGGAAAATTGGATCAGCTCCCTGATTTGAACTTTTGTTCTATAACTAAAGGTCATACCTCTTCAGCATATCAATATAAAGTGGTCTGCACCCTTTCCACTCTCTGTGCCATATCCTCCCTCCTTAATAGAGGGTTTCAGGCTGCCAGTCACCCAGGCATGTCAGCCAGTCAGAATGTCACAATTAATATTCCATGAAAGAAAACTCCCAAAGAGTGACAGCCTTGTTTTCTTCAGAAGCTAAAGATGTGGAGTATAGCTATGGCATGACCCAAGTGCTTCAGCCAATCAGAACATCACAGTTACTGTTTCACTGAAGAAAACCCCTGAGGAGTGACAGCCTTGTTTTGTTCAGAAGCTAAAGCTGTAGAGCATAGCAGTGTTGTGATAGGGTGGCTGATTCCAAATAAAACCTTCAAAATAAATATGCGTGTACGTTCATTGATGATGAGAAATATCATCCTCCATCAAATTAGGCAAATTACAATCACTTGAATCCTGAATCAGACTCAATTCATTGTGAATTTCACCGGTCAATACAGAACCACTTGGTGGTCAAACTGAAAGCTTGTAAAGAAAGAGCCAGCATTTGGAGCTCTGCACAGAACCCTCTGTTGTTTGGTGTAGAGTCTGACCTGCACTGACCTTGGATTTCAGGTCCAACCCCTGAAGAACTGGAGGAGATGCGTCGCCAGGAAGAGGAGGCACGACAGAAGAAGGAAGCTGAAGAGAAGGCTGAGAGGGAGAGGCGAGAAGCTGAGGAGGCTGCAGAACGCAAGCGACGCCAAGAGGAATGGGTATGTGTGTGTTTGTACATGCTCAGGAAAAGACACAGCATGAACACAGTCTAAACTATTTGTGTGCTGGTAAAACTTTGAGCATGAAACACAAGCTTAGAGTATCAGACATTGTTTTGGAGTTCTTAACTTTGAGGTTTCAATGTTTTGCTTTGCACTTTTTATTTGCTGACTTTGAGCATGCCTCTGTATCAGAAGGTGAGTCCAATGATTTGGATGAAGGCTATGGTCTTCATAAGGTCCTCCAGGTTGCCCTACAATATTCTTTCAGCATAGTTCCATGAGGCCACTGCTTCATTCTTGCTTTCCCGAAGAGGGGGGGCAGAACTGCAGAATGTGCTCTGGGAACTGTGGCACTGTTTGACATAGGCAGTCTTCAGTATATGCCAACCCTATTCAGCACATGTGTTGTAGCAGGCAGGCACCAGTGTCTAAACCATTAAAACATGTTTATACCAAATATAGTGCAGGACAAAGCATAGTTTGTTTTGTGTGAATGAGTGGTTTCAAAGTTCTCACCCCCACACTGTGGCGTTGGTTTGTCAGGCCACTCGCCTGACGGAGGTGAGGAAGGAGGAGTATGAGCTGCTGGAGGCACAGTCCATTCCCTTGAGGAACTACCTGATGCAGCACGTCATGCCCACACTCACCCAGTCGCTCATCGACTGCTGCAAGGCCCGCCCCGATGACCCCATTGACTACATAGTGAGTGCCTCGTCTTTTCTCTGCAACCAGTGGCTTGGTTTTCTTCGTTTTTTGTTTTGTTTTTCTGTTTGTTTGTTCATGTGTGCAGGACTTTGAGTCTTGGGAGGGGGTGGGGCCCTCAGAGATTGTGTTTGTAAGCCTTGTGATATTATATATAGACATACTGCTTTTCTGATTCCAAGAAAATCAGCTATTTCAAACAGAGGTAGTCACACCATGGAGTAGTCAGGGCTTTTGAGTTAGACTTTTGTGCTGTGTGTACAGTGGAACTGCCTTATATAAAGAAGCAGGAGCAGCTGTGGTAATTAAGATTTGTGTTTGGGCATTGTTTGCAGATTTGATTTGGTGTAGGTTTGCAGACATATGAGAAGAGGCTAAAACATGCACTGACGTATGACTCTGTTTGTTTGTTTGTCCTGCAGTGACACTGTGTGGTTGACAGAATAGGTTGTTAAAATCCAGTTACCAATGAGCTCTTCTCAAGAGAACATTGTACTGAAAGAACTTAAAAAAAAGAAAAAAGGTCACTGGTGCTCCCAAAATATTCTGCACTGCACATGCATTACCAGGTTTTAGCAATGAAGGCCTATGCACAACTCTGATGTTCCATTTTCATCTCATTTCAGGCGGAGTATCTGTTTCAACACAACCCACAAGTCGACTGAGCTGCCTACCAACCCAACACACCTGTTATACTTCCTGTCACTTGTCTCATTCTGTTGTTAGGCTCCATTTTTGATCATGCAACATCCATTAATACTGCCACAGGACTCACTTGTGGGTTCCATTGCTTTTTGTGGAACACATCATTCACTGTGGTGGTTGACATGCAGAAAAAACAATAACCTTTTAATATGCAAGGGATCTATTTGATGCTGGGACTCTGTGACTGTGTTTACTCTCCCCACCCCCCCAAAAAGACAAAGAAAGACACTTGAATGAGTTTAAAAAGGCAGAAATAACATCCTCTAGTTTTGGTTTATAAAGAAGTAAATACTTCTCTCTCTCTTTTTCTCTCTCCGTTTTTAATGTATTTACTTTTTTTTTTTAAATCCGACTTTTTGTTGTTGTGCTGAATTATGTGCCCTTGTTTTCCTTTTCTTGTGTATGAATTTCATATGTAGCATTATGACTCCATCCAGTGCAAATTCTTTTGATAACCTGTTTGTAAATATATTTGTTATGCCTGCCTGTACTGTGATAATAAACATAAAATAAATGCTTGAATGAGAATGAACACTGTGGTGGTGATGATGTGTATGTTGTGTAGTTGTTGTTCTGGTGGTGGTGGTGGTGGCGGTGGTGGTGGTAGTGGTTGTGTGTGTGTGTGTGTGTGTGTGTGTGTGTGTGTGTGTGCGTGTGCGCACGCGTGCACACACTTTTCTTTCAGTATCTGGCTTGAGTTTCACATTGTATAGTCTGACAATCAGTTACAATCTGTGGTCATGAGCATACTTGGCACTCTTTTCTCAGGAAGGAATTTGATTTGATTTTTTTTTTTTTTATAATGAAAGAAGGGCACAGGTGATAGGAATAAGACCAAAGAAAGAAAGAAGAAGAAAAAGACAAATGGAAAAAAAAGGAGAGAGACAGAAAGAAATGATGCCAATAATAACATTTCTATATCATTTCATTATATAAATGCAACATAATAAGCACTTTATAGGTCTTGAAGCTGATCCTGTCCTGCTTTGAAGAACATGAAGGTATCTGGTGACTGTATGCTGGGAGAATAAGTGATCCAGAGAACATCGAGATAGCCTACTACAGCTACTACCTTGACCGAGGAACTGGTAGTGGTACTCTTGTTCATCTTGGTTTTAAAATAATAGCTCAGACGAAAACTAGGTGCAACTTTTTGTAGGTGCACAGGGAGTGTCTAGGAGTTGCTACTTATTAATTTTGGCCACACCCACACGGCATAGTAAAGGTGCACTTCTGTGTAGGTACACAGGAGTTGCAAGAAAGGTACCGTTTAAGCTCCGCCCCAAAGATACGAAAAAGGTGTCCGTTGGGTACTGGAAAGGTCTCGTGCCCCGAGGGGAAACAAAAACAGAGGAAACAGAAGAATAAAATTTGAGAAGACAGAGCAGTTACTCCCCTTCGGAAAACTAAGATTCACTGAGTGTGACTTGATCTTTTCTACTCATGCTTCGGAACGGACTTCAGACAACTGTGTTTTGGGGTTTGAACTAGACAAAATCACTGGCTGCTTGGCCTACTTACAGCAGTAAATAGCATGCATGCCTCTTCTGCTCAGGTTTTCCGGAGTCTGTCTAGTACGGGCTTATCGCGTAAAAATTAATCATTGGCCATTTTTGCATGTGGCTGCCCATGTGGCGAGGTAATCAAAATCGCGGTCACAGATAATCCTCTCTCTACGCAATGCACAAAATGTGTCATACCATACATTTTGTTGAATGTCCTCAGGTGCTAAAAAGCATATTAAGGACAACACAATTTGTCAATGTACAGTTGCACAGATATACCGGGTGACCCCCGAGTGTTCAGCTAGGGAAAGCTGCGAGAACATTGGCTTTTCTCTCTCTCTCTCTCTCTCTCTCTCTCTCTCTCTCTCTCTCTCTCTCTCTCTCTCTCTCTCTCTCCGACATGCGGTACATCAGAGACTGCTGTCGTTATTGGAATCCACTTGTTACCTTGATGACAAGAGGTTTTGCAGGGGTGAGGGCCTGCCGCTTTGATAACTGACCCCTATCCACCTAATCCCGTTTTGCGTAGCCTTTAATCTAGCCGCCAGGGCTTTCTCCCGTCTCTTCTCTTGCGAAGCGGTGGCACTTTGCTGAACTAGAATGCTCAGAAGCAATACAGCATACTGAAACGAGAGATATAAAATGAGAATGTTTTGTTAACACCCTTCAGTCCCTAATAAGCCTTGTGGTTTCTGTGGACGCTAAGCACGATGTTTACTTTAACACCCCTTCCCCGTCCCTAATAAGCCTTGTGGTTTCTGTGGACGTTAAGCACCATGTTTACTTGTAACACCTCTTCAAAGCTCAGGAGTTGTGTGAACGTCGAGGTGGCCGTCCTGGGCTCCCCGACCCTATTAAGCCCTGTGGTTTATGTGGCTGTAAAACGATATTGAACTGAACTGTTAACATTCAAATAAGCAGTGTAGGCTATATATGCAAGGTGAAAGGGAAAAGGATGAGGTTGTCGGTGTTAGTCAATAAAATGTTGCCTTGTGACTTTGCCCCTCACAATTAATGGAAGATGGCTTACACCGCTGTTAATGCGGAATCATTCTGATGGTGACTGTGTTGCGTTAGGATAGTTTCCCTTCCCCCCACTTCTTTGAGTTCGGTTCCCTCCAGTACCTCGGCGTTTAATAAGTCTAACATCACCACCACCAGCAACAAGAGTTGGGTAGGAAGGAGGGGAGCCGCCAAGAAAGAGATGCAATGTGAAGAATTAAGTGATCAGATGCAAAATGGCATGTGCCACCATACAAAATATGGGCATTTATGATCGGTGTGAGAAAGATGTTAAAAATTGTCGTCCACATTCTCTGAAGCCAGAGGAGGGTCTTTTAACGATAGATAAGGATTTTCTTTCTTTGTCTGTATTCATCTGACACCAAAGGGGACAAAACCATAAAGACAATGAAAATGCTGGATCGCAGTACATGAAGCAGTTCACGTCTTAGAGCGGTTATGCCTATTGTTCATGTTACTTTTCGCCGTTTATATCACACTTCACTGATCAAACTACATTTTGCTGATCACAGCATGTACCGTTACTGCTTTTTACTGTTTATATTACATGTTTGTGTTCCTTGTTACTGTTTATGATTCTGCGTGTTCATGATATGTTACAATATTATAAAACTGATTTCCATCTTAGACATCATTGCCCACAATTTTCACTTTTATGTCGCTTTTTGCAGTCCGTGATGGAAAATTGAAATAAGTCAACGAAACAAATTGCCCTAATATAACCATCATGGCTGACTGGGTGTCAAAAGCCAATTATAACAATCCTCTTTTCACAATCTACCATACTTTACAGTTTGCGAAACATAAAGGTATGTATTGGGGGAAAAAAAAAAGTTTACCGATTACTACGGCCACGAATGCGAGAACACTTTCAGTATGCCTCTCGTGCACCACCGAGCCGAACTGGCGCCAGGAATGTTAAAGATGGGCCTTTTTCCGGTGTTTTGTCACCCCGTGTCATATTGCGAAGTTCTGCCTGCACGTTTTGTCACACCGGCATGTTTTGTCGCCGCGTTATAAAACGTACCGAAAAATTCATTCCGTGCACGGTTTGTCACTCTTTTCCAGCAACATTGTAATACATCTTTCCACTTCCCTCGATGTGTGTCGATGTACGTGAATGCACTCGCGCGCTGTGTTGTTGTGTTTTATTATCCCCGCTTCAGATAATGGTTAAAATGAATTTATTCTGTGTTTTGGGTAGATTACAAGGCCATAGGTGTCAGCTGTGTCAAACATGATTACGTAGGTATTGAATAATCTTGTGCTGTGAGCATGTGTTGTGGATACCCTGTAGATGTAACACGTTTGATGGAAGACTGCTATGGTTTGATGGAGTTGAAGGTAAAAGTGGACTGACCTTGACTATTTCTTTTCTTCTTTTTTTTTTTCTTTTTTTTTTTTTTTGTGGGGGCGGGAGGGGTGGGGGGTCAAACTGTTTGATTGTATAGTGCGTACTGGTGTTCATGGCATACTATGCGCCTAACAAGTTTTCGTCATTATTATTTTCCCCAGGTACTCTCAATGGTGATGTAGACAAATAATTATGGTCTAACTTCTTTTGCAAATTGTCATTTGTGACCGCGACCAGCTTTGATCCTTCTACCGACAACAAAAACTCCGTCAATATATTTTTAAGTAGGAGGCTACTCCACTGTCAGCCTTGCTACTTGTATTGCACACTGGACTTAGAACTAAACTTATACACATTTGTTACACACGTTTCTTGATTTTTTTTTTTTTTTTTTTGTTTGTTACAACTTTTCATATATATATAGAGAGAGAGAGAGAGAGAGAGAGAGAGAGAGAGAGAGAGAGAGAGAGAGAGAGAGAGAGAGAGAGAGAGAGAGAGAGAGAGAGAGAGAACTTCTGGGGCTGGGCTCCTAGCATCGGTGTCTGCGTCGGCAGTACCCTACAGCAGGGAAAATGAGGAGAGGATTTAAACTCCAGTCACTGGTATTCGACATCATTCCTCCACTTAAGGTGTACACACACACACACACACACACACACACACACACACACACACACACACACGTAGACACATGTTGATACCCTGTCCCGTTAAGGCTCCAGCACCAATCGCGTCCTGAAAAGCTGAGGGGACCCTGGTCATCACTTTAAAGAGTTCCACAGGCCCTTAGTTGGCTGCCAGCCCACTTGACACTTTCCCATGAAGTGGACTTTGCTGTGACAGATGGGCTGTTCACGCGAGGTGACGTCACGTCATCGTAATTAGACCCTTGCCCGCTCTTTGGTTGAGAGCCGGTGTGGCCTGTCGAAGCGACTTCGACTACCTACACTAACGTACTCTCCTGACAGATGCCGAGACAAAAGTGGCTGACTTTGCGCTGAGAGCAAAATTAAAACGTCAGCTCCCGTTTCACTACGTGCTAATTTTAGACGGGGCTATCCCATCAGGGCATGCGCACTGAAAAGCTTTGCTCATTTCCTTGCGACGTACTTCCCACGTTTAATGATCGGTAAGCATGCATGGCAGGCCCATATTCTGGATGTGATTCGTCATGTTTTACTTCTGCAACATCCAAGCGATCTCGAAGAGGTCACTAGTCGTGAAAGCGCTAACCTGTCGACAATAAAAACAGGCAGTATAGTCCCGCGCGAAATCGCTAGCCTAAGTCTCGGGTGTCCTGGCCCAAGGTTCGGCTCGGACTTTGGCTATGAATAGCATGAAACCAATGCTGTGCAACAACAAACAAACGAACAAAACAAAAACAAAAAAGCCAGTGCCCCCCCCCCCCCCCCCATCCCCCTAACCCATGCCAACTCACCACGTGTACGTTCCTACCTAGCTCGCGCAACTGCCGGCCAAGTTCAACTCTCTTTGTGCGCCGAGAGCACACCGACAGCTTCAGAGGTTACAATTTGTTTACAAGTAGCATGCAAGAGCGGCACCCAAGACCCAGTTTTATGAACTGCCCTTATCACGCACTTACTGGCGTTTTGACAGGCGCGTGGTTACGCCACTGGCAAAGGGGGCATCAGACCCGTTACCCTGCTTTTACTAGTTTCGGGGAGAGGGAACCAGAGAGAGAGAGAGAGAGAGAGAGAGACGGTTTGGCCTAGCAGTAAGGCGTAGCAGAAGGGCCGCGGCTCGATTTCACTTCGGCTCTCCTTTTTTTTCTTCTTCAAAAACGGCTGTAGTTTGTGGACACTGTCTTGTAAGTTTTGTCCTCACAATGAAACATTAAAATGGCTCTCATCGCTGCCCATCTAATGCAGGAGTCATTCTGGTGGTGACAGTGTAGAGATATATATGGTGGGGGAAGAGTATATATACATATATACACTCTTCTCCCACCACATAACACCCCCCCCTCCCCTTCTCCCCGTTTTTACTATAGGCCTTAGGGTTTCTGTTGACGTTAAGCATCATGTTTACTTTACGAAGAGGGGGGTGGGGGGGGGGGGGGAGGGAGAGATCATAGATGTAAACAACTGATTTTGTGGTGCAATTACGTTAGTCACGACGCTATGAATTCTGAGCGGTTAGGTCAGAGCTAAGGAGCTGTGTGAAAGTCGAGGTGGCCGTCCTGGGCTTCCCTGTCCCTAATAAGCTCTGTGTGTGTGTGTGTGTGTGTGTGTGTGTGTGTGTGTGTGTGTGTGTGTGTGTGTGTGTGTGTGTGTGTGTGTGTGTGCGTGCGTGCGTGCGTGCGTGCGTGCGTGCGTGCGTGGTTGTGTATGAGTGTGTGGGTGTACCTCCTTGAACCGGCCCGCGCACGAGAGGCCTGCACCCTCGGTCGCTTGGGGATATGATCCATGGACAACATTTTAAAACATTTTCTAAACCTCTGTTTGACGACATCAGGATCAAAGAAACCATTCAGATAAGAGTGCGATTTTTTTGTACCTTTCAAACACAATTTAAAGGCCTTGTTTGTGGGTATTCCAAAGGTACAGGAACAGGCCTTCTCAGAGAATAGAAAATGTACTATAGTGGTGCACGGATGGTAACAATAACAATATACTTTATTCATCCCAGCGGGAAATTAAAGCTGTCGTTCAGTCTTATACATTAACGCACAACGAAGAACTGAACTGCACATATCTCAATAAATTTTGTAGAATTCAGTTCTTCATTGTGAGTTGATGTATAAGATCGAACGACAGCTTTAATTTCCCGCTGGGATGAATAAAGTATATTGTTATTGTCATTTTGCGGTGGTGTATCAGTGCGTGCGCACTCGCGCGTGCGTGGGTGTGAATGGGGGGGGGGGGGGGGTCTCTGTGCGTGTGTGTATGTGTGTGTACATGGTCGCTATCTTGAAGGTCTCACGGTTGGCGGAGGAAGAGAGAGAGAGAGAGAGAGAGTCAAGTTTGTGTCTATAGTCATGTGGCCCGTTACAAAGGGGTTGCAAGTTCGTGATCAGTGCTAGTAAACGAAGAAACCATTATCAGCAGCATGTGTTAATGTCAATAAGTAAGGATAATTTCATGGATCCATACGCATACATAACAGACTACATAACAGACTGTAGCTCTTTACTCTATTAGGCTCTCCCTCAACGTAAGTGCAAAGAAAATCAGTAAAGCGTGACACGTTAAGCAATTTATTATCGTCGGAATCACTGCATAATTTGGAATAGCGTTCATTCCTAGCTAAGCCTCTGTACAAAGGCAAGCGGAACTTGCTTCTTAACTGACTGTACAATCAGCATCAGAAGAGCACATGACATTTGTCTTCAATTGTATCTACACGAAAGGGGCAGAGTTGTTGGTTCTCTGCTAATGAGAAGCACAGCCTCTCTCTCTCTCTCTCTCTCTCTCTCTCTCTCTCTCTCTCTCTGTGTGTGTGTGTGTGTGTGTGTGTGTGTGTGTGTGTGTGTGTGTGTGTGTGTGTGTGTGTGTGTGTGTGTGTGTGTGTGTGCATTCTTACGTGAGTGCGTGTCTGTGTCTGCGTGCGTGCGATGGTATGTGCGTGTGAATCAATGTGTGGCACCTTGTATTGACCGTAAGAGAGGCCCGAACTCTCGGTTGCTTTTAAATTTGATCCCTGGACATCCTTTTACAACTATATGACGACATTAGGAAAAATAAGGTAGTGAGAATAGAATCTGCGAATTCTTTTTACCTGTCGGACACCTGTCGAAGGCCATTTGTGTGTGTGTGTGTGGGGGGGGGGGGGGGGGGGAGGGGGGGTCCGAGAGGTACAGGAAAGGGTCTCTGAACGGATAGAAAAGGTACCAGGGCGGTACGTGGATGGTACCTTGAACATTTCTCGGGTGGCGGAGATAGGGAAACAGAGAGCGATTGGAAATAGTGTAGTCGTGTGTGTGTGTGTGTGTGTGTGTGTGTGTGTGTGTGTGTGTGTGTGTGTGTGTGTGTGTGTGTGTGTGTGTGTGTTCGTGCGTGCGCGCGTGCGTGCGTACGTGTGAGTGTTTGCGTGCGTGAGACGTTTTGTGTGTGTGTATCAATGTGTGGCACCTCCTTGTACAGACTTAAAGAGATGCCCGAAGTCTCGTTTGCTTTTGAATTTGATCCCTGGACATCATTTTACAATGTTTTCTACATCTTTATATAGCGACATTAGGACAAAAGAAGCTAGTCAGAAAAGAATTTGCGAATTCTTTGTACCTATCCAACACATTTTTAAGGCTTTTGTTTGTGGGTATCCGAGAGGTACAGGAAAGGGTTTCTGTGAGGATAGAAAAGGTACCAGGGCGGTACGTGGATGGTACGGTGAAAGCTTCTCGTGTGGCGGAGAGAGGGAGACAGAGAGCGATCGGAAATAGTGTAGTCGTGTGTGTGGTGTGTGTGTATGCGCGCGCGAGTGTGTGTGCGCGCGCGTGTGCGTTTTGGGTTTGTGTATCAGTGCGAACGTGTGTGTGTGTGTGTGTGTGTGTGTGTGTGTGTGTGTGTGTGTGTGTGTGTGTGTGTGTGTGTGTGTGTGTGTGTGTGCGCGTGCGTGCGTGCGATGTTTTGTGCATGTGCATACAATTTGTGGCACCTCCTTGTACCGACCAAAAGAGAGGCCCGAACTGTCGGTTGCTTTTGAATTTGATCCCTGGACATCCTTTTACAACTACATGACGACATTAGGAGAAAGAAGCTAATGAGAAAAGAATTTGCGAATTCTTTTTACCTGTCGTACACCTTTTAAGGCCATTTTTTTGTGGGTATCCGAGCGGTACGTGAAAGGGTCTCTAGGAGGATAGAAAAGATACCTCGGGTGGCATAGATAAGGAAACAGAGAGCAATTGGAAATAGTGTAGTCGTGTGTGTGTGTGTGTGTGTGTGTGTGTGTGTGTGTGTGTGTGTGTGTGTGTGTGTGTGTGTGTGTGTGTTCGTGCGTGCGCATGTACGTGCGTGCGTGCGTGCGTGTGTGTGTTTGCGTGCGTGCGACGTTTTGTGTGTTTATCAATGTGTGGCACCTCCTTGTACAGACCAAAAGAGAGGCCCGAACTGTCGGTTGCTTTTGAATTTGATCCCTGAACATCCTTTTACAATGTTTTCTACATCTCTATATGACGACATTAGGA
Source organism: Alviniconcha strummeri (assembly GCA_963584105.1). Classification (NCBI taxonomy): domain Eukaryota; kingdom Metazoa; phylum Mollusca; class Gastropoda; family Provannidae; genus Alviniconcha; species Alviniconcha strummeri. Next base: position 15,645,244 of record OY757543.1, on the reverse strand, counting down.
CAAAAGAAGCAAGTCAGAAAAGAATTTGCGCCTTAAAGAGAGAGGGGTGGATTGGATATAGTGTAGTCGTGTGTGTGTGTGTGTGTGTGTGTGTGTGTGTGTGTGTGTGTGTGTGTGTGTGTGTGTGTGTGTGTGTGTGTGTGTGTGTGTGTGTGTGTGTGCGCGCGCGCGCCCGTGAGTTATATATATATATATATGGGAGGTAAGTGTTGTACATACTTGCTGTCTTGAAGGTCTCACGGTTGGCAGAGTGTGTGTGTGTGTGTGTGTGTGTGTGTGTGTGTGTGTGTGTGTGTGTGTGTGTGTGTGTGTGTGTGTGTGTGTGTGTGTGTGTGTGTGACAGAGAGAGAGAGAGAGAGAGAGAGAGAGAGAGAGAGAGAGAGAGAGAGAGAGAGAGACTGGGATTTGATCTCTGGACACCTGTTGATGTTTTCTGCAGCTTTATCTCACGACATCTGGAAAAATGAAATTAGAAAAGAGTGTGCGAATTCTTTGTGCCTTCCAAACAACGTTTTAAGCCCTTTTTCGTGGGTATTCCTAACGTACAGGAACTGACTTTGGAGAGGTCAGAAAAGCTACCAGGGCGGTACATGGATGGTACCTTGAAAGTTTCTAGGGTGACTTAAAGAGAGAGAGAGAGAGGGGTGGATTGGATAAAGAGTAGTCGTGTGCGCGCGTGCGCGCGTGTGTGTATGTATGTGTGTGTGTGTGTGTGTTTGTGAACGCGCGCGCGCGCGTACATGCGTGTGTGCATATATATATATATGCGAAGAGCACACGGCATTCGTCTTCAGTTGTGTCTACACTAAAGGGGCTGAGTCGTTGATCCTTTGCTACTGAGAAGCGAAGCCTGTGGCCGTTTATACGCGAAACGCCCATCCGAAAGTATGTACAGTTTTGTACACTCTGCTTTGTAAGTCTTGCAGGTATCTTTCACGCGCAGAGAGAGAGAGAGAGAGAGAGAGAGAGAGAGAGAGAGAGAGAGAGAGAGAGAGAGAGAGAGAGAGAGAGAATGACTGACGTGAACAGCCTGGCTGGGGGTAAGGTACATATATAAACTATAGTAGTCGTGACACTACAGACAGCAGACAGATGTGTGTATGCTGGTATGAACATTTTTTTATTTAATTTTTAAAATGAATAAATCATTTGTTTCAAGTGCATAGACCAAAATATTTTAAACTACCCAGTAAGACTTTTTCCACCAGAAGCAGACGCAATCGGTAGTTTTATTATTCTGCTATCATGCTGCTATTATGCGGTATCCCTGTGCATGCCCCAGTGTCGTTAAGACTTCTCTTTTTGAAGGTGAACATGGGGTGTTTAACTGACTAGTGCAACGGTGTTAGCGCAAACTGTATCTCAGAAAAACTGAAAACGGTCCTTTGCGCTTTCTCTATCGGGAGTTGAACCCACGGTAGCTTCACTTTCACTGGATCAGCACCATAGCGCTAACTACTGAGCTACGGCCCTTTCAGTCATGTGAGTTGTCAGGACAAAACGGGGCATGACTGATCAAGACAAGTACAAGTCAGCCAGAAATTGCGCTTGTCTACGGGAGGTAATCCATGAAAAATAATCACGCAAGTGATTGACAGCCTGGTACCTTGAAGACACCTTCTGAGTACTCCAGGCGTGCCTTTTATGCACTTTCCAGACACTTTCTGAGCACCTTTTGAATACCCAAACAGAACGAGTACTACAGAGGTGTTTAGAAAGTGTTGGCGAGGTGCACCTCCAGCCTTGATTTGCATATGTTAATTGTACCATATTGGTACCTTTTCCGTACTCTTCTGGTACCTAAAGTTGCTCGGGTAGCCTATATATATAAGCTAGCCCACTCCACAACGCACCGCTTCCAGCCGTAAGCTCCGCCCCTCTGGCAAGCGACCCGAAAAGATGGCTGCAGCCGAATCCAGAAGTACTCTCGATCTCTTGCCAGAAGACCTGTCGCTGTTGTGTTTGGTCAAAGCCCGTCTATTTTAAAACAGACGGGCTTTGGTTTTGGTGAGAGAAAATGTTGATAGTATAACTGGTCTGCAGTTAGTCTTATCATGCCCTCTTTGGTCAGATGGGAAAGGGAAGGGACAGTTTGCATCCCAGGGAGGGAGTGCCGTCGAGTTGGATCTAAAAATCCAGGTCCGCCGTCACTGTCATCGTCTCCGCTCACCTCCTCTTCCTCCCAGACCTCCTCATCTGAACTATCATATGGCATTTCGCTGTCTGAAGACTCATCAGAACTCATTTTCGCCAAATATACGCTCGCACTGTGTACGCTGAACTCAAACAAAATCGAAAATGGCGGCGAAATGGAAAATGCTGCATGACGCATTTGCGTTGCGTAATTGTAATCGAAAAACAATCTAAATGACATCGTTTTGCACACAAACTGCCCAGACAGAGTTTCCTTGATGTATTTCTCGCACAAAAATACTAACTGCTAAAATGGCATGTTTGTCCATCGATCACCGGTGATCGAAATTCAAGGGAAAGTACTGTAAGAAGTTAAAGTTACCACTACTAATTTCCTCACTGGGGTATTAGTTTGCTCTGGGCTGGTAACAAAGAGTGCCAGGCGGGCGCTACCGTACGCAGGCACACACGCACGCAAGCACCCACACACACCTACACACACTATTATTAAACCGATAATGCAATGTTCCAAGTGAATGAACAATATTTTGGCCGTTATACGGCACGTATTTTGTGTTTAGCCATGTAGTCCTACACTAATAATTATACTTCCACCACATGCACACAATCATTGACTTTGACAGCTTACAAAAGAGAAAACCGAACGCATGCATAAATTAACTGGATGATATGTTTTGTACTAAGGCTGACATATCTTGGAACACACGTAGTAGTTCTTTGTTATCACGCTCGGGTTTAGTTGATCATGGGGTCGACCACAGCCTTGATCCAAGCTTTACAATCTTTCAGCCTTGTTTTTGGCTTCGGAAGCGGCTAGAATGTGACACCTGCACATTTGACAGGGTATTGTTCGTCTGACTTACACTGGCCATAGCAACAATTCCGTTTTCCTGTTTGTTTTTTCTGCCATGTCGAACACTGCCAACTGACTACTTGCAGTGTCTGGCACGAAGGCTTGCCAGACCATTTCAGGCCTTGTCAAAACACGTGGGCACCTCATTATGCTGCGGCACGCGATTGGCTGAAATCTAAGGGTGTGTCTGCTTTGACTTACAGGAGTGGAGTCGTCTATTAATCTGGCAGTTTTTGTTTTCGTTTTCAATTCATTAATGCACCTGACCATGATTGGCTGAAGGACCATATTTACAGTGTTTCCAAGTCAACATTTATGCAAACATGTCAGTGCCTGTTTTGCCTTTTTGTGTGCAACATAATAATTGTGCACCATAAAGATCTTATGTCCAACTTTTAATGGAAGCCCTGACAGCAGTATTAGTTAGCAACTGGATTTTAACAACCTCAGTGTCAAACTGCACAGAATCATCGTATGATGACTAACGGCCAGTGGCATGGAAACACACAGATGACGCATACTTGTAGCAGAATAATCAGAATGAAGATTGTGGCTAAATACTGCTAACAAAGTAAGAACCACCCCAAACCTATTTCGGACTGGTTCAGTCACCCAACTCAGTCATCAGCCGCCCAGAGTCACCACCAGACTATATCACTCACTGTATTTGTTGTTCTCTAGTATCACAGAAAACAGAAGAACAGGGAAAATGAAGCATTCAGCGTTTATATAGTCTCAGATCACCTCTCGTTGACAAGTTTTTCAAAGACCCTGGCCACCTGAAGAACGGTAACCTCGTCAAACTTCTTGCCCACAATCATCATACCAACGGGTAGTCCTCCCTGGCCTTGGTCATCAAGGGGAGAGAATCCGGCGTTGATGGTAAGGGCAGGATGGCCGGTACTGTTGAAGGGCTTCGTGTTGGCTGTCACGGACTGCGCATTTTGAAAAATGTCTGGCAAAAACAGAACAAAAACACCGGGAGATTAGTTTCGCCATAATTTAAGTAAATCTGGTCCATCAGTGACCATTGAAAATCTAAAATATCTGGACTGGAAACGTCATCGCCCAGTACATGGTCAGTCTGATGTTGTGCCCCCAAAAGGAAAACCAGGCTGTTCAATGAGTGGCCAGAATCTAAAAGCTATAGGAATATGAACTTGCAGCTAACTTAGTGCAACGGCCAGTTAGGATGGGCCGTGAGTTAAGGACTAGAGCTCTTTCTCTCTCTAAACTACAGTCCTTGTAAAATAAGGTTTTCGAGTTCGAGTTCTTTCTCTAGCACACACACGCACGCATCAGTGAATGCACGCACGCACTCACTCACCTAACCAACACCACCACTCGGCAGTGACTCATGCACTGACACATTCAGTCACACGCACCACAACAGAACCTGACACACCGGTGAACGAGCAGTCGGCAGGAGGGATTTTAGTGGCTGTGTAGGTCAAAGTGGGCATGACCAGCACGTCAACCTCCTCCAAGGCCGCGTCGTACTGCCTGCCCAGTTCAAGCACCAGGTTCTGCCCCTTGGCGTAGAATTTATTGCCGTACAGCCGCTGCACGTGCAGCATGTAGAGGGAGAAGAACTTGACGAGGGGCTGAATGTCGTGCGGGTGAGTGGTCAGGCCACGGAACGTCGCCTCTTGCATGGACGTGGGGTAGAAGCCTTTGCTAAAGTAGCCGGTGCCTGGTTGGGTGAGAGAAAAGCGTAGTCAAGGCATTGTCTGCGGTAAACGACCAAGACATGGTCTGCATGGAGCAACCTGAGCTGACTGGCGGCACTTCAGTTAACGTGCCTGTGTGAAAAGAACTTGGTGATGATTGATGTATGACCCACAACCTTACGCAGGACAGCCCCTGAGGCCACGGGCCGGAGAACAATCCTTTCGGGCAAAAGTAGAACAGCCGGGAGCACGAACTGAAACAGAAGGAGGCCCCGCAGAGCGCTCGTGCAGAATCAACAAACAAAGGAGTTACTCAGCGCTCGAAAGAAGTCACACAAACACAACAACAAAGATCTGAGTCGCCTACGGTAACTCTCATCTGGCATGCGAGTAAATAGAAGGTATATAAACTCCACTAGAGGTACATGCTTATGAGTACATGAACTCCACCAGAGGTACATCCTCTTGAGGATTTCTAGAGGATGTACCTCTAGTGGAGTTTACGTACCTTGTATTTCACTCGCATGTCATGTGGGTGTAGCCGGGAGTACACTCAATAGAACTGCCCCGAACATGACCATGACTGAACAGCGAACAACCCTTTGCAGACATCACTGCATGTCGGCATGCCGTCTGTACCAACAGTAGTGGATAACTCTGTGACCAAATGACACACGAAAGAAGATGCACCTGAGCTCGACCACATGATGACAAAGGGCTCACTTCGTCTTCGGTGTCCTTCAGATGTGTGAAATTATAAGGGGGACAAATGTTCATCAGCACAATCAAATGATCACTGGAATGTGTGTGTGTGTGAGAGAGAGAGAGAACGCGTCCGTGCGTGCATGCGTGAATGCATGCGTGCGTGCGTGTGTGCATTTATGCATATGTATGTATATTCACGCACTGTCGCGCTAGTAAGTGTGTATGTGTCATGTGTGTGCGCGCGCGTGTGTGTACATACCATTACTCTCAAGCATACACTTGAATAAACCATGTCCAGCTGTAACTTTCCAGATGTCTGCCCCTGTAAGAACAGTATACATGTGGTAAGAAAGCACCGATATATTTCTCACTTTAGCTTTGTAGAAACTAGACCATGTCCATGATCTTTATGTAATTTTAAGCAATCTAGGATAAGAACTACCATGAGACAGTGATCCAGCTCTGAGCTCCTTAACTGTTCTAGACAGACTGCAATGGGCGTTCCAGCTCTTATTCTAGATGGACTGCCATCAGATGTTCAAATCTGAGCTCCTAATTCTAGATGGACTGCCATCAGATGTTCCAGCTCTGAGCTTCTTATTTTAGATGGACTGCCATCAGATGTTCCAGCGCCGAGCTTCTTATTCTAGATGGACTGCCATCAGATGTTCCATCTTTAAGCTCCATATTCTAAAATGACTGCCGTCAGATAGTGTTCCTGATCTAAGCTGATCCTCAGTTCTCTCACAACTCACCATCTTTGTGCATTGGGATAGATGTTTCCTTTATGATGCAACCCGCTTGTGTCAGTCGGTTGGCTGCCTCCCTAACCACAGTCTTCACTGCTTCCTCTGAACACGTTTCGAACCCCTCGTTCAGCAGGCCGATCCTCTTGCCAACCACTCCCTGGTCCAGCTGTTGACAGATTTAAAACTGTTGCCAACCTCTCCCTGGTTCAGCTGTCAACAGATTTAAAACTGTTGCCAACCTCTCCTTTGTCCAAATGTCGACAGATCTGAAAAATGTTGCCAACCACTCACTGTTCCAAATGTCGACAGATTTGAAACTATTGCCAACCTCTCGCTGGTCCATCTATCGACGGATTTAAAACTTTTGCCAACCGCTCTTTTGTCCAGCAGTGGTAGATTTAAACTGAATGTTGTTCAACCCTTATTGGACCTATTTCATTGTAGCACACTGATGTGTGTGATAATTCAGCATAGACTGAATTAGCGGCGCAGACCGTGCTGACAAGTAGTCTAGCGAAAATAAGAGCTGAAAAAATGGAGGAGAAACTGCCCATCAGGTGAAAAAAAGAAGAAGAAAAAAAGAAGAAGAAAAGATTGGAAGGGATGGGCACGTAAAACTGAAGAGTGGGCGTTGCTAACCAGTTCAGTGTACTGTGGAACAATTAAGTTTGACGGCTGTCTGGGGTCTCTTCCATCATCGTAGCCAGCCATCACCTGCACACAACAAAAATCCGTTGCTGGTCAACGCTGTGGCCACAGTAGTTCACCATAGTAGAGGGTTTTAGGTCATGATGCCAGTCAACAGAACACTTCATCCAATCACAACGACACAATTATTTAATATTCCGCTCAAAAACTGAGAGGGGGAAAAATAAAGAAACGAATAATTGCAGAAAGAAACAACGGTAAAATGGAGAGAGAGAAAGAGAGACAGACAGTCAGACAGACATAGACATAGAGAAAGAGAGAAAGAGAGAGAGGGTGCGGGCGAAATAGAAACATACAGACAGGGACGCGCGCACGAGAGAGAGAGAGAGAGAGAGAGAGAGAGAGAGAGAGAGAGAGAGAGAGAGAGAGAGAGAGAGAGAGAGAGAGAGAGAGAGAGAGAGAGAGAGAGAGAGAGAGAGAGAGAGAGAGAGCGAGAGCAAGCGAGTGAGCGAGAGAGAGAGAGAGAGAGATTTAAGAACAAATAGTCTCTAGAACCTCCAGGAGGAGAGCACAGTCGGAAACTGTCTTGGCCATGGGGCCCAGGTGGTCCACAGTGGGTTCGATGCTGGAGGCTCCAGTGTACGGCACCAGTCCCCAGGTGGGCTTCAGACCCACGATACCCGTGAAGCTAGCGGGGATCCGGACTGACCCTCCCTGGTCTCCCCCCACAGCCATGTCCACCACTCCTCCACACACCTGCACACAGAGGGGAATTTTTATTCCATTCACCCATTTATTTACGGGAAATTCAGATCGCCTTTCATAGATAAGGCTACAGCATCCGCAAGAGCAGCGCTACCCATTCCTGCCAGTGTGCGCAGTATTTTCAGGTGTTCATACAATGAAACCATTGCCAGAGCTTGGGATTTTCTTTTAACGTGGCTCGTTTTGTGTGTAGTCACAATGCTTCTGACGCGTGACACTGAATAATTATTAAAGCGTACTAGCTTAAAGCGTGGGCCAGAGTCAAGTTTTGACACTGAATAGTAAAAAAATATACAAATTATAAAATTAAAATTAAATGCTTTCACCAGCGGTACTGACGAGTCTTCCGGTTTTATGAGTGATAGTTCTGTGAAAATAGTCCGGCGAGAATGCGTGACACAACTCATTTCAACATCACTTAACCTTAGCCAGCCAAAGCGTGTTGTGTGTGTGTGTGTGTGTGCATGCGCGCGCATGTGTGTGTGTGTGTGTGTGTGTGTGTGTGTGTGTGTGTGTGTGTGTGTGTGTGTGCGTGCGTGCGTGCGTGCGTGCGTGCGTGCGTGCGTGTGTGTGTGTGTGTGTGTGTGTGTGTGTGAAGGAGGGAGGTGCGTGCGTGTGTGCGTGACAATACGCTTTAGATGATTAGATATTCTTATACTCGTTTTTGTGCATCGTTTTCCACTATTACCTATCAGTGAAGTCCTGCCCCTTCGCAAAAAGGACAGGCTATAACACCTCTAAACCAACTCTAAATCGTTGTTTTGCTCCTTCTGCTGCTGCTGTTCCTCTTCTTCTTCTTATTCCTGCTTGAATTTTACAACAACAAGAAGACTGACCAGAGCGGCACTGCCACTGCTGGAGCCGCCAGCAATGCGTGTCTCATCACAAGGATTTCTGACCGGCCCGTAGGAGTTGGTGATGCTGCTGCCACTGAGGCACATGTCTTCTACGGAGCTCTTGCCCACGATGCGACCACCTGAAACACAGACCAGGTGGTGTAAATACAGACCATTTAGGGATGTTGTTTTCACCATAGATACAGGCTTTTAGCGCAGCGATCTTGCCCACGATGCGACCATCTAAAATACGGACCAGGCGGTGAAATACAGACCATTTGGTAATGCAGATACATCTTTTTTTTTCTTTTTTTTTTTTTAACACAGCGTTCTTGCCCAAGATATGACCGCCTGAGGTAGAAACCAGCTGGTGATGCCTTGACACAGTATCTGCCAATACCTTTCGTAAGTTTTACTTTGAATGTTGACAAGAAAATGCTGCGAATAAAAGCATCAGTAACAAAATATTCTCCCAGCACACACATTTTCTCTCTCTCCCTCTCTCTCTCACACACAAACCCTCCCCCCACCCCCCCCAACTCCGATTCCACATACACACACACAAAACACACACGTACCCTTCCCCGCTCCCCCTCCCCCCCCTTCATGCACACATATACACATACTTACCTGCATCCAATATACGCGACACAATGGTGGCATCAAACTCGGGCACGTAGGCCTGTAAGATCTTGCTGCCGTTCCTCATGGGCACCCCCGCCACTGCCGTGTTGTCTTTGATGGCCACCGTCCTGCCTGCCAGCTTGCCTGTGGGGGCTCCCTGGATGTCGCACCGCCACGCCCTGTAAGGTTGGCCATGGTATACTGTAGTTATAGCCACGCCCTGCATGTTTGGCCATGGTATACTGTAGTTATAGCCACGCCCTGTAAGGTTGGCCATGGTATATTGTAGTTATAGCCACGCCCTGCATGTTTGGCCATGGTATACTGTAGTTATAGCCACGCCCTGCAAGGTTGGCCATGGTATACTGTAGTTATAGCCACATTCTAAAATGTGTACCATTTCATATTGTAGTTATAGCCACGCCCTGCATGGTATAGCATTCTGTATTGTAGTTATAACCACAGGCCCTGTATGTTGTAGTTATAACCGCGCACTGCAAGATTGGCCATGGTATACTGTAGTTATAGCCACGCCCTTCAAGGGTGGCCATGGTATATTGTAGTTATAGCCACATTCTAAAATGTGTACCATGGCATATTGTAGTTATAGCCACGCCCTGCATGGTATAGCATTCTGTACTGTAGTTATAACCACACTCTAAAATATGTATCATTGTATAGTGTCATCATAGCCACACTCTGCAATGCCAGTACAGTACAATACCATTATGTATAGCAGTTACAGCCACGCTCTGCGGGAGTTAATAATAACAATGATGGAGGTATTAATAGAACACCATACCAGATGAGCCCAAGGCGCTTACGAAAAGCACTGGTGATTAAGGCTGGGACATACTAGGTAAAGTCTGTACACATACATTTTTATGCAGCTACATGTTGCATACTGTAGCTATGAATAGTACACACGCCTTGTATGGGTACACATATATATATATCGTTGCCCTCAGTGTGTGTGTGTGTGTGTGTGTGTGTGTGTGTGTGTGTGTGTGTGTGTGTGTGTGTGTGTGTGTGTGTGTGTGTGTGTGTGTATGTGTGCGTGTGTGTGTGTGTGTGTGTGCGTGTGTGTGCGTGTGTGTGTGTGTGTGTGTGTGTGTGTGTGTGTGTGTGTGTGTGTGTTTGTGTGTGTGTGTGTGTGTGTGCGTGTGTGTGTGCGTGCGTGCGTATGCATGCTTGCGTGCGTGCGTGTGTGTGTGTGTCTGTGTGTGTACGCGCGTGCACGCCAGAGAATTAATTTGTTTTGACTCTGATTCTTTGCTTAGTAATGGCCTACACGATCCAATTTGCAGAAATAGCACATAAGTTAATACATTAGTATATGAAAGCAAAACTCGGACTTACTAGGCTTTGCCATGGTTGCAGGTTAGTCAGTCTCTGTGAGAGTGGAGTGGAGAACCATATCTCACGGCAGGCTGCTCTTCACCCGTCAACACACTGACCAAAGCGGAAAGCAAAGTCAGGGGCGAGTAAGGTAACACCCACCACAGGAATAGCGAGAGATCCACACTTAGCGAGAAGCCCAAATCTGCGTGGAATCGGCCCCCGCGCATCTGAGTGTCCGCACACTGACACAACACCTACGCTTACTGTCCATCTCTGGAGTGCTAGGGCATAACCCGAGCGTAGCTGTACTGTAGTGTATACATAAAGTTATGAGGGCACTTCAGTGTGCTGTTACTGTTAAAACTTGTTTGATGCGCAACTGTGGTGTCTATAGTTAGGAGGACACTCCAGTATGTTGTTATTGCTAGACTTTTTTTTACACGTAACTAGAGTGTTTATAGTTAGTGTCTATAGTTACGTGGACACATCATGAATCCAGTTTTAAACAGCGCAAGTTTGTCGACGGGAAACACGAGCGCAGGTACATGTCAGTTTTGGAGTGATGTATCTTTGCTCTCCCGTCGCCTGTACCAGAATACATGTACACGGATCCGACAACGAGGTCACCGTCGTTTATATTCGGGACACTCCAGTCCGTGGAGGTAACGAGTGAGACGCTTAGTCACAAGGTCGCTGAAAACTGGGCGGCACAGCCATCTGGGCCCGGTTGCCTACTTTCACAGTGGGCCCGGTTGCACGCCTTCACAGTGGGCCCGGTTGCATGCCTAATTATCAGTGGACCCGGTTGCACACCTTCACAGTGGGCCCGGTTGCATGCCTTATCAGTGGACCCGGTTTCACACCTTCACAGTGGGCCCGGTCGCATGCCTTATCAGTGGGCCCGGTTGCACACCTTCACAGTGGGCCCAACCGCGTGTCGTGGCTGGTCGTAATGGACCCGTAGACACATGAAACTGCATATACCTCTCAAAAATTACTTACACTGTCACCTTGAAATTTCAGTTATTCCTGAAGTTTTAGTTCTCTAGTTTCCTAAGTCGTTAGGCTGGTATACGTACGACTTCAGTTTGACTCCCTGCTTCAGATTTCCTTTCTCGTCTTGTGACTTTGCTCCTCGCAATATTAACAATGAAACATTAAAATCGCGCTCATCGCTGCCCATCTTCATGCAAAAATCATTGTAGTGGTGAGTGTAGCGTTAGGTACAGCTCCCCCCCCCCTCCCCCCCCCCCCCCCCGGATCTCAGCCCGCACCAGTACTTTGCCGGAAGACAACTCGGCATTAAACAAGCCGACCGACCAAATGATGAACGTAACGTGACACTTTCACCACCAGAATGATCAGGATGGACAGAGGTGTTAGCCATGTTAATGCTTCATTAATTATAGTGAGCACTTTGGTAGGACTCGATGAATACGTAACTCATCTGCTCTGACTGCATGTAGATGGAACCTGCGATTGTTTACTTGTATGCCAGGTGATTCGGGTATTTGAATGACCTGTATGGATTAACACCCATAGAGACCACACACAGTCTATCATGGATAGGGGAAAGGGGGTGGGGGGGTCAGATACCTATGAATAGGTTGTCCCACGCACTCCAACCCGCAAGACAGAAGAGACCATCAGTCACCACCAGTACAGTAGATGTTAAGGTGGTGGGGACCTTGCCAGAGCGAAGCAGCTTGTTAACTCTGCAACTTTCTCTTTCAACAGCTGTGCAGAACAGTCACGGAGCCTTGACAACCCACTGATGTGGAACAACTCAGCAGCAAGACAATCCTCTTCAGACTGTTCGTCTTTGTGTTGCGTCCCTTAATATGCATGTGACATCATCAAGCAGTACGAACTGCTTTGTTGACCCTCTTTGTTATTTACCACAGGTGGCCCTGGATAAGCTGGCAAGATTACCATTCATCATCAGAGTCCCATGTGTTTATTTAAGTCACAAATCACACACACACACACGCATGCACGCAGGTTTTACACTGTTTTAATCTGCACGCATGCACACACACAGTTTTTACACTGTTTTAATCTGCTAGTGATTACAATAATGAGTACATCAATCCATTTGATATTCATGAATTCCTCTTGGCACAAAGCATTTGTATTAGGAAATCATATAATAATAATTAAATAAAATGACAGTCCTCATCACACTAAAGAATTCTGTATATCATTTTTAGGAATTCATACAAAATGATGAGACCCTTTATAAATTTAGCACTAAATGCTGTTGATACAACTGATACAAAATTATTGGTACCTCAGTACTGAACATTTTTGTATCAGGAATCCATGTGAAATTGTATGGATCCCCTTAGTCCTAAAGACCTTTGTACTAGCAATTCATATAAAACTATGGGTCTCCCTGGTATTAAATACTTTTGTGTTAGGAATTTATGTAAATCTGTGGGTCCCTTGGTACCTAAGATCTTTGTATATGAACTGATACAAAACCATGGGTCCATTTGGTAGTTGAGACCTTTGTATTAGGAATTCATATAAAACCATGGGTCCTCTTAGTCCTGAAGACTTGTATTTGGAATTCATATAAAATGATGGATCCCCTCATGAAATAATAGTCCTCATAGTACTGAACATTTTTGAATTGGGAATTCAGAAAGACAACTATAGGCCATCTTTGGTAACACAAACTTCTGAATTAGGAATAGGAGTTCATACAAAATTATGAATCTTGTAAAAACTTGATTTGTTGTAAAATAGATTGAGGATATTGTCAAAAAATGTCAACTAAAAAAAGAAAAGAAAGACATTTGGTATTGGACATACAATAAACGTTCATGTTCTGAGCATCAAGAGTAAATAAACTAATCACAAACAAAAAGATTTCAGCAGCAAAAACATATCCCAATTTCAGTGCATTTTCACAATACAGAAAGGGCTGAGTAAAAGCATTTTGTCAGGAAATACAGCCAAATGATTTAAATGACTATATCACCAGTACAGCAGTCTTCCACACCATTCACAGCTGCAGTGCCTTTCACACTTTATTCATATGATCTATAAAAACCAACACACGAAGCAGAGACTATGAGAAAACAAGATTCTTAGGTGCCCTTTGAAGATTCCAGTGATGTATTGCACTGTTACTTGATAGGTAGTTCATCACAACAAGTAGAACATACACCTTAGCATATAAGTTTACAACCATCACAGATTCATGACAAACAACCACCATTGTGGAATTTTGCATCCAGGTTGAATCATGTTGAACAGTGTTACAAAACTGTACTGTTCATGAGCAAAAAATGGATTTCACAATCATAAATTTTTGTATGTGTAGACTTGCAAAAAGCAACAACAAACAAAGAAAAAAAAAAAAATCAAACATAATCGCTTCTGATATGATTATGTGTAAAAAATGCCAAACTTTTGTTTCAAATGAATGTAGACATCTGAAGAAATGGAATGTCAGCCCAAAGTAAGTACAGCCAGACAATATACAGATCTAAAGGAAGAAACAAAATTTCAGTTGTCATTAATCTGAAAAAGATGGTTTTTCTAATGCAGCTGTTATGTGACCACAAAGAGTTTCTTTGTGGTTAAAAAGAAACACACACAAAAAAACTAAAACTGCTCAGCAGAATTTTTAAAGTCTACAATACATCATCTGCTGTACAATACATCATCTGCTGTACAGGACAACACTGCTGAATTCACATACACATGTGAAGACACAGGACAACACTGCTGAATTCACATACACATGTAAAGACAAGTTATGGAAACATTTTAAGCAGATGACGTAACCAGGGTAGGGTCACCTTTGTTTTGTTTTTTATATATTAATCGTCTTCCAGGTAAATTACTCAACCCATTCTCACTGCAAAAGTTAGTCTATACACAATGACACATTTTCTCCATTTTGATTAGTAATCAAGGCATCAGAGGACAGTCACCACTACACTCTGCCACAAAGGCTGGGGTGATCTCTGGCAGCAGACAGCACAGCCCCACGGACATCGGAACCTTGGTAACCACGCTCACACAGGTTGACAAGGACAAAGAGCTGATGCAGGGCATGGTAGTCCTGTGGAGGAAACAAACACACCTGTCAACAAAACTGTATGAAATGTTCAAGCTGACCAGGAGCTGACATCACACAAAGTTTGAAAGAGCTCACTTGAACACCTGTCAACAAAACCATATGAAAGGTTCAAGCTGAACAGGAGCCGACATCACACAAAGTTTGAAAGAGCTCACTTGAACAGTCTCCAAGACAATGCCAATGTTAAGGTGGTTATTTTTTGTTAATGCCACAGACTTAAAGTCGGACAAACACTGATTACAGTATAGACTCACATTTTCCATACAAGCCACAATCGTTTACCTCAGGCAGCTTCAGGCTGGCACAGCTGGACACAAGAGTGTCCACAGCCTGCTCGTAGCAGTCCCACTGTGTGATCGGCCGACGCTCCACCACAAGGTCATCATAGGACAGCTCATTGGTGAAGTGCATTACCTCCCCCTGTTCCATGAGGTTCTGCCGCTGGTTCCTCAGCCATCCCACAATGCCTTGGAACAGCCGGTCCACCGCTGAATGGTGCTGCAAGTACAAATGTGATGCTAATGGGTGTGTAGTGTATGTGTACAAGCATTATTTGCTTACTTCAACGGTTCTTAAATAATGTTTGTTGTAACCTTGAAAGTCTCTGTGTAGTAAAACACCACAAAATATGAGGTTACTGTGAACATGGGAGAAAATGATAACACACAAATTAAGTGCAGGGCACATTTATTTGTAAGTCACTGCATTGTTGACAATATTCTCTCAGAAGTGGACACTGCAAGGAGAAGAAGAGGACACAACTATAATTTGAGTACAAATCCAAACAGTTGAAAATAATTTCCTCAGAATTTTTTTCACTTGTTAACAGCTTGAGAACACAGTCACCCAATACTGCTGAATCTCTATCCCAGCAGAGAGGGCTAGATGGGTTAATTTAATTAGGTCACTGATGTCCTGGGTGGTGCACCCTTTCTCCTCCAACTGAATTATCCCACCCTAACAGTTCTGACACACAGCTGCAGCAGTATTACCTCCATAAGGTCGCTGATGTCTTGAGCCACCCTCCGATCCCTTGCTCCTTCCAACTTAATTATCCCACCCCAACAGTCTTGACACACAGCTGCAGCAGCATTACCTCCATTAGGTCACTGATGTCCTGAGCGGCTGTCCGTTTCTCCTCATGGGTTCTAGCCATCTTGTACTTGAACTCCAGAAGCTTCAGGGGTACATCAGGTGCTGGCACTGCATCTTCCTGCACGCAACAATCATCCCAACTATCAACAACCTGGATACATGCACAGGCTGGCTTCAGTCACTGTACCACATGGCATCAGCTCACCAGACAAACCAGCAGGCACAGCATCTTCCTGCACACAACAATCACCACTACCACCACCAATAACCTGGATACATGCACAGGCTGGCTTCAGTCACTGCATGACATGGCATCAGTTCACCAGATAAAGAAGCAGGCACTGAATCTTCAGCACACAATCAATACCATCACAACTACCAACTTGGATACACGCACAAGCTGGCTTTAGCCACAGTACTATGTGGCATGAGCTCATCAGGCAAACAAGTTTCAAGAGGGAAATGTTTTCTTAGGGTCTAATGTGATTTTGTACGATGGAATTTTATCTAAGTATGTCTGCTTATTAAGCTACGAGTGTGCAAATTATAATGCATGGAGTGTTCTTTTTACATGTTTTTATATTAACAAACTTTCAGTAGTTAGCTACACTGACCTGTGGTACACCCTTTTAAATTAATGAACCTTTAGCAGTAAGCCAAACTGCCCTGTGTGAGATGATTAAAGTATTTTGACTTGTCTTTACTCGACTTGACCAAAGCGAGGTGAACACTGAGGACAAAGACACTGACCTTGGGGTGACGAGGACTAGCAGGCATGGATGCACTGGTCATGTTGCCCTGAAACTCCGCTACTGCCATG
>OY757543.1:15591688-15628688 GCA_963584105.1 Alviniconcha strummeri | reverse complement strand
ACACACACACACACACAGACACACACACACACACACACACACACACACACACACACACACACACACACACACACACACACAGCGCGGTAGCAACAGTAAAACACTTTTCAGTGATGTGATAAACGATGATACCGGCATCTCTAATAGCAAGCACTGGTCTACAGAGTCAAATGAGGTGGGTTGGAGGGGGGGGGGGGTATAAGCTGTTTTATGCTGTTGTGTTAAGGTGCTCACGGAGGTTTCTCTTGAAGGAGCTGAGTGAGTGACATGGTCTGAGGTGCACTGGAAGAGGCTATTCCAAAACAGGGCACCAGAAAAGGCCATGCTTGTTTTGAATAAATCTATTCTTGGCTTTGGTAACTGAAGGTAGTTGTTTCCGGAGCTAGAGTGGGGAGCTTTGTACAAGCTAGATATGTACACTGGCGCACTGTTGGTAAGTGCTCTATACATAAAAACACCCTTGTTGTAGTCCAGTTGTTTGTGAAGGTTCAGTATTCCTATCCTATTCACTTTTTGGTCAGTGGTTAGATTTTTATCTGGAAGGATTAGCTTTCCGGATCTTCTTAGTAGAGAATTTAATCGTTTTTTGAGAGCATCACTACAGCCGCCCCACACTACGGATGCGTAGTCAATGTGGGATTTAACGTGGGCATTGAAGAAAAGCTTTAAAGTATCAGTGTCAACAATGTACTTTAGTTTAGATAGAAGGAAGACACGCTTAGAGAGTGTTTTGCACAGTGTGTCAGTATGTGTATCCCACCGAAGTTTGTTGTCTATAATTATTCCTAAAAGTCGGTGTTCTGCCACTTGTTCAACTTTCACTCCATGTAGTAACAGATCAAGCGATAAAGGTAACAGCTGATGCTTCTGCCTTGTAGCGATTGTCATAGAGTGGGTTTTCTTTGGATTGATGACCATAGAATTATTGTCGCACCAACATGAGACCTGGTCTAAGCTTTCCTGTAAGGTGTGTTCTACCTGCATAATATCTTTTCCGGATGTGTGGAGTGTTGTGTCGTCTGCTAACATGTCGCAAGCAACAGAAATATTCGTTACATGCAATGGTAGGTCATTGATAAAAATACTAAATAGAATAGGCCCTAGGACAGATCCTTGTGGTACCCCAAACTTTACAGAGCCTTCAGAAGAATATGAACCATGAAGGAAAACACTTTGCGTTCTGCCTTCAAGATACGATTTGAAAAACGGTAGGGAACTTGAATTCTGAAGGTAGCATCCAAGCTTGTACATCATGATATTGTGATCCACAAGATCAAAGGCCTTTTTCAGGTCTAGGAATATCACGCCAGACACCTCAGATCTATTCATCGCTGTCAGCCAAGAATGTGTAAGCCGTACTAATGCGGTACTGCAAGAATGTTTGCATCGAAAACCAGACTGGAAGGGGTGAATGAGTAGGTGTTTTTCCAAATAATCATTTAACTGTACATGCACATGCTTTTCGAGGAGTTTGGACAGGACAGATAACAGTGATATTGGTCTGTAGTCAGTCAAATTTGTCTTGTCGCGAGTTTTTGGCAATGGGATCACTTTTGCTTTCTTAAACTCGGATGGATAATGGTTTTTCTCGATGCATACATAGATTAAAAATGTAAGTGAGTCTATTATGTAAGGCAGTGACAATTTAAGTAAGTGGTTACTAATGCCATCGGGTCCAGACGACTTTTTGTTATCCAGTTTGGATACATATTTACCGAGTTCTGGAATGAAAATATATGGGATGACAAACCTCGTGTTTTTCGCTCACAAAATTCATGTAGAATATTTGAGCATTCAGAGTCATATACATCATCCGATCGTGGTTTTATCAAACATTCTGCCACAGAAAGGAAGAGATTATTAAATTTATCAGCCGTTAGGTTCTTTGGGATATCGGCAGAATGAGACTGGCTCCCTTTCGTAAATGTATTTAGAGCACGCCACACAGTCGAAATATTTTTATCTCGCTCAATGAGTTTCTGGAAGTAGTCCTTTTTTGCTTTTCTCACCCGATTTTTTTCTTTTTTTCTTAGCTTCTTATATTCTGAAAAAGTTTTTCTTTCTTTAGTTTGTCTCGCTCAGCCATTAGCTCCATTACATCTTTGTTAAGCCAGGGTGGTAATTTGGGATGTTTGACGCGCTTGTGCTTCAGTGGCGCGTGTGTGTTGATTACACTGAGGTATACATTGTACCACACCGACAAAGCTTCTTCAGGGTCAATATAATTCACGTCGAAATTAAAGGGGCACAATTCAGGTCAGCACAAAATGCTGTTTTATTAAAGTGCTTGAACGATCTAAATGATAAAAGAGAATGGGTTTTGCGTTTACATTTTGAAAGTTTAACAAATTTCGTACAGGAGATAGGACAATGGTCACTTCAGAGAGAGAGAGAGAGAGAGAGAGAGAGAGAGAGAGAGAGAGAGAGAGAGAGGGAGGGAGGGAGGGAGGGAGAGAGAGAGAGAGAGAGAGAGAGAGAGAGAGAGAGAGAGAGAGAGAGAGAGAGAGAGAGAGAGAGAATGTGTGTGTGGGTGCGTGCGTGCGTGCGTGTGTGCGTGCGTGCATGCGTGCGTGCGTGCGTGCATTCTGTATCTCCGCGGTGAAGCCAGGCTGAAGCCACAATAAAAACGAAAAGAACAAGAAGCACAAGACAAATACTAGAAGAAAACGTAACAAATAAAATACACTTTTCGGGGGTCCACTTTCAATCATATATTTAATTTCGACCTTAATGTCATTTACAGCAAATATGAAACGACTTCTTTTCCAATTTTGGCAGATATGATTTCATATTTCTTCCTTTAATTTTTCTTCCTTTTTTTGTGGGGTGGGGTGGCGGGGGTGGGGGGTGGGTGGGTGGGGGTGGAGAGGGTGTCTTCGTCTTCAGCACTTGACAGAGCTGACCCTCACTCTGCCTCACAGCGTCCCGTGCGCCTTATTAAGTGAAGAAGAGATAAACTGTTTATGCCATGCCTCCTAGCAGCCATTTCTCAATCTAGTCAAATTTAACTGCACAAAATAATGTTTAAAAAGAACGCTAACTTAATATGCCAATACAAAACATGTGCGAATTTTCGGGGTAAGCTCCTTTTCAAAGCCACATAACAACAGTTTAACGACAGTTAAAACGGTGATAAATATAAATAAAGGTTGTACTAATCTGGTTGCGAATGCCTGGAGTGACTTGAAGAATGTTGGCACAGATGTCAGATTTTACGTGGCCTGCCCATTTGTGTGTGTGTGTGTGTGTGTGTGTGTGTGTGTGTGTGTGTGTGTGTGTGTGTGTGTGTGTGTGTGTGTGTGTGTGTGTGTGTGTGTGTGTGTGTGTGTGTGTGTGTGTGCGTGCGTGCGTACGTGCGTGCGTGCGCCAGCGTGCTTGCGTGTGTGCATGCTTGCGTGCGTGCGTGTGTGCATTTGTGCGTGCGTTTGCGTGCGCGCGCGCGTGTTTGTGTGTGTTTATGTGTGTGTGTGTGTGTGTGTGTGTGTGTGTGTACGTGTGTGTGTGTGTGTGTGTGTGTGTGTGTGTGTGTGTGTGTGTGTGCGCGCACGCGTGCGTATATGTGCGTGTCATATGTGTGTGTATGTGTGTGTGTGTGCGTGCGTGCGTGCGTGGGTGCGTGCTCGTGCTAAAAATTTTCAACACATTCCAGTACTAACAGAAAGCAGAAAGGTAGACAATTTTCATTAATCATTGTTTGTTAGTGGAATATGCCTGTGGCTTGAAAAAAGGGACCTACCCTGAAAATTTGCGCATGTTTTTGTGTCGTATAATTCAAACCAGCGTGCTTGTTAACCTTTTGTGTGTTTTGATCTGGTGATGGTAAAATCCTCCCTTCCGGCATTTTGAGAGAGCTTTTTATCTGCCCCTTTTCATGTACGACAATTCCCATCTCATTCAGCGTTCCCTTCTACTTTGGAGCATCACTTGTGCAGCATCCACGAGTATCCAAAGGTTTGCGTGGCCTTTCTTATATTTTATTTTTTTATTGGCGTTGTCCGCCCATTCCATCATCGTTTCCTTCGTCTGAATGACCCTTTAGCGAACAAGCGGAGTAACCCGGCCCAGACAATCATTTCTCCACTCCTCTGAGAGCCGGAGTTATCCATCTTGGTCCGAGTCATGGCGAGGGCAGATCAGATCAATAGCCTCCCTTCAATGGCCGTGCAAACGGCGGACAATCAGCAGTATCCCGGAGATACTGCCTGACCGCTTGCCGTGCCTATCGACGTTCGTAAAATCGATTGAATTGAATGTGTGTGTGGTTTTTTATGTTTGCATTGCTGTTCGTTTTTTGAAGGACTTTCTGTGAACTGCCTGTTCGGAGTGTGTGTCCCTTGCCTTAGGTAGGCAAGTATTCAGCCGCCCTTACTGCAGTGGTGATGTCTGCTCATTCACCTTCCTTGTGTGACAGGAGCTGCTGCTGTTTTGTTGTTGTTTGTTGTTGTTGTTGTTGTTGCTTTTTTTTGGTCTGCCAAGCATACAGTTGTGGGGCGTTTATTCAAATAACATGCATCCATCCATCATTACTATACATACATTCACTCAGTCATTCACACTTCTTTACATTATAAGCCAAAATGTTCACGTCTGTCATAACAATTTCATTTTTATGCAAAGCTGAAATCCATCAGTTAAGATTCACATGTTCCCTATATACATTTAAAAAACTATTCTTTGAAAGTAATATAGGTGTGTGAGTACGTGTGTGTGTGGGGGGGGGGGGGGGAGAGGGCGGATGTGCGAACGAATGTGTGTGTGTGTGTGCGTGTGTGCGTGTGCGTGCGTGTGTGTGTGTGTGTGTGTGTGTGTGTGTGTGTGTGTGTGTGTGTGTGTGTGTGTGAGAGAGAGAGAGAGAGAGAGAGAGAGAGAGAGAGAGAGAGAGAGAGAGAGAGAGAGAGAGTCTTCTTCGTCTTCGTCTTCGTCTTCTTCTCTCCCTCTACCCCTTTTCTCCGCCCCGATATAACCGTCCTGGCTGACTGGGCGTAAAACAACATCAACAACAAAACCACGTTACTTTATTTAACTCCATTAAAAAAAAAAAAAATAGCATCGTTTTCTTTGCCTTTTACCTTTCTTCCTCTTTATTGTTCTTCTTCTTTTCCTCTTCTCCTTATTTCTATTTTCCTGTTCCTCCTCCTCCTTCCCCTCCTCCTTCTGCTTCTTCTTCTTTTGTTCGTCTTCGTCTTCTCCTTCTTAGCTGTGGTGCCATACAGGTCTAGATCGGCGAGGTCCGCGGTCAGCGTTAAGGATGTCACAGGTTCCTGCAGTTCTCTTCTTTCGCGTAGTGTCCAACTTCATCCCTCTGAAGACTGACACGTTTAGTGCATGCTGGTTATTCTGGTGTTTCCTGGTTCTACAGTTCTCTTCTTCCGTGCAGTGTCCAACTTCGTCACTTTGAAGACTGACACGTTTAGTGCATGCTAGGTTACTTTGGTGTTTCCGTATATATATACATACTCCTCCAGACACTAACATGGACTGCATGATCTTCAACCTGCGTATGTGATTGCATGTGTGTGGGGGCGGGGACCTCGGTTTACAGTCTCAGCCAAGGGACTGAATTCGTCCCGCGTGGCCTCGTTGTTCACGGCTGTGGCAAGTCGGATCCACAAGCTGACACAGAGCCCATGTGTAGAGTCAACAAGTAAAGGGAGTTAATGCCGCTCCAAATACGTCACACGTCTAGCAAGGGACACAACAACAGGGACCTCAAATCGCCCGGTCACGTTTACGAGCAAGGTCAGGTATGAAATCTAATGTGGAAGTGGGCGGATCATTTATTCATGGTTCATTAACTCCTTGCAGGAAATTCAGGTCACTTTACCTGGGAAAGACCACAGCAGCCACAACAGCAGTGCCATCCAGTCGTGCCTGTGTGTGCAGTCCCCTGCACTGTTTTCGTCTGTCCAAACAATGGTATATGGATGCTAGCGTTTGGGATTTTTAACGTGAGCACAGATGTTTTTAGCTTGCGAGAGCTTACTGTGTGTATCTGGCGCTGTGAATACGCAAGGTTTTGTGTGGAAGTTTTTTAAGCGCTATATAAAAAATTCCATTCATGTTGATGCATACGTCTTGGTTCAGATGAAGGACTAGACTGACGTTTCGGTTGGCGTTGCTCTGATGTTCGCTTTAGGTTTTCTTTTTCTTTTTTTCTTTTTTCTTTTAAATAGTAATTAATGAGCCTTAGTAGTTAGCTGAATTACCCTGTGAGGGATGATTACAGTATACTGACTTATTCGTTGACTTGACCTCAGATTCGTCCAGCGTGACCTCTCAGAGACCTATGGCGTATATCAGTTATGGAAGTAGCTGCTCTCTACAACTGTACCGCGGGTATAGGCACCAGTATGCATCCGTCTTCTCCCCCATAGTGTCCAGCTCCAACACCTTCAACACTCTGACACGTTTCCTGTAAGATGGGTTATGATGTGTACATTAAGTGTTAGCTGTTTGTTAAATTGGTAACAGTCTGCGTCTATGTACATTATGTGCGTTACGCTTAGTCAGTGCTTTGAGCCACAGTCGCCCGGACTTAATCGTACTGGTTGACTGGGCGTAAAACAAAACAACTTACTTAAGCCGCAGGGCAGACACTTTATAATTTTTGTTGTTATTATTATTGTTATTTTCGAGTTTCCATAATCCACCGAACTGTGACATGAACTACAGGATGTTTAAACACGCGCATGTGATCTTTCTGCATGTGTATACACTCGGGGGACCTCACTTTATATTCTCACCCGAAGAACGTCTTGTAGAGCTTGCACCAGACCCTGAAGAAATCTCGAGACGGGCGCAAAACCTAGCAAAGCCGGTCAGCCATTCGTGTGGTGACAACGCTCCATCGTGCTCAACCTTTGGCTTTCGAGAGCGAGTAAGTAAGTAAGCAAAGAAACCATAAGGCTTATTAGGGACGGGGAGAAGGGGGTAAAGGGGTATGGAGGTGGGGGAAGAGGGAGACTGTTATACCTATTGCTACACTGTCACCATCAGAATGACCTGCATTAAGATGGGCAGCGATGAGAGCCATTTTAATGTTTCGTTAACTGTGAGGGACAAAGTCACAAGTCAGTGTCCACAAACCACAACTTTTGAAGAGAAAGGATAACCGAAGCAGATTCGAACCGAGGTCCTTCCGCTTACCAGCCTGACGCCTTACCGTTAGGCCAAACCGGCTCACATGGAGAGCGAGTGCTCTTGCTCTGCGCTACAGACTCTGCACGTTGCAGGATTCGTGTTGGACTCATGCATGCAGTTCAGTAGTTGTTGGTGAATTTTGTAATTGGCTCGAAACGGCAAAGACTTGCTCACTGAACTGAAGAATTTGTAGCTTGTGTTGTCCGCGCTTTGAACCACAGGGCAGCGTGTATTAGTTAGTTCCCCTGTGTTATTTCTGCTGCTTTAACACCAGCTGTCTGGAACTGGCCGGTATCGAAGTCCCTGGGGCGAAAAGCAGCGCGGAAACCAGTGCCTAACGTTACAGTGTCGGCACGGCCTGGAGTGCTTCTGCACAGCGACAGAAAGTAGCACCGTCCCTTCTTGCTATTTGACCGCTGTTATGGAAGCGCTGTGGCCAGGCAGTGACCATAAAGCACGCCAGGAGCGAGGTGTGTGGAAGGGTTGGTTACACGGGTCTTAACGCCGAATTGTCTCCGAAGAGGTACTGTCAGGGACCGGGATCCCAAGAGGTGGGGAAGAGGGAGACTATACCCAGCGCTACACTGTCACCACCAGAATGACTTCTGCATTAAGATGGGCTACAGTGAGGATCGTTTAAGTTTCATTAACACTGAGGGGCAAAGTTCAGTCACTAGGAAGTGTCCATAACCACAACTTTACAGGAGAGAAAGGAGAACCGAAGCGGAATCAAACCGAGGTCCTTCTACTTACCAGCTTATCGCCTTACCGCTATACCAAGCCGGCTCTCATTTTAAGATTGAAGATTACTTTATTATCTCATCAGAGAAATTAAATTCGTGGCTAAACATGTACATATACACTGTGTAGATGGGCACAGAACAATCGTACTCATAGGCCCTTTCCCCACGCTCCTCCTTGCTTCCTCCCTCCGCCCTGCGCCGCAATGGCGACAGCGGGTTCCATGTGTTGGGCGGGAGGCACCTCGAGAGGTAGCTGGACATTGGAGAAGGAAGGAACCTTTTTTTTTTTTTTTTTTTTTTTTACACCAAGTCAACCAGGACAGTTATGTCAGGGCGGAGGGCTTTGGAGAAGGAAGGAACTTTTTTTTTAATGCCCAGTTCGTGTGTGTTGTTTAATGTTCTCGGATGTCGGTTGACATATTAGGGACAAGCTGAGACCAGTGTCAAAGCATGGTTCAGTATTGCTTTACGTCCACGGAAACCATAAGGTTCGTTAGGACGGCCAGCCCAGGACGGCCACCTCGAGTCTCACACAGCTCCTGAACTATCTTCATGCCCAGTCAACCAGGACAGTTATATCAGGGCGAAGGGCTTCAGAGAACATGAATGAATCCATGTCACATCTCTGTCTGTCCGTCCCTTTTCTACCGAAACACCAGGTTACTTACTTATTCTACAGGTTTCAAGAGTTTTTGTGCTGCTTCTTAATCACAGATAGTTTAGTGTTAGTTTAGGTTTAGATGTACGCGTGACAATTAGATGACTGTCATCACTGTCGTTGTCCTGGTCGTCATCGTCGTCATCTAAAATTAAAGAAAAATCAAAGCGGCGCAGACTCACGGGTAATAAGAAAATTTAAGAGTGTGCCAGCTCTATGATAAAAGGGCATTAGAAGTGTTTAGCCCCCCCCCACCCCCACCCCCGTCCACCCAACCTCTCCCTCCCTCCCCTCCTCCCCCCTCCTCCCCAAGCCTTGCTGTCATGGTGGAAGGGAATGGCCAGTTGTCAATTATTCATCCGCAGGCAGCGACTACGTCCCTGGGCACCGCTTAGCTCCAGTGGCGTCAGGCGTGGTGATGCTCACCAGCTACAGCCGTTAATAAAACCCCAGTGCACTTCGGTCTCCCTCACTACTTCCGGCTGTAGGAAGCAGGGACCGGTGAACCACCAAACCACCGTTTTCTGCCTACGTACAGCGGTCCGCCTCAATCCGCTCTTCCCAGCCACAGTCATTCTCGGGTGCTGGGACAGAAAGTGCCGTGACATAAACCGCTGGGTCCTCACTGAGGATGTCAGCTTCCGACAGAAAGTGCCCTTGTGTGAACCGTTGGGTCCTCATTCAGGGTCTCGGCTTCTGACAGAAAGTGCTGCTGCATGAAATGTTGGGTCCTGATTGAAGATCTCGGCTTGTGACAGAAAGTACCGTTGTGTGAACCGTTGAGTCCTGACTGAAGGACTCGGCTTCTGACAGAAAATACCGTTGTGTGAACCATTGGGTCCTGATTGAAGATCTCTGCTTCTGGCAGAAGGTGCCGTGACGTAAACCGTTGAGTCCTGATTGAGGGTCTCGGCTTCTGACAGAAAGTACCGTTGTGTGAACAGTTGGGTCCCGGATAGGGTCTCGGGTTCCTGACACGGTCACGAAGTATGCACCACTCCTCAAAGCAGACGACGTTCACAGCGGGAACGAATGGTTAGACGTTTGTCCTCGGAGTAAGTGTTTGGTCCAGATCTGAACTCACGCGCTCAAAGTGTTGTGCGAAACGATCGGTTCGATGCTGATCTGTTTGTCCAAAATCTGCCGAGCTGAGGTTTTGCTGCCACTGGACACTCTCTCCGTCAGTCACCTGTTGCCAAACCGAACAGCTGCAAAGAGATCCGCTCTCGTGGTTAACCGGAGTGTGTTTAACCAGCATAACCAGAGTGTGTGCGAGAATACGTTTTGCGTCGGTCAGTTTGAATGCGTTTGGGGGAATTTCTTTTCGCAAAAATTAACAAGCGATTACATTATTTTAACGAAATTGAGCTCACGTCTAAGAAGATGTGATATTTAGTGTGTTGCCGTGAGGAGTAAATAACTACGCCTTTTGAGTATGTGGTTGAACGCCCCGAAGTTCTGATCCGTAAGGTGCAATGCACATAACATCATCTGTGTCTACAATGCGACCCGTTTTACTGAAACTGGAAAGGGTCAAAGTTTCCTTCCTGAACACTTGCGGCTTTCTCGGCAATACACATTAAGACCGTTGTGACCTACATCTTTGGCACTCACGTTTAGGAGACATTTTACTGAGAAGTCGCATCAGTTGGTTGTAAAGCAGAATGAGCCAAGCTAACAAGAAGACCTGACGTGTGGCCAGGAGAGGTAACTGAAAGCACCGTGGGCTTGTGACGCACAGGGTCACTGTGTGAAGCCAGACCGACTCGGTGCACGTGCAGTACACGTCAAGATGGTGCTGCTGTTCAGGCCGTGGTTCACCCAAGGTGAAGGACTCTGTCCTGGCCTGACTCACGAGGCGGAGGGAGAGGTGGACTTCAGTCGGTACGTGTCCACGTCTCTATCTCTCTCTCCTTCTTCTTCTTCGTCTGCTCACTTTTGTTCGTCAGATCTGAAAAACATTTTGTGATTCAAATGTTCGTCTCTATCGTTGTCTTGCAACGACAGCTATTTTATCTAGAAATGTAAATTCTTCGTTTTCCTTTTCCGTGTTTCGGCTTTCTTTTTCTTTCATTACCCACGCCTCCCCATCCCCTTTCCCAGTTTTTCTTGGTCTTCCCGCCATGTCTGTTTTGTGTTTGTTGTTGTTTGTTTTGCTTCTGACTTCCTCTATTCCTTGTTTACCTTCTTCGCTCTCTGTCTTTCATTGATGTCCACAAGGATTCCCAGTGTTGTCTCTTTTTATTCGTGTGTTCTTAATCCTTCGGACAAGACGATAAACCAAGGTCCGCGGTGTGCATACACATGCAAAAAGATTACATTCGCATGTTAAACATCCTTCGGGCCATGTCAGAGTTCGCCTGATGTAAACACTAAATAACCCAGCATGCGCTAAAAACGCTTGAAGCGTAATGAGAGAGAGAGAGAGAGAGAGAGAGAGAGAGAGAGAGAGAGAGAGAGAGAGAGAGAGAGAAAATGAATGAATGAATGAATGAATGAATGAGTGAATGAATGAATGAATTAACTTTTATTTTATTTTACGAGGTTAGTGAAGACAAGGTCTTTTTACATCCAGCCTTCGCCCATGAGGGAATATATATATGTGTGTGTGTGTGTGTGTGTGTGTGTGTGTGTGTGTGTGTGTGTGTGTGTGTGTGTGTGATAAAATAGGCGTATCTGTAGGCCTTTGTAAGCACTCCAGGCTCTTACGAGATGGGGCGCCATAAACAATCTATAATTGTAATAATATATTTGCTTGCATAGCCTATGCTTGGCAGTAGACCTGGTCACACAAGATGAATGTGCCTGGTGGTGGAGACTCTGTCGGGACTGAAGGACCGAAGATCTGAACCAGGACTGTAAGACCTAAGGTCTCTACCAGACCCAGTGACTGAAGATCTCTACCAGGACTGAAGGACTGAAGATCTCCACCACGACTGAAGAGCTCCAGCACGAACCAGTCCCATTTTGAATATGTCCCCGCCAAAGTGGAAAGCATTCCCCGTCCCCTACTTAGCGGTGTGAACGTGCGGTGGTGCGACCCACAGGGTGGCTGCGACGACTTTTGTAAGATGCAGTTGTAGTTGGTGTGAACAGAGCAGGATGACGCCCTGGCCGACCAATCGGTCACAGCCCGTCCATAGTCCCGGTCACAGCCCGTCCATAGTCCCGGTCACACCCCTTCCATAGTCCCGGTCACAGCCCGTCCATAGTCCCGGTCACTGCCCTTCCATATTCCCCGTCACAGCCCTTCCATAGTCCCGGTCACAGCCCTTCCATAGTCCCGGTCACAGCCCGTCCATAGTCCCGGTCACAGCCCGTCCATAGTCCCTGCTACAGGCCGCAGGCAGTGCTGTCTGTGTAAATGAGCCTGCGGAGGGGAGGAGGCTGGCTCTTCCCAAATGTTCTCAACGAAACAACAACAACAACAACAACAACAACAACAACAACAACACACACACACACACACACACACACACACACACACACACACACACACACACACACACACACACACACACACACACACACACACACACACATTACACACACACACACACACACACACACACACACACACACACGCGCACGCACGCACGCACATGCACACACACACACACACGCACGCACATGCACACACACACAAACACACACACACACACACACACACACACACACACACACACACCACCACCACCACCACCACCACCAACAGCAAATTATGTTGCGGATGAACTAGATCACTGTTCCACTGCCAGAGTGCAAAATAAAGGGTGGAGAAAACAGCGATGACTTGTCCTTGACACTATCCATTATTTACGTCAACGGATGATTGATAATGCTGCAGCTGTCTCTGCTGGTCCCAGCATTTCGGGAATGGCAACAGCAATTATTTTGCTTGGTTGGAAAGGCATTAACGACAGGCTTGATAACACCACAATCAATCATATTTGGACGTGCAGAGCAGAATGGGTGGCATGTTTAGTGCAGACTGGCAGAGCAAATGGTGACCTGTTCAAGACAGATTGACCGGTTGACAGAGTAGGGATGGTGCCATGTTTAATGCACACTGACAGAGGGATAGTGGCATGTTTAATGGACAGTGACAGAGGGATGGTGCCATGTTTAATGGACACTGACAGAGGGATGGTGCCATGTTTAATTGACAGTGTCAGAGGGATGGTGCCATGTTTAATGGACACTGACAGAGGGATGGTGCCATGTTTAATGGACACTGACAGAGGGATGGTGCCATGTTTAATGCACACTGACAGAGGGATGGTGCCATGTTTAATGGACAGTGACAGAGGGATGGTGTCATGTTTAATGGACACTGACAGAGGGATGGTGGCATGTTTAATGCACACTGACAGAGGGATGGTGGCATGTTTAATGCACATTGACAGAGGGATGGTGCCATGTTTAATGGACACTGACAGAGCCATGTTTAATGCATACTGACAGAGCAAATAGTGACCTGTTCAAGACAGACCGACAGAGGGATGGTGGCATGTTTAATGCAGAGTAACAGAGGGATGGTGGAGTATTTAACGCACCATGGCAGAGATATGTTGGCATGTTTAATGCACATTCACAGAGGGATGGTGGCCTGTTGAATGCACACTGACAGAGGGATGGTGTCATGTTTAATGGACACTGACAGAGGGATGGTGGTATGTTTAATGCACACTGACAGAGGGATGGTGGCATGTTTAATGCACACTGACAGAGGGATGGTGGCATGTTCAATGCACACTGACAGAGGGATGGTGCATGTTTAATGCACACTGACAGAGCAAATAGTGACCTGTTCAAGACCGACCGACAGAGGGATGGTGGCATGTTTAATGCACAGTGACAGAGGGATGGTGGCATGTTTAATGCACCGTGGCAGAGAGATACTAGCATGTTTAACACTCACACACACACACACACACACACACACACACACACACACACACACACACACACACACACACACACACACACACACACACACACACACATGGCAGAGTGGGTCTTGCCATGTTTAATAGAGGCTGGCAGAGAAGATCTACTGAATGAGTGCGCATAACAGCGACCACAGAAGAATATGCGTGTCCCCGTATTAGTCAACACACTGACATAGCAAAGATTATACCGAAAATACCCAGTCTATGTGTGTGTGTGTGTGTGTGTGTGTGTGTGTGTGTGTGTGTGTGTGCGTGCGTGCGTGCGTGCGTGCGTGCGTGCGTGCGTGCGTGTGCGTGTGTGTGTGTGTGTGTGTGCGTGCGTGTGCGTGCGTGCCCGTGCGTGCACGCATGCATTAATTATTTTAAATTATTGTAGTTATACACTTGCAGAGCAAGCAGGCAAGAGTGTAAAGGAAGAGATCGATGTAACAGATCGGATGAGACAATACAAATGGATAAACTGTTACAATTTGATCATGTGTTTGAGCTAGGAGCACACAGGCAAGGTAGATAAATAGGAGAGAGTGAATATTGTCGATGAAGCAGGTTCCATAAGGTCATATGTCCAAAACGAGGTTTTCAGGGAGTGCTTGATTATCTGCTCTTTTCCTGGAAACGGTTTTATGTCCTTTGCCCTTTTGTAGTTCTGTCAATCGACAAACTGGAATGAAAACAGCAACGAAGAAGAAGAAGAAGAAGAAGAAGAAGAAGAAGAAGAAGAAGAAGAAGAAGAAGAAGAAGAAGAAGAAGATCCTGACTGAAGCAAAGTTGAGTGGAACACTTTTGTTTTTGTTTTGGTGGGGAAAAACAAGAGATCCGTAGAGAAAGCACTTATGGATGAGAAGGAGGGTGTGTGGGAAGGGGAATATTTCGTGCAGACGGGTGTCAACGGTAGATGGATGTGAAATAATGCCAGAAATCCTCACCGGTGATTTCAATGGGATTCCAGCCGGAGACACTCTGACCTTTCCTCACTACATCTTGGATGAACTAATTCTAGCTGCGCTTTGTGCAAGGAAAACAGAAAGCAAGACATTTTTATCCGAAGGATTTAGTTCCTGAACGTCTCCTTGATTTTTACATTGAATTTAAAAAACATGACACGAGAGATAATAATGGTATTTAATGGTATTTTGGATCCGTCATGCCTCACGTTCACATTACGCCATCGAGCGTCGCAGCTGGCTTGACGGATACCATCGGTTATTTTGGTGTGGACCGGGGCGCCGGTCTGTGTTTGGTGTGGACCGGGGCGCCGGTCTGTGTTTAGTGTGGACCGAGGCTCCGGTATGCGTTTAGTGTGGACCGGGGTGCCGGTCTGTGTTTGGTGTTGACCGCCCCGGTTTGTGTTTACTGTGGACTGGGGCGCCGGTCTGTGTTTACTGTGGACCGGGGCGCCGGTATGTATTTACTGTGGACTGGGGCGCCGGTTTGTGTTTACTGTGGACTGGGGCGCCGGT
Source organism: Alviniconcha strummeri (assembly GCA_963584105.1). Lineage (NCBI taxonomy): Eukaryota > Metazoa > Mollusca > Gastropoda > Provannidae > Alviniconcha > Alviniconcha strummeri. Next base: position 15,613,735 of record OY757543.1, on the reverse strand, counting down.
TTGTGTTTACTGTGGACTGGGGCGCCGGTCTGTGTTTACTGTGGACCGGGGCGCCAGTCTATGTTTACTATGGACTGGGGCGCCGGCCTGTGTTTAGTGTTAGGACTGGTTCGCCGGTTTGTGTTTAGTGGTTGAACTGGGGCGCCGGGCTGTGTTTGGTGTGGACTGGGGCGCCGGTCTGTGTTTACTGTGGACTGGGCGCCGGTCTGTGTTCAGTGTGTGGACGTGGGCGGAGCTTAGTCTTTAGTGTGTGACCTTGGGCGGGGCGGGGTCTTTTGTGTGTGACCTTGTGCGGGGCAAGGTCATTAATGTGTGACCTGGGGCGGCGTTGGATCTTTGGCGCGGCGTGGTGTTTACTGGGTGGCCTGGGGCCGGCTTTGATCTTTACTGTGTATCCGGGTGGGGGTGGGGGTTGGGGGGGTCTGCACACATTTCATGTTTTGGTAGCGGGGCTTCCGGAGCACAGAGTGAAACACTGTTTTTGTAATTCGATGTGTATTCATGGGCATTCGCAGCCAAATCCTTAATGTTGAGGGTTTATTCATATCTCTCGGACCCGTTGGATAAAACGCTTTGAGAAAATAGTAACTTGCAAATGCCTTTTGTTGTCTCCTCTTTTACGACGCTTTGGAAATAAGTCCTAATGACCAGACTACAACCCTGTAGACACCATTCGTATGTACCAGACTACAACTATAGAAATCAGTCCCAACGACCAGACTACAACCTGTAGACACCACTCGTATGTACCAGACTACAACTATAGAAATCAGTCCTAATGACCAGACTACTACCTGTAGACACCACTCGTATGTACCAGACTACAACTCTAGAAATCAGTCCTAACGACCTGTAGACACCGCTCTGGCTACCAAACTACAGCGTTTTAGAAATCAGTCATAACGAGCAGATTACGACGGTTCAGAAATCACTCGTAACGACGAGGCTGCAGCCTTGTAAACATTACTGGTAACGACCAGGTTGCATCCTATTCATGGAGGGACCTGTAAGACACGCACATCAGTCGTAACTGCAACGCCTACGGCACACTGCGCTTGCTGAAGCGCTTCCCCCTACCCCTGCCCCCCCCCCCCCCACGCCCCTCCATCCATCTTCATGCAAGTCCCCTTCCTCTCCTCTCCACTTCTTCACTCCTTCAGTGTGCTTCACGTGCCAGTGCAGCGGGCTGAGGAAGAACACCCACCGATGTCATTACGCGCGGCTCCGCAAAGCCTTTGCTGGGCGGTCTTTGTGGCAGGAAGCGAGCCTCTCGGCACTCACGCTTTGATGCCAAATGTCAACGTGCTTTGTTAGCCTCAGCCGCCAGACGAGGAGTCAGGGCTGGCTTCTCTCGACTCGTAAGCGCTGCAGAAAGTGGAGGAAATGGGCGTTAAGTTGGGGTTATAGCGCGCGGACAGGCGGCGCAATGGCTGAGCCGCGCTTAAAGAGAGGGATGATAGGGATCTGTGATTGGAGAGAACATACTGGCAAGCAATATGACTGCCGCTTTGTCTCAGTGAAGATCTTTAGATAATGCAATGAGACTGCTGCAGTGTTTTAATGAACACCTTGAGAAAATGCAATGTGACTGCTGTAGTGTCTTAATGAATATCTTGAGAGTATGCAATGTGACTGCTGTAGTGTCGTAACGAATATCTTGAGACAATGCAATGTGACTGCTTTAGTGTCTTAGTAAATACCTTGAGAAATTGCAATGTGGCTGCTGAAGTGTCTTAAACAATGCCTTGAGACAATGCAATGTGACTGCTGTAGTGTCCCACATGAAGGCCTTGAGACAATGCAGTGTGGCTGCTGAACTATCGTAATGAATACCTTGAGACAATGCAGTGTGTCTGCTGAACTATCGTAATGAATACCTTGAGACAATGCAGTGTGTCTGCTGAACTATCGTAATGAATACCTTGAGACAATGCAGTGTGGCTGCTGAACTATCGTAATGAATACCTTGAGACAATGCAGTGTGGCTGCTGAACTATCGTAATGAATACCTTGAGACAATGCAGTGTGGCTGCTGAACTATCGTAATGAATACCTTGAGACAATGCAAAGCGACTGCTGCAGTGTCTTAATGAATACCTTGAGACAATGCAAAGTGACTGCTGCAGTGTCTTAATAAATGCCTTGAGACAATGCAAAGTGACTGCTGCAGTGTCTTAATGAATGCCTTGAGACAATGCAAAGTGACTGCTGCAGTGTCTTAATGAATGCCTTGAGACAATGCAAAGTGACTGCTGCAGTGTCTTAATGAATGCCTTGAGACAATGCGATATGACCGCTGCAGTGTCCCAAATGAAGGGCATTAAGGTTCTGAGTCTTAATGAACACCTCGAGACAGTGCACAGTGACTGCTGCAGTGTCTTAATGAATGCCTTGAGACAATGCAGTGTTACTGCTGCAGTGTCCCAAAGGAAGGTCTTCAGGGTCCCGAGTCTTTACACCATCAGTCAACCCTATGCGGCAAAACGCCGCCACGGTCTAACCGTTGGTCTTCAGCTTTCCTGAACTAAAGGCAGTTTCCGCGAAGCTTACGTGCAGAGCTCGGGAGCGATGTGAAAGCGGAGGTGGACCTGGGCTCCCGTCCCTATTAGCCCCACGGTCTCTACGGACGTAAAGCAACACTGAAGAAGATTGGCGCATACTTGCCCATTGTGCGTCAGCTGACCCGTTAACACGGCCGTAGCCCCGACTGACTCAACGTGACCACGACTGACCCCAATATGACCGACAGGTCGTAAATCCCATTTGTAGCAGTGACCACTCCTGGACCCTTTGAAAAGTCTGATTGAATCCAATAATTCTGATCAAGCGCGATAACCCCGCTTGACACTAGTAACGCCCCCTCCACCTCCCACCCCAAGTCTGGCTCCTGTGAATAGGAAGTGTAATCTTAATGTAGTTGTGGTTCTATGGCTAGAAGGTAATGAGCATCCAAGGAACTAGCCCTCTGAACCCAATTTGCCCAAGAGAAAAAAGAGGTCAAAGTAAAACTTCACACCAAAGAGGTCAAAGCAAAACTTCACACCAATCTTTTTGTTATAAAAATGCTCGCCTTTATAAATATATATATATATATATATATATAGAGAGAGAGAGAGAGAGAGAGAGAGAGAGAGTATAAGAAAGTCCAAGCATGCCTTGGTTACTCCAAATTTTCGCCCATCTTGGGGCTTTTTCAAGTCCTGCCCGGTCGGCTTGACTGATTCCTACCCATTTTAAATTGTTTTAGGAAGAGAAAATTTTCTAAACATGGTTTTGATACGGACGTATAGCGGGACTCGCTGCGCACAGGAACAAGAGTCGTCGCCTGTTGCCTATGGAGCACGAGAGGTCGTGGCTGTGACAATCTGCGGTTGATTGGCGGCCTGCACACCACGTGATCAGCCACACGGCGCTCGCGACTCGCTTGGCGCTCGGCCGGATGTTTTGTCCAGGTCAGTTTAAAAGGCCGCCACCTCGCACCGGACAGACATCAAAGTTCAGGAGCTGTGTGAAAGTCGAGGTGGCCGTCCTGGGCTTTCCGTCCTAATGAGTCTTATGGTTTCCGTGAACGTAAAGCAATGCTGAACCATGCTTCGGCATTGGTCACAGCTTGTCCCTAATATGTCAACCGACATCCGAGGACATTAAGCAACACAATAGCAGCAGCAACCCGGACAGACATGTTCAGAGCTCAGGAGCTGTGTGAAAGTCGAGATGGCCGTCCTGGGCTCCCGTCCCTAATAAGCCTACTGTTTCTGTGGACGTAAAGCAACACTCAACCAACCAACGCGGATAGAGATGTTCAGAGCTCAGGAGCTGTGTGAAAGTCGAGGTGGCCGTCCTGGGCTCCAGTCCCTAATTAAACCTACAGTTCCTGTGGACGTAAAGCAACACTCAACCAACCAACGCGGATAGAGATGTTCAGAGCTCAGGCTCTGTGTGAAGGTCCAGATGGTCGTCCTGGGCTCCCCGTCCCTAATAGTCCTTATGGTCTCTGTGGACGTGAAGCAACACTGAAATGAACCTTGGTGGATCGAATGGTGTCCTTTATGGTGACGATTCACGATCAGAAAGCGAGGTCGAACTATTTCTCTTCGCAGCCGTCGCAGCGAGTTTGAAATTTACGTAACAAAAGCAAACAAAGAACACAAGACATTCGAATTTAGGAAGCCGCCATTTTACTTGACCTTGATCATCTGTGGGCTGATTGGTCTGCTGTCCGCCCTGCGTGGTTTCCATCCGCAGACTTACAGCGCGTTGTAGTCACCTGGGCTGAAAGACATAAAGAAAGAAAGAAAAAAAGAAAAGAAAAAAAAGACACACACACACACACACACACACAAAAAAAAAAAAAAAAAAAAAAAAAAAAGAGAGAAAAGACTGAGAAACAAAAAGGAAGGCTGAAAGACAAAAAGAAAGACTGAGAAACAAAAAGAAAGACTGAGAAACAAAAAGAAAGACTGAGAAACAAAAGGAAAGAAAGCAGCAATCGAAGGCTAACGAGAGAGAACTTAACGACAGCTATACACACTGGAAGCATGCAGACGACACCTGGTCATGGTGCCAGTCATCACTCACAGTCAGAAGCGGGTAAAGAACCAGTGCCTACGAAACATAAATATGTTCCAAGGAATGGAATGGAAACTGGTTTTTGACGTACAAAAACGTGCATTATTGTGCAGTGATTTATAGGTGGACGGTTGGTTTTTGACGTTGCAGCAGTGAATCAGACAAACTGGTGATTTAGTGGCTTGTGTTTCGAACTGGTGTAAAATAATTTTGAATGTGTGATTCGACCTGAGGTGACCCTGTGCGGTTGAAGGGACGTTGAAATCCAAGACCTAGCTAACTAGCTAGCTAGCTAGCTAACTAACTAACTGACTGACTGACTGACTGACTGACTAACTAACTATTCAGTGCCCTACCTTCCACCTTTAGAGGAAGTGCAGAGCGCTTTACAATAGCACGTATTGTGTTTGGAATTTTTCAGCGTCTGCCAATCCTATCGCACTGAGGTGAGACAGATGGCCCCAAGCAACTGGTTACGTCGTGCGTACTGAGCTGCAGACGCTGGTGTCCTTTCAGCACCATACTGCTCTGCTCTGCACTGACATGGATACTATCACTCAGCCTGTCAGTCAGCCAGTCGCTGAGGCATTGGTAGGGGGACGTCTTTGTGACCGGTCGATTAGACAGTGGCCGCTAGCTGACGGCGAGGGAAGGAAGACAGCGCAGACACGTGGGAAGGAAGACAGCGCAGCTTCAGACGCTTGTCTTCTTCCTTGGCCATCGGTCTCCGGGCGGCGGATACTTTTCACCTTCCGGAACTGTCTGTCGGAGTTTTGCCGAGGACAAGGACGTTTCCTACGTAAATCTCAACTTGCACGTGGTGTAGGGTCGATCCCGGCGTACCTAGGAGGCGGTGTGGCCAAGCGGTTAACCACATGGGCACGGGATCGAGGCGTTGTGGGATCAAATCCCGATAACATTTTTTCACCGGTGCTAGGATGGTGGGACAAGCGTCAAATCCCTTCAGACGGGGTCAGCAGGAGGGCAGATGGGCGCGAGACAGAGAGTCGTGCGGCGCTTTCACTGAGAGGCAGGAGGCGAGAGCCGTCAGCTCTCTGTGCTTGCGCGCAGTTCCCAAGCCCACGCTTGCGTTGGGCTGTAGTATCAGTGAGATGGACCGGCCAGTAAGCACAGGCAAAGCGAGAGGCGGTAGTATCAGTGAGTGAGATGGACCGGCCTGTACATGCAGAGCGAGTGGCGGTAGTATCAGTGAGTGACGTGGACCGGCCAGTAAGCACAGGCAATGCGAGTGGCGGTAGTATCAGTGAGTGAGGTGGACCGGCCAGTAAGCACAGGCAATGCGAGTGGCGGCAGTATCAGTGAGTGAAGTGGACCGGCCAGTAAGCACAGGCAAAGCGAGTGGCGGTAGTATCAGCGAGTGAGGTGGACCGGCCAGTAAGCACCGGCAATGCGAGTGGCAGTCGGAGCTCCGTGACTGCTTTACTGAACACTGCCGCACGTGGGTTGCGTGCTGCAGGAGCTGGTTCCAGTGTGAGGCTGGCGGTGCGGACCAGTGGCTGTACAAACTGGAAGCTGGGAGTCTGGCCTGTTGGGTTTTATAAACAATCCTTCTTCTTCTTCCTTTCCCCCAACTCTTTCCAACTTAGTTATTAATTATTTGTAAAGTTAAGCAAATAACACTTTAAAAGTTAAACCAAAACAAACACATCAACGACAACAACAAAAACAACAACAACAACAATACAAACAAAAACAAAACAACAACTAAACGAACAATCAAAAGCAACAACAAGAATAACTAGAAGTGAGCAAACTAGGGGGGAAAAAAAGGAAAAAAAAGCAAGCGAAACGACGAAACAAACAAGACAAAACCCAAACAAACAAGCAAACAAATAAGTGTCGCCGACGAAAACACCAACAGCATCGACAACACTAAGACCAGAGGACAGAAGGACATGGACCGGGCCAGAGGAATGACTGTCTGGTTTCCAACAGTGGGAACTTCATTCTGACCAGGGGGCCTTTCACCGGGGGTTCATTTTGACTGGGGGGCCTTTTTCATCGGGGGAGGGGGCGGGGGGGGGTGTTCATTTTGACCGGGGATCGTTTTGACAGGGGGTTCAGTTTGACCGGAGGTTCATTCTGACCTGGGGGGATGGGTCTTTTTGACCGAGGGTTAATTTTGACCGGGGATAGTTTTGACCGGGGGATCATTTTGACCACGGATCGTTTTGACCGGGGGTTAATTTTTACCGGGATAGTTTTTACCGGGTTAATTTTGTCCGCGGATCGTTTTGACCAGGGGTTCATTTTGACCGGGGGGGATCGTTTTGACCGGGGGTTCATTCTGACCGGTGGGTTCGTCTCGATTTCAAATGCTGGCGGGAGGGTGGGGCCATTATCCACAGCAAGTCGGAATGATTGTTCTGTTTGGCCAGAAATGAGACTTAGCGCACGACGGTAGCACTGTGTGTGTGTGTGTGTGTGATGGCAGTACCACCCGGAATGTCACCCGCCTCGCGTCAGTCTTGTGCAGACGTGCAAAGACATATCACCCGGAATGTTACCCGCTTCACGTTAGCCTTGTGCAGACGTGTGAAAGACGTACCACCCGGAATGTTACCCGCTTTACGTCAGTCTTGTGCAGACGTGTGAAATACGTACCACCCGGAATGTTAATTGCTTCACGTCAGTCTTGTGCAGACGTGTGAAAGACGTACCACCCGAAATGTTACCCGCTTCACGTCAGTCTTGTGCAGATATGTGAAAAACTTAACACCGGGAATGTTACCCGCTTCACGTCAGTCTTGTGCAGACGTGTGACAGACGTACCACCCGGAATGATACCCGCTTCACGTCAGTCTTGTGCAGACGTGTGACAGACACACCGCCGGGAATGTCACCCGCTCCACGATTGTATTGCCACCCGTTTGACGCCCGTCTTTGCAATGACGTGTGAAAGACATTCCACCCGGATCGCCATCCGGTTTGTGCGTGTCTTCTACTGAAGTGCGAAAAAATAATACTCGGAATACCACCGGGTTCATGTGGGTCTTGTACTAACGTGTGAAAGTCATAGCACCAGGATTGCCACCCGGTTCATGCGGATCTTGTACTAACGTGTGAAAGACAACTCTGCAGCTCGGTTCACTTCGACCTTGTACGTGTACTGACAAGTAAAAGGCACATGCCACCCGGCTCACGCCTGTCCTATAACGACACGTGGGGGTCATGCCACCCGGAATGCCACCCGGTTCCCACCTGTCCTGGAAGGAGGGGGTGCGGCTGAGTGGTGACCCTGAATGCAGGATGGCCGCGTGGTAGGTGACGTTGTCTGCGTTGTTTGTGTTGCACGTGCTACACGACAGAAACATGCACCTCCCTCTCCCTCATCCGTCTCTCTGTCTACGCGTCTCTCTGTCTGCCTGCCTTTCTAGCACACACACACACACACACACACACACACACACACACACACACACACACACACACACGCATGCATTCATGCACGCATGCACGCACGCACGCATGCACACACGTACGCACACAAGCACGCGCGCACGCACATGCACGCACGGACTCACGCACACACACACACACACACACACACACACACACACACACACACACACACACACCACACGCGCGCGTGTACTCACACAAAAACAAATCACACAATAACAACCAGTTTAGTCATCGCGACTGATGTTCCAGTTTGTTTGCTCCATTCCATATCTGCATGATCAACGTTTCACAAAAGGGAGAGAACGATCTCAAGTGTTATCTCTTGTTAAGTCGGACGTCAATCAAGAACATGTCAGTGGCATAGTTTGCCCGTTCGTGAAATCAGATATATTACTGCATGCAGAGAATCAGTTCATCAGTGAGATTCTACAGTCGTTATTTTTAGCAGAAAATTGACCGTTTGGGAATTGATTGCGTTTGCTGTTGAGTTTTGATTCTGTTTCGCCTGGAGTTGTGGTCTACCATATACTTGTGATTGGATGACTTGTGTTTTCATCTGGTGTAAAATAATTTTCGACTGTGTGATTCGTCATGTTGACTGGACGTTTGTTGACTGCAAATAAGGTTGGCTAATTTTGTTGGTGGTTTAAACATTCATTTCTATTGGTGCAACTTGCTGATACATGTTGTTAGTATGATAATAATTGTAAAATCAGTGTAACATCACTTGCGTGACAAGACTTTAAATAAAGAAAGGAAGAAGAACCCTATGCGGTTGCCTGGACGTTAAAATGGAAGAACTAACTATCTTGCATCTTCTTATAACTCCAACTTCTTTAATTAAAAAAACTTGCCTCAGGACGCCATGATTGTGTGAAAGCCAAAGGCAGACAGGCTTTCAGAACAAGCGGGCAAAGAGTTCCAGAGAGCGGAGAGTAATTCCTTTGGCATTTTTTTGTACGGGTAAAAAATAATGGTTGGAGAAGTGGTGCTGAACGATGACCTCGAGGGTCGAACTCGCTGGAATCTCCATCTTCACTTAGGAATGACGAAAGAAAAAAGAACGAAAATAGAAAGGGAGAGGGAGATAATGAAAATGATATTTAAATTGGTTCTTTCACCAGAAGGTGAATTAATGTAATAGAACTCGCCGTCAGGAAAGCGTAACTCTTAAAAGAAGTAAAAACAAAAAAACAAAAACCTCTTGAAAATGCAATAAAGACATAAAGACACTTAAAAGAAGTAAACGAACAAACGAATGCTTGAAAATGCAGTAAAGATATAGACACTTAAAAGAAGTAAACAAACAAACGAATACTTGAAAATGCAGTAAAGACATAGACACTTAAAAGAAGTAAAAAAACAAAGGAATACTTCAAAATGCAATAAAGATATAGACACTTAAAAGAAGTAAACGAACGTTTGAAAATGCAATAAAGACATAAAGATACTTAAAAGAAATAAACAAACGCTTGAAAATACATGACTGCAGTTTGAACAGAACAGTTTGAATCTCAGATTACACGATCGTGGCCAGCTGTACTTTGGCTCTATATTCATTGCAGAGTGTTGCTGTATCGTCGGTCTATATTTCTGTGCATGAATACATTGCTGAGTGTTGCTGTATCGTCGGTCTATATTTCTGTGCATGAATACATTGCTGAGTGTTGCTGTATCGTCGGTCTATATTTCTGTGCATGAATACATTGCTGAGTGTTGCTGTATCGTCGGTCTATACTTCTGTGCATGAATACATTGCTGAGTGTTGCTGTCTCGTCGGTCTACACTTCTGTGCATCAATACATTGCTGAGTGTTGCTATATCGTCTCTTGGTTTAACTCGGGCGTTACTGTAACTGATCAGTGTCCATCTTTGTGGTTGACCAGTGACCATTTTTGTATTTGGTCAGTGCCCGTTTGGTTCAATGAAAAATTAACGTCTAGACGGTCTACATTTGTCAATGATCGGCGTTCGTTTTGTTAACTGACTACTGTCAGTGTTTATAAACCAATGTCCACCTTTATAGACGGGTATTTTAAAAACACGTGAAGATACCCAACAATAGAACAATAGCTAATAAAAATGACTGAAAGTGAAAAATGACACGAATAAATGGGATGTGGGGGTGGGGGGTGGGGGTGGGGGGGGGGGTAGAGAAAATATAGGCATCATATACTCAAGCTGCAACATTGCAACATGTGTGGGGAAACGACACAGAACGTTGTAGCATTTAATGCATGCCAAAGAGATGTGTTTTATTTTTTATTTTTAAGGCTTGTTTAAATGAAGGTTTACTTGTTAGTGACCCTGGTGACCCGACGCTCAGTGTCAGCTGTACGCAGCCAACTTTGGCACAAAGCCTTGCATCCCATCTTCCCACTCTACAAGTGTCATGGTCTTTCTGCTCCTACGCTCTCCGTTTCTTGCCCTCATACTGAGCTCTTTGCACGACCAAGTCTCTGAAACAGCCGGTTCATCCACAGTTTGAGTGGGAATGGTTTGAACTACTTACCGTCAACATACCACTGGAGTTGATCAGCTTAAGAACTCTTGTTTTAATGGGACAACACACACACACGCACACACACACACACACACACACACACACACACACACACACACACACACACATACGCACGCGCGCGCGCGCGCACACACACACACACACACACACACACGTACGCACGCACGCGCCCGCACACCCCCCCGGACACACACACCACACGCACACACATACACACGCGCACACACACACGCACGTGCGTCCACACACACACACACACACACATACACGTGCGTCCACACACACACACACACGCACGTGCGTCCACACACACACACACACACACACACACACACACACACGTGCGTCCACACACACGCACACACACACACACACACACACACGCAGGCACGCACGCACGCACACGCACGCACACACACGCACACACACACACACACACACACACACACACACACACACACACACACACACACACACACACACACACGCACACACACACACACACACACACACACACACACACACACACACACACACTGTGTATTCATACAGTAGAACGTTTGCCTTGGTCACTGTTCCTAATGGGTCGTTTGCCGTCCGACCGGAAGGAAAGCGTCTTACCCACTGGACCCCTCGCCCCCATCCGCCCCCGTCAGCACATCAGTTTCCCAGACCGTCGCTGAGAACCGCAAGACAATGGCAAACTGCGTTATACCCATACTAGTCATCTCCACGACAGTCTACGAGGACCGCCGGCCAATAGCTAACCTTGTTATGGTATCCATTATGATGCCGGTCTTGTCGGACACAGGATTACACCTAACAGCCTGTCCACTTCACTGCAACGTCCGTATCACCCAGACCACCACATCTGTCGTTCTCTCTCTCTCTCTCTCTCTCTCTCTCTCTCTCTCTCTCTCTCTCTCTCTCGCTCGCTCGCTCGCTCTCGCTGTGTGTGTGTGTGTGTGTGTGTGTGTGTGTGTGTGTGTGTGTGTGTGTGTGTGTGTGTGTGTGTGTGTGTGTGTGTGTGATATTTCAGCATTCTAAACGTCTTTGTTTTGTTAACGGATAGTACAATTTGGAAAAAAAGACCGAGTGTATGAATGCGTTGAAAAATCATAGACTGACATAAAAAAAGCACCTGCGCTTGAATCTGTGGGCTGTTCTTGGAAATAACATTCAAACTTCCCTCTCTCCCTTTGCCCACTCTCTCTAATTTTGCATTTTTCTTTCTAACTTTGCATTCCCCCCCCCCCCCCCCCTCTGATTTTGCATCTCTGTCTCTCTCTGACTTTGCGTTGCTATCTCTCTCTCTCCCCCCCTCCCCATTCCTCTCTCGCTTCGCATTTTTCCTTCTTTCTTTTTTCTTTCTTTCTTAATCAGTAGTATCTGAGCAAAGACTGGTTGTCACTGAGACACACCTGAATGGACTTAGACTACAATTCTTGTCAAATAAGACTACAATCCTTGTCAAATAAGACTACAATCCTTGTCAAATACAGTTTTCGAGTTTGAGTTCTATGTTGGAACTGACTGGGCTGAACAAGCTGGTGCTGACAGGACCGACGAAAGGAATCGGTATACACCATGGCTATTATATTGCCGTACAACTTGATTGTCACTTGCGCCAAATCCGGGCGGCCTTGACATAGCGAAGCAAGCGGCAAGAGAGAGCTGCTATCAGATCCTTTCCATACCATCTGTTTTCCGTTACTGATAATTAGGTAAGAGTTCAATCATCCGCACAGTCGACGCTTCAACCTCCCCCCCCCCTTCCCCGCGCCACCTACCCCCCCCCCCCCCCCCATTCCTTGATCCGCTTCTCCCCCAAGAGCGTGCAGGACCGAGAGTCACGTGCAGAGCAGGGAGCGTGTACATTTCATCCTCATGCGTCAGATCAGTCCTAGTTCCGCCCCTCTTTTTTTTTTGTCTCTTCATCAGGCACGCCAGGCCGTTGACTACATGTACATTGTTCTTGTTTCTGTTTTTCACACGCGCCGCTCTGAGATTTGAACCTCCCGCCACCCATCCCCCCCCCTCCCCGCCAAACTGGGGTCATCTTCCTGGGGGAAAGCCAACTGTGCACGAGTCGTGCTGACCAGGCTCGGCCTACTACTGTCTGTTACTACGACCGAGTTTCCTCTGTCTGTCTCTGTCTCTGTCTCTCTCTCCCTCTCTCCTGAAAATTCAGATTTGCATCTGTATTGCTTTGCTGAGTTTGTATGTTGCGAAGTTTTAGACAGAAATAGTTTGTTTGTTTGTTTTGTTCTTAAGAGGTACTTTATCCCGGGGAGTGGGATAGCTCAGTGGTTAGAGCGCCGGACTTGTGATTTAAAGGTCGCGGGTTCGAATCCATGCAGGAGCGACGGGAGAATTTTCTTCTCCAGGGTCAACATTCTGTACTGACTCTGATTTCGGTATCCGTTCCACCCCCGTGTTACCACAGTAGCACGTAAAAGATCCCGACCATTCTGCCAAAAGTGTACGTGGCAGGTTACAGCTAAACACACATATGCCTTACGTATGTGGCTTTGCACGAAGTGACGTGGTAGCTTTGCATGAAGTGACGTGGTGCATGGTTGTATGGTGTACACAGAACTTGCGCCCAGACGGCAGCAGTTTGATGTGGCACCAGCCATGCCAGCGCTGTAAGTACACCACTTCGGTGGAAATTCAAAAACGCGCTATACAAAGCTAGTCACTCATGTAGAATCACATGCGAGCGCTGTGAGTCTGCTCCAGAGCGGAGAACAGCGCTATATAAAAGCAAAGAGTATAAATATGTATAATAGTGAGCCGGTGTGGCCTAGCGGTAAGGCGTTAGGCTGGTAAGCGGAAGGACCTCGGTTCGATACCGCTTCGGCTCTCCTTTCTCATCAAAAAAGGTTGTGGTTTGTGGACACTGTCTTGTGACTTTGTCCATCACTTCCTACTGAAACATTAAATTGGCTCTCATCGCTGCCCATCTTAATGCAGGAATCATTCTGGTGGTGACAGTGTAGCGATAGGTATATAGTCTCCCTCTCCCCCCACCTCCATGCCCCCTTCCCCCCCTTCTCCCCGTCCCTAATAAGCCTTATGGTTTCTGTGGACGTTAAGCACCATGTTCACTCAATATGTATAATCTTTGATAAAAGCAATCATAGTTTGCCGCAGTTATTGGTATTGTTGTTAGAGGGAAAGGGTTTGTTGTTGTGTTTGTCATTAGGGACAGATTTGTAAAAAAGCTGACTTGTGCGTGAAACTTTATCCTTGTGTAATAAAGTATTATCTTATCTCTCTCGGCCCTGATATATCCGTCATGGTTGTTCGTTCTTCTCTTCGTCTGTCTCTGTTTGTCTGTCTGTCTCTAGTCTCTATATACATATAACAACAACAAAAATGTTTGTTCCACAACCCTCGTTTAAACGTTGAATCTCTCTGTCACTCTAGTTCTCTGTCTCTGACGCTCTCTCTCTCTTTGTATCTTTATCTCTGTGTCTCTTTCTGTCACTCTCTCCGTATCTCTGTGTGTCTGTCTGTGTCTGTCTCTTTCTCTGTATTTCTCTGTGTCTCTCACCCTCTGTGTGTGTGTGTGTGTGTGTGTGTGTGTGTGTGTGTGTGTGTGTGTGTGTGTGTGTGTGTGTGTGTGTGTGTGTGTGTGCGCGCGCGTGCACATGCGCGCACGCCCGCCCCCACAAACTAGACAATGTTTTCACAATACTTGCAACTCAACCGCGCTTCGTTTGTGGGTGGTGTAAAGAAAAAGGATTCCGCTGTATTTACTGTGAACACGCCGGTTGCTGGGCCAAATGATCAATAGTTCTGAGTGGTTCATTGGCGGTACTTGAAGCAAACCACGGAGAGTCCATGAGGCATTCAGCAAAGCATACAGCAACACATGTCGGCCACTGACCTCCCTCAGGTCCTCCTTGCCCGTCCACATGCAGTCTGTGGGTCTCCTTCTTCCTCCGCCATGGTGCCAGTGTGTGGCTGGCCTTATTCATCCACCATGGTGCCAGTGTGTGGCTGGCCTTATTCATCCACCATGGTGCCAGTGTGTGGCTGGCCTTATTCATCCACCATGGTGCCAGTCTGTGGCTGTCCTTATTCATCCACCATGGTGCCAATCTGTGGCTGTCCTTATTCATCCACCATGGTGCCAATCTGTGGCTGTCCTTATTCATCCACCATGGTGCCAATCTGTGGCTGTCCTTCTTCCTCCACAATGGTGCCAGTCTGTGGCTGTCCTTATTCATCCACCATGGTGCCAGTCTGTGGCTTTCTTTATCCATCATGGTGCCAGACAGCTAATCGGTAGAGGCACATGGCTATTGTAGCAAATGTCCAACTCTCTCCCCAAAACTCCATATTTATTGAATGTGACGACACACAGTTATGGTCAACAGCAACCACAAATCCACACTCTTCTTCCTACATGGCTGTCCAAACGCTTTCAAAATGGCGTTTTTGTTTTGTTTTGTTTTTTTAACTGGCAACGTCATCCGATTGTCTCATTTTGACAGACTTAGGAGAGCTGTGTGCATTTTTGGAGTTTTCCAGAAAGTCAACTTTATTTTCACGTTGTCAGTTGGATGTAGTTCCAAATAGGCAACTGCAATGTCGTGTCGTTAACTGGATGTTGTTCCGAACAGCCTGTCACCGGTGATGTCACCTTTTAGACCGATGTCGTCACAGGCCGGACAGTCACATATAATGCCCTTGCGTATCATTCGTTAACTGAGAACCGGTATGGCCTAGCGGTAAGGCGGTAGGCTGGTAAATGGTAGGACCTCGGCTCGATACCGCTTCGGCTCTCCTTTCGCTTCAGAGGTCGTGGTTTGTGGACACTGTCTTGTTACTTTGTCCCTCATAATTAATGAAACATTAAAATGGCTCTCATCGCTGCCCATCTTAATGCAGGTCATTCTGGTGGTGACAATGTAGCGATAGGTATATACTCTCCCTCTTCCCACACCGCCATACCCCCTTCTCCCCATTCTCCCCGTCCCTAATAAGCCTTATGGTTTCTGTGGACGTTAAGTACCATGTTTACTAATTTGTTAACAGAGCTCAGGAGCTGTGTTAAAGTCGAGGTGGCCGCCCTGGGCTTTCCGTCCTAATGAGCCTTATGGTTATGCTTAGGCACTGGTCACAGTTTGTCCCTAAAATGTCATCCGACATCCGAGGACATGAAGCTCTACATCATCGTTCGTCAACAGAGCTCAGGAGCTGTGTGAAAATCGAGGTGGACGCCCTGGGCTCCCGTTCCTAATAAACCTACGGTTTCTGTGGACGTAAAGCAACACATCAACCAACATTCGCGAACATGAGTAGCGAATGTAGGTGCACTGAATAATATATGTCGCCTCTTCTTCTACAACAAGCAGTGTGTTAAGAGCATCAAATGGTCGATTCCCATCCTAAACTTTCCTCGCGAGTTGAACGTAAGGAAAATAGAAAATAATTGAGGCTGGTACGGCTTGTTTTTGTCTTCAGTCCAAGGACATTGACACAGTTTCGTCAGGAGAATCTGAGGTAACGTCTGAGGGGGGAATTGAAGCACCGGTGGCCTAAATGTTTGCTGTGTTGAAGGGGGTGGCGAGGGCAGCTGTGCCTGTTGCTGAGTTTTCCAGAATCAGCCGCGAAGTGTCCACTCTCTGTCTCCAATTTCCTTAACAGCTCTGCGTTTGCGAGCTTCTTAATATGTACACTCCTTCTAGACAACTTTGCTCTTCTACAGACAAGAGAACTGTGAAAGTACCACGCACAAAAAATGAAATCGATGTGTCAACGACCCTTTTCGGTTTCTGGCGCAGCCCTGTCGAATTCACCTGCCTCTGCAATCTGTCACATCTAAGCCACGTCCTCTTTCACAAAGCCCCGAAACTGCCTCGTTTTATGTCCTCTTTTAACTAGTTCTTGGGGACCTCTGTATGTTTGTCCCTGTCTGTCTCTCTGTCTGTTTCTCTCTGTCTGTCTATTTGTCAGCCGCTTCTTTCAGTCTTTCAAGTCGCCCATTGCCGACAGTCTTGTGAAGTGGTCTCTTTACGTCTCATCTCCCTGCTTCTCCATGCTTCATGCTGCAGCGCGGCGTCAATGCATTAATTCTTGTGCAGCAGTTTGCTGTGTGCTAGGATGCGCCAGTGTGTGCTGAAGGAGAGTGAGAGAGAGAGAGAGAGAGAGAGAGAGAGAGAGAGAGAGAGAGAGAGAGAGAGAGAGAGAGAGAGAGAGAGAGAGAGAGTGTGTGTGTATGCGTGTATGTGTGTATGTGTGTGGTGGTGTTGGTGGTGGTGGTGGTGGTGGTGGTGTTGTGTGTGTGTGTGTGTGTGTGTGTGTGTGTGTGTGTGTGTGTGTGTGTGTGTGTGTGTGTGTGTGTGTGTGTGTGTGTGTGTGTGTGTGCGTTTATACGCGCGTGCGGGCGCATGCGCATGTGTGTGGATGTGCGTTGAATCCTTTTGCATATTCGAAAGCATCTGGAAGCGCTAAGGGCCGGCACGTGTAACTGTTATTATTCATAGACGGTACAATAATAATAACACAGAGAGTCACTTACTTGGCACTTAGTGGTGGCTGTTCAATCGCGTGTCAGGAAACCTGACTGAAGAAGAAGAAGAAGCTGTAATGTGGTTGGCATTCAGGTACTTTAAGACTCGTGTTCACATACATTTTATATAATTACAATCATGAGTATTTACCTGCACCTCTTCTCAAAATGTGCACAAGGCGCTCACATTCAAAATAGGAGCAAATAAGATATACAAACAGTATTTACTCCCGTTCTCTCACTTTCTCTGTTTTCCTCCCCCCCCCCCCAACCCGTCACACAGATACAGACAGGACAGACAAAGATATAGCCAGCCAGAACCCCATCCCCCCCCACCTCCCACCCGCACCCCCCCCCCCCCCCACACACACGCGCGCGCGCCGACACACACATACACACGCACGCACGCACTCAAGCACGCACGCACGCGCACGCACACACACAAACACACACACGCACACACACACACACACACACACACACACACACACACACACACACACACACACACACACACACACACACACAACACACACACACACCTACAGTATTTAGAATTGTGTTTCCAGGTTTTTTTTCCACAGCTTTATCCTGATAGAGGACGACAGTGATTGCCTGTTTCTGTTTGCGGCTTTTCCCTGGTTGCTGTGACGTGGGGACTTTCAGATGGAAAATAATTGTCCTACTGTGAGTGACATGTTGATGGGAAGTGACGGCGCTTCTGCATTACTGTTAGAACTGGGCGTCAAAGATTTACCATGAATGAGGTCAGGGACTACAGCTGTGTTAACAATGAATGAGGTAAGGGCCATGAATGAGGTCAGGGCCATGAATGAGGTCAGGGACTACTGTTTTGTTAACTACGAATGAGGTCAGGGACTACAGTTTTGTTAACCATGAATGAGGTCAGAGACTACAGTTTTGTTAACCATGAATGGGGTCAGGGACTACAGTTTTGTTAACCATGAATAATGTCAGGGATTACAGTTTTTGTTAACCATAAATGAGGTCAGAAACTACAGTTTTGTTAACCATGAAAGAGGTCAGGGACTACAGTTTTTGTTAACCATGAATGAAGTCAGAGACTACAGTTTTGTTAACCATGAATGAGGTGAGAGACTACAGTTTTGTTAACCATGAATGAGGTGAGGGCCATGGATGATGTCAGGGACTACAGCTTTGTTAACCATGAATGAGGTCAGGGACTACAGCTTTGTTAACCATGAATGAAGTCAGGGACTACAGCTTTGTTAACCATGAATAATGTCAGGGTCTACAGCTTTGTTAAGTTCAGATCTGTAAAAGTATTTATTTTACACCAGCGGAAGACAGAACAAGTGGAAATACACATTTTTCCACATCTAAAACAGCAAAGATGGCATCAGCGTGAGCTTCAAACTAGACTCGCCCTCGAGAAAAATGTAAAGCACAGTGCTAGAGTGGTGCTTTACGTTACAGTGGTCCTCTGTGACGGCACTGCAGGAAAAAACAAAAACAAACTTTGTTTAACAGGAAAGCACTCAGCGAGGCACTGGCAGCTCGGGTGACGAGCAAACACAACGGGCGTGCTGATGGGACTGTGCCGCGAATGATAATTAAAACAAACAGGAGCTGTGCGAAGGATTATGATTGCACGTGGAAACCGCCTGGTGTAAAAACACACCAACCCCAGCCCCGGTAGCTGACAGGGTGTTGATGTCACGTACGTCACGACTGCTAATTGGGGAAAGTCACACGTGGGAATGAGTGGAAGTGTGACCAGGACAAAAATTGTCCCCACCAGGGGAGTGAGCGGAACTGTGACCAGGTTGGTTCAGTTTGGTTTGGTTCAGATGTGTGACGTAATGTCATGACTGCCAACCTGTCCCCCAAACTGGGGAGTGACAGGTAGCGTGACGAGGACAAAAGTAATGTTCTGACATAATTATGAGTCACGAGGGGACTCATATTTCACACCCTTGGCCTGAAAAAGTGAAATCGGTGCGTGCAAGCTGATCTTCATTGAAGAAGAAGAAGAAGAAGAAGAAAAGAAGAAAAGAAGAAGAAGAAAAAAAAAGAGACAAAAGAAGAAAAAAGAGAAGAAAAAAAATGAGAAAAAAAGAGAAGAAGACGAAGAAAGAAAGAAAGAAAGAAAGAAAGAAAGAAAGAAAGAGGCCCTCTCCCCCCAAACAACAAACAAACAAAAAAACTCACTAAACAACAACAAACAACAACAACAGCAACATCAAAAAACAACAGACAAACAACCCCCCAAGACAACAACAACAACAACAAAAAACAAATCACAAAGCAAGCAAGCAACCAGCTAAACAAAACAAAAACAACAACCCCAAAACACACACACACACACACACACACACACACACACACACACACACACACACACACACACACACACACACACACACACACACTAACAACAACATTAACAACAACAGCAACACACAGAAACAACAACAACAACAACAACAACAACAACAACAACAACAACAAAAACAACAACAACACAGACAGACAGACAGACAGACAGACAGACAGACAGACAGACAGACAGACACACACACACACACACGCACACACACACACACACAAGAAGAAGAAGAAGAAGAAGAAGAAGAAGAAGAAAGCACAGGGAATGAAAGAGAATGATTGGTCGGGCCTTCACCCATAATTTTGGCATGCAAGGAAGAAACCAGCCACTACCAGCACCACTTTGAAAGGAACAGAATGGCTTGTGAGATCTAATGGCCACGATGAGGAAGGCAGTAAATAACAGACTGAAAGAGGCTTTGGATTCCACCACTGGGTCTGCTTGGCACTGCTTCAATGTGGAGGTATTTACTGGCGTGTACGACACGTAAACAAGCATGCCAACAACGCTTCGCTGACACACATAGCGCTATAGACCCTGGGGTGGTCACACGTTTCTCCTCTCCCGGGCATCGATGTTTCACTCAAACCTTGGGTTAAATGACCTCCGGTTCGGAGCCAGTGTTCTCATCGATGGAAGACAGTGTTCTGCCAGAAGTTTTTCCCTTCAGTTGTTAGCCCTGATATAACCCTATGGGGTTGACTGGGCTCAGAGTTAGCCCTGATATAGCCCTGTGGCTGACTATGCTCAAAGTTAGCCCTGATATAACCCTGTGGGGTTGACTGGGCTCAGAGTTAGCCCTGATATAGCCCTGTGGCTGACTATGCTCAAAGTTAGCCCTGATATAGCCCTGTGGCTGACTGTGCTCAGAGTTAGCCCTGATATAGCCCTGTGGCTGACTGTGCTCAAAGTTAGCCCTGATATAGCCCTGTGGCTGACTATGCTCAAGGTTAGCCCTGATATAGCCCTGTGGCTGACTATGCTCAAAGTTAGCCCTGATATAGCCCTGTGGCTGACTATGCTCAAAGTTAGCTCTGATATAGCCCTGTGGCTGACTATGCTCAAAGTTAGCCCTGATATAGCCCTGTGGCTGACTATGCTCAAAGTTAGCCCTGATATAGCCCTGTGGCTGACTATGCTCAAAGTTAGCCCTGATATAGCCCTGTGGCTATGCTCAAAGTTAGCCCTGATATAGCCCTGTGGCTGACTATGCTCAAAGTTAGCCCTGATATACCCTATGGAGTTGACTGGACTCAAAGTTAGCCCTGATATAGCCCTATGTATCAGCTATGATATAGCCCTATGCTCAAAGTTAGCCCTGATATACCCTATGTTGTTGACTGTGCTAAAAGCACCAACTAACTAACCCGTAGTGGAGTTACTGGGCTGTGAACGTTAAGTTTCCTTGTCCTTTGTTGTTATCCCTAAAGCCCGTTCTTAATCGAGCGAACATTTGCTTCGCGACAACAGTTTTGTCGCGACAAAAAGTATGCTTAGTTTTGTCGCGACAAAAGTATGCTTAGTTTTGTCGCGACAAAAGTGTTGTCGCAACAAGCATACTTTTGTTGACTGTGACAAAAGACGTGTTTTGTTGCGACAAACACGTGCTGTTTTGTCGCGACAAAATTCATACCTGTGGCAGCTTTCGCCAATGATAATTAAGCCCCACATCACCATCACGTCCTTTGTTTGCCAGTGTACTGCGTAAGAATGGCTGCGTGAGACCCTTTGGATAACTGGTGACACGCTGCCTTTGCTACGCTGACAACATGCAGTCTTTAGATTCAGATCGCTTCTGTTGCTTTCTCTGCCTAAGTCACGGCATGCTCGTGAAGACTGTCCAGTGCTATTGCCCTCCAGCAAGACGTGAGACATGAGAATTCTGTTTTTGCCAGGTAACGAGTACAACAAAAGGGTTCTTGGTGTTGGTTCATTCATCATCACTCTCAGACTCGTACGGCAACAGTACACCTCTATTACCAAGCGACAAGTTGTTGCTGAAGTGTTGCTTTACGTCCACAGAAACCGTAGGCTTATTAGGGACGGGAGCCCAGGACGTCCAACTCGACTTTAACACAGCTCCTGACCTCTGCCAAGCGACAAAACGACGAGTTGATGCTTAATGTCCTCAGATGTCATTTGACATATTAGGGACAAGTTGTGACCAATGCCGAAGCACGGTTCAATAAAAGCCACATACGTAAGGTGTATGCGTGTTTAGCTGTAACCTGCCACCTGCACTTTTGGCAGAATGACCGGGATTTTTTACGTGCTACTGTGGTAACACGGGGGTGGAACGGATACCGAAATAAGAGTCAGCACAGAAAGTCGACCCTGGAGAAGAAAATTCTCCCGCCGTTCCAGCAGGGATTCGAACCCGCGACCTTTCAATCACGAGTCCGGCGCTCTAACCACTGAGCTATCCCCGCCCCCCTATCCCCGCCAAGCGACAAGACCGGTAACTGGGTTTTATCGCCAGGTCTGCCATGACTTTTGTATGAAGGCGAATCAAGCGAGATCAGAACCACGTGAAGAAGGAGACGGACCTGGACTCAACCCCCACCCCCCACCCGTTCCTCATCAACCATACGGCTTCTGTGGACGTAGAGCGTCACGAAACACAAATACAGA
>OY757543.1:15537994-15591488 GCA_963584105.1 Alviniconcha strummeri | reverse complement strand
AAGAACCTGTCACGGTGTCACGTACACCCACCCACACATTTGCGCCAATCAAAATCTTAATATGTACGATAATAGACCACTCCACATGCCACCGCTTCCAGCCGTAAGCTCCGCCCCTCTGGCAAGCGACCCGAAAAGATGGCTGCAGCCGAATCCAGAAGTACTCTCGATCTCTTGCTAGAAGACCTGTCGCTGTTGTGTTTGGTCAAAGCCCGTCTATTTTAAAATAGACGGGCTTTGGTTTTGGTGAGAGAAAATGTTGATAATATAACTGGTCTGCAGTTAGTCTTATTATTCCCTCCTTGGTCAGATGGGAAAGGGAAGGGACAGTTTTCATCCCAGGGAGGGAGTGCCGTCGAGTTGGATCTAAAAATCCAGGTCCGCCGTCACTGTCATCGTCTCTGCTCACCTCCTCTTCCTCCCAGACCTCCTCACCTGAACTATCATATGGCATTTCGCTGTCTGAAGACTCATCAGAACTCATTTTCGCCAAATATACGCTCGCACTGTGTACGCTGAACTCAAACAAAATGGAAAATGCTGCATGACGCATTTGCGTTGCGTAATTGTTATCGAAAAACAATCTAAATGACGTCGTTTTGCACACAAACTGCCGAGACAGAGTTTCCTTGATGTATTTCTCGCACAAAAATACTAGGTTCGTTGTTTGTTTTTTAACTGCTAAAATGGCATGTTTGTCCATCGATCACCGGTGATCGAAATTCAAGGGAAAGTACTGTAAGGAGTTAAAGTTACCGCTACTCATTTCCTCACTGGGGTATTAGTTTGCTCTGGGCTGGTAACAAAGAGTGCCAGGCGGGCGCTACCGTGCGCAGGCACCCACGCACGCACGCACCCACACACACTATTATTAAACCGATAATGCAATGTTCCAAGTGAATGAACAATATTCCGGCCGTTATACGGCACGTATTTTGTGTTTAGCCATGTAGTCCTACACTAATAATTATACTTCCACCACATGCACACAATCATTGACTTTGACAGCTTACAAAAGAGAAAACCGAACGCATGCATAAATTAACTGGATGATATGTTTTGTACTAAGGCTGACATATCTTGGAACACACGTAGTAGTTCTTTGTTATCACGCTCGGGTTTAGTTGATCATGGGGTCGACCACAGCCTTGATCCAAGCTTTACAATCTTTCAGCCTTGTTTTTGGCTTCGGAAGCGGCTAGAATGTGACACCTGCACATTTGACAGGGTATTGTTCGTCTGACTTACACTGGCCATAGCAACAATTCCGTTTTCCTGTTTGTTTTTTCTGCCATGTCGAACACTGCCAACTGACTACTTGCAGTGTCTGGCACGAAGGCTTGCCAGACCATTTCAGGCCTTGTCAAAACACGTGGGCACCTCATTATGCTGCGGCACGCGATTGGCTGAAATCTAAGGGTGTGTCTGCTTTGACTTACAGGAGTGGAGTCGTCTATTAATCTGGCAGTTTTTGTTTTCGTTTTCAATTCATTAATGCACCTGACCATGATTGGCTGAAGGACCATATTTACAGTGTTTCCAAGTCAACATTTATGCAAACATGTCAGTGCCTGTTTTGCCTTTTTGTGTGCAACATAATAATTGTGCACCATAAAGATCTTATGTCCAACTTTTAATGGAAGCCCTGACAGCAGTATTAGTTAGCAACTGGATTTTAACAACCTCAGTGTCAAACTGCACAGAATCATCGTATGATGACTAACGGCCAGTGGCATGGAAACACACAGATGACGCATACTTGTAGCAGAATAATCAGAATGAAGATTGTGGCTAAATACTGCTAACAAAGTAAGAACCACCCCAAACCTATTTCGGACTGGTTCAGTCACCCAACTCAGTCATCAGCCGCCCAGAGTCACCACCAGACTATATCACTCACTGTATTTGTTGTTCTCTAGTATCACAGAAAACAGAAGAACAGGGAAAATGAAGCATTCAGCGTTTATATAGTCTCAGATCACCTCTCGTTGACAAGTTTTTCAAAGACCCTGGCCACCTGAAGAACGGTAACCTCGTCAAACTTCTTGCCCACAATCATCATACCAACGGGTAGTCCTCCCTGGCCTTGGTCATCAAGGGGAGAGAATCCGGCGTTGATGGTAAGGGCAGGATGGCCGGTACTGTTGAAGGGCTTCGTGTTGGCTGTCACGGACTGCGCATTTTGAAAAATGTCTGGCAAAAACAGAACAAAAACACCGGGAGATTAGTTTCGCCATAATTTAAGTAAATCTGGTCCATCAGTGACCATTGAAAATCTAAAATATCTGGACTGGAAACGTCATCGCCCAGTACATGGTCAGTCTGATGTTGTGCCCCCAAAAGGAAAACCAGGCTGTTCAATGAGTGGCCAGAATCTAAAAGCTATAGGAATATGAACTTGCAGCTAACTTAGTGCAACGGCCAGTTAGGATGGGCCGTGAGTTAAGGACTAGAGCTCTTTCTCTCTCTAAACTACAGTCCTTGTAAAATAAGGTTTTCGAGTTCGAGTTCTTTCTCTAGCACACACACGCACGCATCAGTGAATGCACGCACGCACTCACTCACCTAACCAACACCACCACTCGGCAGTGACTCATGCACTGACACATTCAGTCACACGCACCACAACAGAACCTGACACACCGGTGAACGAGCAGTCGGCAGGAGGGATTTTAGTGGCTGTGTAGGTCAAAGTGGGCATGACCAGCACGTCAACCTCCTCCAAGGCCGCGTCGTACTGCCTGCCCAGTTCAAGCACCAGGTTCTGCCCCTTGGCGTAGAATTTATTGCCGTACAGCCGCTGCACGTGCAGCATGTAGAGGGAGAAGAACTTGACGAGGGGCTGAATGTCGTGCGGGTGAGTGGTCAGGCCACGGAACGTCGCCTCTTGCATGGACGTGGGGTAGAAGCCTTTGCTAAAGTAGCCGGTGCCTGGTTGGGTGAGAGAAAAGCGTAGTCAAGGCATTGTCTGCGGTAAACGACCAAGACATGGTCTGCATGGAGCAACCTGAGCTGACTGGCGGCACTTCAGTTAACGTGCCTGTGTGAAAAGAACTTGGTGATGATTGATGTATGACCCACAACCTTACGCAGGACAGCCCCTGAGGCCACGGGCCGGAGAACAATCCTTTCGGGCAAAAGTAGAACAGCCGGGAGCACGAACTGAAACAGAAGGAGGCCCCGCAGAGCGCTCGTGCAGAATCAACAAACAAAGGAGTTACTCAGCGCTCGAAAGAAGTCACACAAACACAACAACAAAGATCTGAGTCGCCTACGGTAACTCTCATCTGGCATGCGAGTAAATAGAAGGTATATAAACTCCACTAGAGGTACATGCTTATGAGTACATGAACTCCACCAGAGGTACATCCTCTTGAGGATTTCTAGAGGATGTACCTCTAGTGGAGTTTACGTACCTTGTATTTCACTCGCATGTCATGTGGGTGTAGCCGGGAGTACACTCAATAGAACTGCCCCGAACATGACCATGACTGAACAGCGAACAACCCTTTGCAGACATCACTGCATGTCGGCATGCCGTCTGTACCAACAGTAGTGGATAACTCTGTGACCAAATGACACACGAAAGAAGATGCACCTGAGCTCGACCACATGATGACAAAGGGCTCACTTCGTCTTCGGTGTCCTTCAGATGTGTGAAATTATAAGGGGGACAAATGTTCATCAGCACAATCAAATGATCACTGGAATGTGTGTGTGTGTGAGAGAGAGAGAGAACGCGTCCGTGCGTGCATGCGTGAATGCATGCGTGCGTGCGTGTGTGCATTTATGCATATGTATGTATATTCACGCACTGTCGCGCTAGTAAGTGTGTATGTGTCATGTGTGTGCGCGCGCGTGTGTGTACATACCATTACTCTCAAGCATACACTTGAATAAACCATGTCCAGCTGTAACTTTCCAGATGTCTGCCCCTGTAAGAACAGTATACATGTGGTAAGAAAGCACCGATATATTTCTCACTTTAGCTTTGTAGAAACTAGACCATGTCCATGATCTTTATGTAATTTTAAGCAATCTAGGATAAGAACTACCATGAGACAGTGATCCAGCTCTGAGCTCCTTAACTGTTCTAGACAGACTGCAATGGGCGTTCCAGCTCTTATTCTAGATGGACTGCCATCAGATGTTCAAATCTGAGCTCCTAATTCTAGATGGACTGCCATCAGATGTTCCAGCTCTGAGCTTCTTATTTTAGATGGACTGCCATCAGATGTTCCAGCGCCGAGCTTCTTATTCTAGATGGACTGCCATCAGATGTTCCATCTTTAAGCTCCATATTCTAAAATGACTGCCGTCAGATAGTGTTCCTGATCTAAGCTGATCCTCAGTTCTCTCACAACTCACCATCTTTGTGCATTGGGATAGATGTTTCCTTTATGATGCAACCCGCTTGTGTCAGTCGGTTGGCTGCCTCCCTAACCACAGTCTTCACTGCTTCCTCTGAACACGTTTCGAACCCCTCGTTCAGCAGGCCGATCCTCTTGCCAACCACTCCCTGGTCCAGCTGTTGACAGATTTAAAACTGTTGCCAACCTCTCCCTGGTTCAGCTGTCAACAGATTTAAAACTGTTGCCAACCTCTCCTTTGTCCAAATGTCGACAGATCTGAAAAATGTTGCCAACCACTCACTGTTCCAAATGTCGACAGATTTGAAACTATTGCCAACCTCTCGCTGGTCCATCTATCGACGGATTTAAAACTTTTGCCAACCGCTCTTTTGTCCAGCAGTGGTAGATTTAAACTGAATGTTGTTCAACCCTTATTGGACCTATTTCATTGTAGCACACTGATGTGTGTGATAATTCAGCATAGACTGAATTAGCGGCGCAGACCGTGCTGACAAGTAGTCTAGCGAAAATAAGAGCTGAAAAAATGGAGGAGAAACTGCCCATCAGGTGAAAAAAAGAAGAAGAAAAAAAGAAGAAGAAAAGATTGGAAGGGATGGGCACGTAAAACTGAAGAGTGGGCGTTGCTAACCAGTTCAGTGTACTGTGGAACAATTAAGTTTGACGGCTGTCTGGGGTCTCTTCCATCATCGTAGCCAGCCATCACCTGCACACAACAAAAATCCGTTGCTGGTCAACGCTGTGGCCACAGTAGTTCACCATAGTAGAGGGTTTTAGGTCATGATGCCAGTCAACAGAACACTTCATCCAATCACAACGACACAATTATTTAATATTCCGCTCAAAAACTGAGAGGGGGAAAAATAAAGAAACGAATAATTGCAGAAAGAAACAACGGTAAAATGGAGAGAGAGAAAGAGAGACAGACAGTCAGACAGACATAGACATAGAGAAAGAGAGAAAGAGAGAGAGGGTGCGGGCGAAATAGAAACATACAGACAGGGACGCGCGCACGAGAGAGAGAGAGAGAGAGAGAGAGAGAGAGAGAGAGAGAGAGAGAGAGAGAGAGAGAGAGAGAGAGAGAGAGAGAGAGAGAGAGAGAGAGAGAGAGAGAGAGAGAGAGAGAGAGAGCGAGAGCAAGCGAGTGAGCGAGAGAGAGAGAGAGAGAGATTTAAGAACAAATAGTCTCTAGAACCTCCAGGAGGAGAGCACAGTCGGAAACTGTCTTGGCCATGGGGCCCAGGTGGTCCACAGTGGGTTCGATGCTGGAGGCTCCAGTGTACGGCACCAGTCCCCAGGTGGGCTTCAGACCCACGATACCCGTGAAGCTAGCGGGGATCCGGACTGACCCTCCCTGGTCTCCCCCCACAGCCATGTCCACCACTCCTCCACACACCTGCACACAGAGGGGAATTTTTATTCCATTCACCCATTTATTTACGGGAAATTCAGATCGCCTTTCATAGATAAGGCTACAGCATCCGCAAGAGCAGCGCTACCCATTCCTGCCAGTGTGCGCAGTATTTTCAGGTGTTCATACAATGAAACCATTGCCAGAGCTTGGGATTTTCTTTTAACGTGGCTCGTTTTGTGTGTAGTCACAATGCTTCTGACGCGTGACACTGAATAATTATTAAAGCGTACTAGCTTAAAGCGTGGGCCAGAGTCAAGTTTTGACACTGAATAGTAAAAAAATATACAAATTATAAAATTAAAATTAAATGCTTTCACCAGCGGTACTGACGAGTCTTCCGGTTTTATGAGTGATAGTTCTGTGAAAATAGTCCGGCGAGAATGCGTGACACAACTCATTTCAACATCACTTAACCTTAGCCAGCCAAAGCGTGTTGTGTGTGTGTGTGTGTGTGCATGCGCGCGCATGTGTGTGTGTGTGTGTGTGTGTGTGTGTGTGTGTGTGTGTGTGTGTGTGTGTGTGCGTGCGTGCGTGCGTGCGTGCGTGCGTGCGTGCGTGTGTGTGTGTGTGTGTGTGTGTGTGTGTGAAGGAGGGAGGTGCGTGCGTGTGTGCGTGACAATACGCTTTAGATGATTAGATATTCTTATACTCGTTTTTGTGCATCGTTTTCCACTATTACCTATCAGTGAAGTCCTGCCCCTTCGCAAAAAGGACAGGCTATAACACCTCTAAACCAACTCTAAATCGTTGTTTTGCTCCTTCTGCTGCTGCTGTTCCTCTTCTTCTTCTTATTCCTGCTTGAATTTTACAACAACAAGAAGACTGACCAGAGCGGCACTGCCACTGCTGGAGCCGCCAGCAATGCGTGTCTCATCACAAGGATTTCTGACCGGCCCGTAGGAGTTGGTGATGCTGCTGCCACTGAGGCACATGTCTTCTACGGAGCTCTTGCCCACGATGCGACCACCTGAAACACAGACCAGGTGGTGTAAATACAGACCATTTAGGGATGTTGTTTTCACCATAGATACAGGCTTTTAGCGCAGCGATCTTGCCCACGATGCGACCATCTAAAATACGGACCAGGCGGTGAAATACAGACCATTTGGTAATGCAGATACATCTTTTTTTTTCTTTTTTTTTTTTTAACACAGCGTTCTTGCCCAAGATATGACCGCCTGAGGTAGAAACCAGCTGGTGATGCCTTGACACAGTATCTGCCAATACCTTTCGTAAGTTTTACTTTGAATGTTGACAAGAAAATGCTGCGAATAAAAGCATCAGTAACAAAATATTCTCCCAGCACACACATTTTCTCTCTCTCCCTCTCTCTCTCACACACAAACCCTCCCCCCACCCCCCCCAACTCCGATTCCACATACACACACACAAAACACACACGTACCCTTCCCCGCTCCCCCTCCCCCCCCTTCATGCACACATATACACATACTTACCTGCATCCAATATACGCGACACAATGGTGGCATCAAACTCGGGCACGTAGGCCTGTAAGATCTTGCTGCCGTTCCTCATGGGCACCCCCGCCACTGCCGTGTTGTCTTTGATGGCCACCGTCCTGCCTGCCAGCTTGCCTGTGGGGGCTCCCTGGATGTCGCACCGCCACGCCCTGTAAGGTTGGCCATGGTATACTGTAGTTATAGCCACGCCCTGCATGTTTGGCCATGGTATACTGTAGTTATAGCCACGCCCTGTAAGGTTGGCCATGGTATATTGTAGTTATAGCCACGCCCTGCATGTTTGGCCATGGTATACTGTAGTTATAGCCACGCCCTGCAAGGTTGGCCATGGTATACTGTAGTTATAGCCACATTCTAAAATGTGTACCATTTCATATTGTAGTTATAGCCACGCCCTGCATGGTATAGCATTCTGTATTGTAGTTATAACCACAGGCCCTGTATGTTGTAGTTATAACCGCGCACTGCAAGATTGGCCATGGTATACTGTAGTTATAGCCACGCCCTTCAAGGGTGGCCATGGTATATTGTAGTTATAGCCACATTCTAAAATGTGTACCATGGCATATTGTAGTTATAGCCACGCCCTGCATGGTATAGCATTCTGTACTGTAGTTATAACCACACTCTAAAATATGTATCATTGTATAGTGTCATCATAGCCACACTCTGCAATGCCAGTACAGTACAATACCATTATGTATAGCAGTTACAGCCACGCTCTGCGGGAGTTAATAATAACAATGATGGAGGTATTAATAGAACACCATACCAGATGAGCCCAAGGCGCTTACGAAAAGCACTGGTGATTAAGGCTGGGACATACTAGGTAAAGTCTGTACACATACATTTTTATGCAGCTACATGTTGCATACTGTAGCTATGAATAGTACACACGCCTTGTATGGGTACACATATATATATATCGTTGCCCTCAGTGTGTGTGTGTGTGTGTGTGTGTGTGTGTGTGTGTGTGTGTGTGTGTGTGTGTGTGTGTGTGTGTGTGTGTGTGTGTGTGTATGTGTGCGTGTGTGTGTGTGTGTGTGTGCGTGTGTGTGCGTGTGTGTGTGTGTGTGTGTGTGTGTGTGTGTGTGTGTGTGTGTGTGTGTGTGTGTGTGTGTGTGTGTGTGTGTGTGTGTGTGTGTGTGTGTTTGTGTGTGTGTGTGTGTGTGTGAACAGACAGCACCATGCATTGTAAGGGTTGTCCTCAGGGTCGGGTTGGAAGCCAGGGGTACGGGGGTACTTGACCAGGGGGATGGAGGGGTCTCTCATCTCGCTCACTCGTTGGTAGGACTTGGTGAAACCAGCCATCAGCTCTGACCACAACACACAAGACGACTGGACCGTTAGAGCGTTTCCAACTTCAGAAGCAAGTTCCCAGGGTAGATACGAACGCTGTGCATAATTGTAATAACACTACTACTACTACTGCTGCTACTGCTGCTACTGCTGCTACTGCTGCTGCTGCTACTACTACTACTACTACTACTACTACTACTACTACTACTACTACTACTACTACTACTACTACTACTACTACTACTACTACTACTACTACTACTATAAGCAGGGCGTTTTCAGCGAATCAAAGTGCTTTAGAATTCAGCTAACGAAAAGTGTGAACGCATAAATACTCATGGATCAACATGAATCAGTATGGTACATGGAACAGTACTTGCATTGGCTTTTATGTTGCTTAACGTCCACGGAGGCGGGATAACCTATTAGGGACGGGGACAGAGTGGGAAAGGGGGCCAGGGTGATTGGCTCGACCGCGGAAACCGCCCGAAAAAGACCGGAGAGACCGTGGACCGCCGCCAGAACAATGGAAGTGTTAAGGCGGTGTCCCCTCGCCATTGCCCAGCGACTTGTGCACTGCGCAATTGCTCTTTCAACTGCTGTGCTGGACAGAGTCACTAAGACAATGTCCGTTGCACCGCTGTTGACGAACAACTTGGACAACTCAAAGCAAAAGATGTCCAACTTGCTCAGCCCAGCTCCACCTCCCTACTCATGATCTCTTCTGGGCAAAAGTGAGGGTCCAGCTCCACCTCCCTCCTCTAAGATCTCTTGATCTTTTGATCTCGCCTGGAACCCTGAGTACTTGCATGCAGACTATTTCTTTATATAGGGTGTATCTGGTCGTCATAAATGGAATTTTCGAGCTTCAGATGTAGTCACTATCAGTAACAGTTCTTGGATTCACGTCCCGTCAACCGCACAAGGTCATCTCAGAACACTTCGAAGGTAACGCTGGTCCACTGATAAACAAACAAACAAACGCTCTACTGAACAGCAATGAATGAATGGAATGTATGGAACGGCCCAGTAAATTAATCATTAAACTCTCCCCTCCCTCCAACCTTTCATCAATCCACCTGGATGATTAAGCAGTTCGCTACTTGTTGGACAGAGTTGTTTGTCACAGTTCCTCAGCTAAAAACCATTCGGTTAGGTGAAAATGTAGCGTATGCAACCGTTTTTCTCCACACGTGTAGGCTGCATACTGCCATACCTAAAAGTGCAATGTTACGAAGGCAGTTGCACTCCAGCCTCGGGGATTTCAATAATGGAGTGTGTCACGTCATGAAGATTACTATAGGTAAAAGTTATCCCAGAATAAAGACAGTGTTAGTAAACAAATACGTATCTGACATATTGGGGGGGAATCGAGGCTTTACCGCTGTTTTCCCCTTGAATATTGGCCCAATCTGTGGTCATTTGCTCGTATTGCTATTATTCTGCAAATGGCCGTTATGAATCGTGAAGAAAACCTCGTATGTAACATTGTATCAAAACAACAACAACAACAACAACAACAACAACAACAACAACAACAACAACACACACACACACACACACACACACACACACACACACACACACACACACACACACACACACACACACACACACACACACACACACACACACACACACACACATACACACACACACACACAAAACAACAACAACAACAACAACAACAACAACAACAACGTACAGGATCTTATGTCGTTTCCAGTTAGACTTTTATTAGTTGTGATTGTGGCTTACTTTGTCACTGTCAACGCATACGGGGTCTACTTCCACGATAAATGACACAGACTAATATTATTTAGCCTGTTGAACTGATCACACAACAAACTTCTTGCTTTAGCCCAAACTCCAGGCACTGGTTTGCGACATCTTTCTTCCAACCACTGCCATAACTGATTACGCCATAAGACTCGGAAAACGGTCAGCTAACGGAGTTTTTCGTTGGTGCTCAAATCGCAGTAAGTTTGTAACAGGCAACTCTGATTATATCCGGCGTTTCTTTTATAACCGTCAACGTTTTGCTTACACCAACACAATTAAAACCAAAATCGTTTGAATCAAGATGGCACTCCTTTATATATATATATATTTTTTTTTACCCTGGGCGGACGCGCCTCGTTTTTACGTGTGTGCTTTGACACTATCGGAGGGCGCTGCGCGGAGACAAGAAGTGCCTCTTCAATGGCGTAACTAATTCTGGCAGAGTCTGGATGAAGGTGCCGGAAAGCGAGGCTCGAAATGTGGTTTTAAACCCGAGGTTGTGGCCAGAGACAACAGGATGCCAATAGCGGCAATGTCAACACCGCCTGTAGTCGGAACGTAGCGGACTGAGAGAGAATCGGCTAGACCACAGGCACATCCCTGCTGCAGCAGACTTACCCACCATCTCCTTCAGCTGGTCGTCTGGACACCGGAACTTCATCTCTTCGTTGAGGACCCCGATGTTCTCTAACGTAGGTCCTGTCAGCCCTGGAGCGTGGTATGTGTCTCCTGAAACAGTCATCAAAATCGTCATCGTCGTCGTCATAAATAAATATATATATAACGGTCATCATCATCGTCGTCGTCATAAATAAATATATATATAACGGTCATCATCATCGTCGTCGTCATAAATAAATATATATATAACGGTCATCATCATCGTCGTCGTCATAAATATATATATATGTGTCATCGTCGTCGTCGTCAGTCATGATCATCGTCACTGTATATATTCTCCAAGAATGTGTGTGTGTGTGCGTGCGTGCGTGCGTGCGTGCGTGCGTGCGTGCGTACGTGTGTGTGTATGTGTGCCAGTGTGTGTGAGCGCACGCGTGCGGTATGTGTGTGTGTGTGTGAGTGTTTGTGTGTGTGTGTGTGTTTGTGTGTGTGTGTGTGTGTGTGCGTGTGTGTGTGCGTGCGTGCGTATGCATGCTTGCGTGCGTGCGTGTGTGTGTGTGTCTGTGTGTGTACGCGCGTGCACGCCAGAGAATTAATTTGTTTTGACTCTGATTCTTTGCTTAGTAATGGCCTACACGATCCAATTTGCAGAAATAGCACATAAGTTAATACATTAGTATATGAAAGCAAAACTCGGACTTACTAGGCTTTGCCATGGTTGCAGGTTAGTCAGTCTCTGTGAGAGTGGAGTGGAGAACCATATCTCACGGCAGGCTGCTCTTCACCCGTCAACACACTGACCAAAGCGGAAAGCAAAGTCAGGGGCGAGTAAGGTAACACCCACCACAGGAATAGCGAGAGATCCACACTTAGCGAGAAGCCCAAATCTGCGTGGAATCGGCCCCCGCGCATCTGAGTGTCCGCACACTGACACAACACCTACGCTTACTGTCCATCTCTGGAGTGCTAGGGCATAACCCGAGCGTAGCTGTACTGTAGTGTATACATAAAGTTATGAGGGCACTTCAGTGTGCTGTTACTGTTAAAACTTGTTTGATGCGCAACTGTGGTGTCTATAGTTAGGAGGACACTCCAGTATGTTGTTATTGCTAGACTTTTTTTTACACGTAACTAGAGTGTTTATAGTTAGTGTCTATAGTTACGTGGACACATCATGAATCCAGTTTTAAACAGCGCAAGTTTGTCGACGGGAAACACGAGCGCAGGTACATGTCAGTTTTGGAGTGATGTATCTTTGCTCTCCCGTCGCCTGTACCAGAATACATGTACACGGATCCGACAACGAGGTCACCGTCGTTTATATTCGGGACACTCCAGTCCGTGGAGGTAACGAGTGAGACGCTTAGTCACAAGGTCGCTGAAAACTGGGCGGCACAGCCATCTGGGCCCGGTTGCCTACTTTCACAGTGGGCCCGGTTGCACGCCTTCACAGTGGGCCCGGTTGCATGCCTAATTATCAGTGGACCCGGTTGCACACCTTCACAGTGGGCCCGGTTGCATGCCTTATCAGTGGACCCGGTTTCACACCTTCACAGTGGGCCCGGTCGCATGCCTTATCAGTGGGCCCGGTTGCACACCTTCACAGTGGGCCCAACCGCGTGTCGTGGCTGGTCGTAATGGACCCGTAGACACATGAAACTGCATATACCTCTCAAAAATTACTTACACTGTCACCTTGAAATTTCAGTTATTCCTGAAGTTTTAGTTCTCTAGTTTCCTAAGTCGTTAGGCTGGTATACGTACGACTTCAGTTTGACTCCCTGCTTCAGATTTCCTTTCTCGTCTTGTGACTTTGCTCCTCGCAATATTAACAATGAAACATTAAAATCGCGCTCATCGCTGCCCATCTTCATGCAAAAATCATTGTAGTGGTGAGTGT
This sequence comes from Alviniconcha strummeri, assembly GCA_963584105.1. NCBI lineage: Eukaryota > Metazoa > Mollusca > Gastropoda > Provannidae > Alviniconcha > Alviniconcha strummeri. The sequence goes on along the minus strand of OY757543.1, from coordinate 15,578,621 downwards.
AGCGTTAGGTACAGCTCCCCCCCCCCTCCCCCCCCCCCCCCCCGGATCTCAGCCCGCACCAGTACTTTGCCGGAAGACAACTCGGCATTAAACAAGCCGACCGACCAAATGATGAACGTAACGTGACACTTTCACCACCAGAATGATCAGGATGGACAGAGGTGTTAGCCATGTTAATGCTTCATTAATTATAGTGAGCACTTTGGTAGGACTCGATGAATACGTAACTCATCTGCTCTGACTGCATGTAGATGGAACCTGCGATTGTTTACTTGTATGCCAGGTGATTCGGGTATTTGAATGACCTGTATGGATTAACACCCATAGAGACCACACACAGTCTATCATGGATAGGGGAAAGGGGGTGGGGGGGTCAGATACCTATGAATAGGTTGTCCCACGCACTCCAACCCGCAAGACAGAAGAGACCATCAGTCACCACCAGTACAGTAGATGTTAAGGTGGTGGGGACCTTGCCAGAGCGAAGCAGCTTGTTAACTCTGCAACTTTCTCTTTCAACAGCTGTGCAGAACAGTCACGGAGCCTTGACAACCCACTGATGTGGAACAACTCAGCAGCAAGACAATCCTCTTCAGACTGTTCGTCTTTGTGTTGCGTCCCTTAATATGCATGTGACATCATCAAGCAGTACGAACTGCTTTGTTGACCCTCTTTGTTATTTACCACAGGTGGCCCTGGATAAGCTGGCAAGATTACCATTCATCATCAGAGTCCCATGTGTTTATTTAAGTCACAAATCACACACACACACACGCATGCACGCAGGTTTTACACTGTTTTAATCTGCACGCATGCACACACACAGTTTTTACACTGTTTTAATCTGCTAGTGATTACAATAATGAGTACATCAATCCATTTGATATTCATGAATTCCTCTTGGCACAAAGCATTTGTATTAGGAAATCATATAATAATAATTAAATAAAATGACAGTCCTCATCACACTAAAGAATTCTGTATATCATTTTTAGGAATTCATACAAAATGATGAGACCCTTTATAAATTTAGCACTAAATGCTGTTGATACAACTGATACAAAATTATTGGTACCTCAGTACTGAACATTTTTGTATCAGGAATCCATGTGAAATTGTATGGATCCCCTTAGTCCTAAAGACCTTTGTACTAGCAATTCATATAAAACTATGGGTCTCCCTGGTATTAAATACTTTTGTGTTAGGAATTTATGTAAATCTGTGGGTCCCTTGGTACCTAAGATCTTTGTATATGAACTGATACAAAACCATGGGTCCATTTGGTAGTTGAGACCTTTGTATTAGGAATTCATATAAAACCATGGGTCCTCTTAGTCCTGAAGACTTGTATTTGGAATTCATATAAAATGATGGATCCCCTCATGAAATAATAGTCCTCATAGTACTGAACATTTTTGAATTGGGAATTCAGAAAGACAACTATAGGCCATCTTTGGTAACACAAACTTCTGAATTAGGAATAGGAGTTCATACAAAATTATGAATCTTGTAAAAACTTGATTTGTTGTAAAATAGATTGAGGATATTGTCAAAAAATGTCAACTAAAAAAAGAAAAGAAAGACATTTGGTATTGGACATACAATAAACGTTCATGTTCTGAGCATCAAGAGTAAATAAACTAATCACAAACAAAAAGATTTCAGCAGCAAAAACATATCCCAATTTCAGTGCATTTTCACAATACAGAAAGGGCTGAGTAAAAGCATTTTGTCAGGAAATACAGCCAAATGATTTAAATGACTATATCACCAGTACAGCAGTCTTCCACACCATTCACAGCTGCAGTGCCTTTCACACTTTATTCATATGATCTATAAAAACCAACACACGAAGCAGAGACTATGAGAAAACAAGATTCTTAGGTGCCCTTTGAAGATTCCAGTGATGTATTGCACTGTTACTTGATAGGTAGTTCATCACAACAAGTAGAACATACACCTTAGCATATAAGTTTACAACCATCACAGATTCATGACAAACAACCACCATTGTGGAATTTTGCATCCAGGTTGAATCATGTTGAACAGTGTTACAAAACTGTACTGTTCATGAGCAAAAAATGGATTTCACAATCATAAATTTTTGTATGTGTAGACTTGCAAAAAGCAACAACAAACAAAGAAAAAAAAAAAAATCAAACATAATCGCTTCTGATATGATTATGTGTAAAAAATGCCAAACTTTTGTTTCAAATGAATGTAGACATCTGAAGAAATGGAATGTCAGCCCAAAGTAAGTACAGCCAGACAATATACAGATCTAAAGGAAGAAACAAAATTTCAGTTGTCATTAATCTGAAAAAGATGGTTTTTCTAATGCAGCTGTTATGTGACCACAAAGAGTTTCTTTGTGGTTAAAAAGAAACACACACAAAAAAACTAAAACTGCTCAGCAGAATTTTTAAAGTCTACAATACATCATCTGCTGTACAATACATCATCTGCTGTACAGGACAACACTGCTGAATTCACATACACATGTGAAGACACAGGACAACACTGCTGAATTCACATACACATGTAAAGACAAGTTATGGAAACATTTTAAGCAGATGACGTAACCAGGGTAGGGTCACCTTTGTTTTGTTTTTTATATATTAATCGTCTTCCAGGTAAATTACTCAACCCATTCTCACTGCAAAAGTTAGTCTATACACAATGACACATTTTCTCCATTTTGATTAGTAATCAAGGCATCAGAGGACAGTCACCACTACACTCTGCCACAAAGGCTGGGGTGATCTCTGGCAGCAGACAGCACAGCCCCACGGACATCGGAACCTTGGTAACCACGCTCACACAGGTTGACAAGGACAAAGAGCTGATGCAGGGCATGGTAGTCCTGTGGAGGAAACAAACACACCTGTCAACAAAACTGTATGAAATGTTCAAGCTGACCAGGAGCTGACATCACACAAAGTTTGAAAGAGCTCACTTGAACACCTGTCAACAAAACCATATGAAAGGTTCAAGCTGAACAGGAGCCGACATCACACAAAGTTTGAAAGAGCTCACTTGAACAGTCTCCAAGACAATGCCAATGTTAAGGTGGTTATTTTTTGTTAATGCCACAGACTTAAAGTCGGACAAACACTGATTACAGTATAGACTCACATTTTCCATACAAGCCACAATCGTTTACCTCAGGCAGCTTCAGGCTGGCACAGCTGGACACAAGAGTGTCCACAGCCTGCTCGTAGCAGTCCCACTGTGTGATCGGCCGACGCTCCACCACAAGGTCATCATAGGACAGCTCATTGGTGAAGTGCATTACCTCCCCCTGTTCCATGAGGTTCTGCCGCTGGTTCCTCAGCCATCCCACAATGCCTTGGAACAGCCGGTCCACCGCTGAATGGTGCTGCAAGTACAAATGTGATGCTAATGGGTGTGTAGTGTATGTGTACAAGCATTATTTGCTTACTTCAACGGTTCTTAAATAATGTTTGTTGTAACCTTGAAAGTCTCTGTGTAGTAAAACACCACAAAATATGAGGTTACTGTGAACATGGGAGAAAATGATAACACACAAATTAAGTGCAGGGCACATTTATTTGTAAGTCACTGCATTGTTGACAATATTCTCTCAGAAGTGGACACTGCAAGGAGAAGAAGAGGACACAACTATAATTTGAGTACAAATCCAAACAGTTGAAAATAATTTCCTCAGAATTTTTTTCACTTGTTAACAGCTTGAGAACACAGTCACCCAATACTGCTGAATCTCTATCCCAGCAGAGAGGGCTAGATGGGTTAATTTAATTAGGTCACTGATGTCCTGGGTGGTGCACCCTTTCTCCTCCAACTGAATTATCCCACCCTAACAGTTCTGACACACAGCTGCAGCAGTATTACCTCCATAAGGTCGCTGATGTCTTGAGCCACCCTCCGATCCCTTGCTCCTTCCAACTTAATTATCCCACCCCAACAGTCTTGACACACAGCTGCAGCAGCATTACCTCCATTAGGTCACTGATGTCCTGAGCGGCTGTCCGTTTCTCCTCATGGGTTCTAGCCATCTTGTACTTGAACTCCAGAAGCTTCAGGGGTACATCAGGTGCTGGCACTGCATCTTCCTGCACGCAACAATCATCCCAACTATCAACAACCTGGATACATGCACAGGCTGGCTTCAGTCACTGTACCACATGGCATCAGCTCACCAGACAAACCAGCAGGCACAGCATCTTCCTGCACACAACAATCACCACTACCACCACCAATAACCTGGATACATGCACAGGCTGGCTTCAGTCACTGCATGACATGGCATCAGTTCACCAGATAAAGAAGCAGGCACTGAATCTTCAGCACACAATCAATACCATCACAACTACCAACTTGGATACACGCACAAGCTGGCTTTAGCCACAGTACTATGTGGCATGAGCTCATCAGGCAAACAAGTTTCAAGAGGGAAATGTTTTCTTAGGGTCTAATGTGATTTTGTACGATGGAATTTTATCTAAGTATGTCTGCTTATTAAGCTACGAGTGTGCAAATTATAATGCATGGAGTGTTCTTTTTACATGTTTTTATATTAACAAACTTTCAGTAGTTAGCTACACTGACCTGTGGTACACCCTTTTAAATTAATGAACCTTTAGCAGTAAGCCAAACTGCCCTGTGTGAGATGATTAAAGTATTTTGACTTGTCTTTACTCGACTTGACCAAAGCGAGGTGAACACTGAGGACAAAGACACTGACCTTGGGGTGACGAGGACTAGCAGGCATGGATGCACTGGTCATGTTGCCCTGAAACTCCGCTACTGCCATGGATGTGATGGACTGAGGTAAGACAAGGAAACAAACGCGAGGTAACACAAAAACCAAATGTTTACAATCACGCATCAGTCCAGTTTAAGATGGTATCTATGCATTCCGAAAAGCCCATGTGTGCTCCACCCTGTCTCTCCGAAGTTTTTAAACAGTTCCAACACTCATCTCACTGACAATGACAATGGCCCTCTCTCATCAAGCATCAGTCATGAAATCTTTCCACTCTTCAAATTCAAATGTCAGTCAGTTTAATTATAAGGCATTATGTTTTATTTGGTCACCACCCATCATCCTCATTAAAAACTCCTCTTCTTCTTTAAAAAAAGAAAAGAAATGAAAAACAATGCTGAAAATCCGCTAGCAGTAAAAGTTCACTCCCTGCTGCAAAAAAAAGAAGAATAAAAAAACAAAAAAACACCCAAGTGTCACAAACTAAAACTTTACGCTTCCTTCTTTCCTTCTACATTCTTTGACACCCCCCACCACACCCCAGTCATCATGGCTGACTGGGCACAAAAATAAATTATCTATCTGTCCTTCCCCAAACAGAGTATGACTGACAACTGAAATCAACATCAGCACTTTCTATCATTTAAATGTTTTCAATGAAATGAAGCTTTGTAACAAAATTTAACAAGTTCTTACAAAATAAAATATTGGACAAATGATGGTGCATGCATAATATCCTCAGCTAATAAGTGGTTGTTTTCAAGACAACCCCCCCCCCCCCCCCCCCCCCCCCCCCATTAAAAAAATTTTTTAAATTGACAGCCCTAGCTGTCAGGTCAACTGTGGGTTGATTTTTCTGTCCCATGAATGCAAGTCTCACCAAGTCTCCGTATTCGCAGACTGTGCTGGTGTTGGTCTCCTGCTTGACAATTTTGTACTGTTTGGCCAGTGTTTCTGACTTAAGGTTTTCCTGAAAACCAGATCAAGCACACACTACATTAGCAAATGACAGAAGCCAGGTCAAACATGCGAATGACAGAAGCCTGATCAAAAACAAGTTGCAAAAGGTAAATCACTTTGTTGTTCTTGTCAGAATCCAACAATATTAGCAGTATATTATATGTAACCTATATGGCTCCTTCATTTGCAGACATATGACCCCCATATACGTCGCATACATATTTCCAATAATTTATACGGGATGTACGTTTATTTTTATATGGCTGACATTGTATATTGTCTATATTATGTATGTCACACAGCTGACACTGTACACATCCTCCTGGAAGGTGAGATGCTGAGAGTAAAAGTACCATCAAGACCCTAGTGCAGACAAGTATTTGTACTATTATTCACAGTGTCAGAATCCTGCATCAAGTCAAAGCTGTACACATCTCCCAGGTAGGTCAGATACTTGTAAGTAACAACTGTCTTAGCAGCACTAACTTTAGTGCAGACAGGTATTTATTGTTCTCATCTTGTCAGCATCATGCATCCAACTGATACTGTGCACATCTCCCAAGTAAGTCTGGCACTCAGTGTCCACAACTGTCTTAGCAGACAGATATTTGTCATTCTCACATTGTCGGAATCCTTTCTCCAGTTGACACTACACATATCTCCCAGGCAAGTCTGACACTTGGAGTCTACAACTTTCTGACGCTCAGAAATACCCATCTGTACTAAAGTGTTCATGCTGGTACTGCTGTTTTAGCAGTACCAGCATGAACACTTTAGTGCAGACCGTGGGTATTTTGTTGTTGTCACCTTGTCAGAATCCTGCATCCAGTTGACACTGTAGACATCCCCCAGGTAGGTCCGCCGCTTTTTGTCGAAGTAACAGGCATATGATGAATGATAGGGATCAGCCGCAGTGGAGGCAAAAACTATCAATAAGAAAAATTGCAATCCCACATACATTTTTTTATTTTTCATTGTAACAATAGATAACACAGACAAAGGGCATGTCCCGGAACTCAAAGTATTGGAGTAATTCAGAGCTCAGCATGGGTATATTTGTACAACATGCACATGTCTTTAACCACAGAAGACACACACACACACAATATATATTATTGCAACTCTGTGCAAACACAAATCAAAAGCAGAGGGGAAAGAAGATTATTATTTTTTAGTTCTGTAGACACTGGTTACTTGCCTGTTCCAAGTGAATAGATAACAGTGCTGAACATATGATTGATAGTTACTGACAACTGAACTTAGGGCTGACAATGAAATTGACTCCTGAACTGAGGACTAACAATGGAAACTGACTACCAAACTTAGGAAAAACAGTGAAGCTGACTGCTGGACTCACAATTTACAGTAAAATGGATTACTGATCTGAACACTGGAAACGGATCACTGAAGTCAGGTTTCACAATGAAACAGACTGATGTGCTTACTAAAGTAACTTAGGACTGCATGGCAATGAAACTGACCCTGGAACTTACAACTGACAGTGAAAGTGAGCACTGACCTTAAGACTTACAGCAAAGTTGACTGCTGTACTTAGGTTTGACCATGAAATTGACTGCATTAGTGAAAATTACAGTTGGCTTAAAACGTTGAGAACAAGTTTCCTGAATTATACAGGAGTGTCGAAGCTATCGCAAAAAAGGTGCTGGTACAGAAACTGTTTTAGCCATATGGTTGAGGAGGACTGTTCAAACCTCACATGGTCTTAAATGTACTGGCTTCCACACAAAACAGCTGAAACTGACAGGTTAAAGCAAAGAGAAGGTCGATGTATTCAACCTTGCCGCTCCTCAAGTTACCATCCCTTGTGACCTCCAGCCTTCATTTCACTTCAGCCTTCACTTCAGTACAACCTGTGGATGCTCATTGGATGCCGGATACAATTCATCCGTTTGGAATACAGCATGCTGTATTTGGAACAGACAGGTTGAAACTGATGCTCTGAGCCATTTCAACGATATGGCTGTACTGACACATGATCCACTTGAGATCAGATCCAGACAGTCCTCCTGAACAATACGGATGAAATAGCTTGTGTGTCAATGCCTTAACAGGTGTGTACTTATGTCTATGTACATACTGTTGATGTCCTTGGGAAGTGTGGATGCAAAGATCGAGCCAGATTCACATGCTTCAACATAAAGCACCAACTGAAAACAGAGCAAGTTGGAGAACCATGATGACAAATTTGTAGTTTGTTAAGGACAATCTATCAAAGAAGAATAAAAAGTAAAAAAAGGAAGAGAGAAAGAATGAAAGAAAGAAAAAGTACAAAGAAAAGCAAACAATAAAGAAATGAAGATTTCCTGGAGAAAAAGCAACAACAAAACAGCAAACAAGAAAGCACAAGATGGCATTATGATCTGTTTGATCTGACAATATTCAAATTGCTGACTACATGCCAAATTGTTTTGAATGTGCCTGTGGATATATTGTGCCTGTGCCTGTTGATACTTCACCCTGCTATCTTACCTGAAGACCTTAGTTTCATCAGGTTGCACATATCATCAGTACAAATGATGCCATCTTTGCTCAAGACATTTTTTTAGATTTCAGAGGGGTCAGACTTGTGTGTACATTTTGTAATTTTGGCTTGAATAATTCAAAAAGTATTTACAAAAAATAAAAAATAAAATGTTGGGTTCAGTACTTCAAAAAGATATTTACAAAAATAAATAAATATATATATAAATGTTGGGTTGAATACTATTTTAGCTGGACTGGGGAATTAAAAACACAGGACAGCTGAAGTGTTTCTGTTGAGCCAACAAATGGAACTGACAGCGTCTGTTTCACATCACATGTATATAATATATAACAAAGGACGCTTATGAGAACTTTAACCTTGTGCACAAGAAATACAACATAATATGATGGACAATAAATAAAGTCTACCACCACAGAGACAAAAGTTTCCCGCTGGCATATGCATCCCACATTTCTTAACAATTAGCAACATAGGCCAGCTGCCAGTGCTCAAGATCAGAGAGCACTTTGATCATGAGATTGGTACCACAAAATCAATGCACACACAGGTCTGCATGTCAACCTAACACTCACTTATTAAATAACTCTTACCCCTGCTAGTCTCAGACAACTAATACAAGAATTTGTAAATGAAAGACATCAAATTACAGCCTAACTGCATCTGGTGATGGCCTTAAAAACAAGACAGACCCATCAAAAATATTTCAAAGATTGTGCCACATCCTTGTGAAATATCACTTTCAACAGACTAACAGACACATATAATACAAAAGACTGACAAACAACAAACAGACACATGATGCAACAATGTTACTAAAAGCACCATGGTAAAAATTACCAAAATAGTATACTTCTTTAAGCAGAACCCCTCCTCACATCCTCCACCCTTCCCCAGTATTACAATATTATGATAATTCAAAAAAATATATAATCCTTACCTTTTTGTACTTGTTCTGCGCGTACATTTTGTTCAGTGTTTGTGCCAGATCTTTTGCATGAAGCTGCAAACAGAAATTAAACATTACATAACAGACATTGATGGTGCTGTAATATACTAATAGTGACACTAGAGGGGAACTTGAAATAAACTGTCCAGCCGCTGTTTTGTGATAGTAACATGCTTGTCGCTTTGTAATTGTCAAAATCATGAAACTGGCTAGGACCCAGGAGCAGCCTAGTGAACGCTGTCCAGAAACCATGCCTCTGTGAACTAGGGTGGCAAAATGTGGTTCGGAAAGTGGGCAAAAAGTGTGCACATGTAATGCAATGAACACACATTAGCCATTTTTGGTCACCTTTTTTTCTTTATTTTCCTCTATCAAAATCATCAAAAACCTGAATTTCAAGTGTCAGAAGGGAAAACAATTGATTTCCAGCTGTAACAGCAGCAAGCATCATTCATTACTTTTATATAGCGCTATTCTCTGCCCTCATGCAGACTCACTGCACCCATGTTATGTGATTCTGATTGTATCCTTTCATAGTACATATTTTTAATATCCATGGAAGTGGTGTACTGATAGCCACATGAAACTGATTCCGTCTTGGTGCGAGTTCTGTGTACACCATTCAACCATGCCTCAGTTTACAATGCCACAAGCATGCAGTATTTCACACAACTAGAGACTCTGAAGTCATTGTGCAGGAGACAACTTCACCATATCATTCAGGAAGAAAGCTGACTCACCATGGCATTAAGGAAGCAGACTCACCATGGCATTTGGCAAGGAAGCTGACACCATGTCAGTTGGAAAGGAAGCTGATTCACTGTGGCATCTGGAAAGGAAGCTGACTTACCTGTTACCATGACAATAGCCTGATTAGGACAGGAAAGGAAGTTAACTCACCATTTCACTAGGGAAGGCCAGAATACCAGGACCTCCATGGTCAGCAAAGTTGACAAACACATGGTCATCTGGCCCACTGGTGACAGTAAGAAACAAACATGTCAGAGCCAGCTAACACCTAGCTCTTGTACAAAACAACCAGCATGTCAGAGCCAGCTAACATCTAGCTCTTGTACAAAACAACCAGCATGTCAGAGCCAGCTAACATCTAGCTCTTGTACAAAACAACCAGCAATGGACCAGCAACAGAGGATTATGTGCTAAGGTCTAAGCCCCACATCCCCAAGATACATGTATCTTCTCTTGATATTCCACTCCTGAAGCTTCAGGAGCTTCAGGAGTGGAATATCAACAGAAGATTCTGCACTGAGCTCTATGTCCCACCTACCAAAGATACACTCCCAGTCCACAAACTTTCAGTCCAACAGCAAGGTTACAACTATTATGACCGACAGAACATGTAATGATTTGAGTCAGATTCCAGATACAACCTGTTTTTGGTCTTGAAGGTCATGATCAGACATCAAATGCCATTACTGATTTTAATTGTTTTGTTCAGAATCCACCAGTTCTTTGCTCTGTTGCCATCCAAGATCAAAACACACAAAGGTTGAAAAGAACACTAATTTTAGTCAGACAATACAAAACATTCACCAATTTTACATTACAATAACACTTTATTATAATATTAATCATTAAAAAGGAAATTTGGTGGTTTAGGCTCTGAACCAAATCTGCTTATGACAAATGATAAAAACAAGTAAATAAAAAGTAAGAAAATACTTATACAATTTCACTTATTTATTAGAATAAAACTTAATAAAAACAAGTATTTTTTTTTTTAAAGTAAGACATAAATATATAGTTCAAAGTGTCCATTGCAAGGAGTGACTAAAACCAGAAAAACATGAGGGAACACTATGTCATTTTTAATTTGCCTTCAACAAAAATATTGAATGTTAGTTATATTATAATATTATTTATTAACGTGGTCAGACATACTGGCCTGATCTCAAATATAAAAAAGACATGTATGCAAACACATTTAACCAATCACAATACCTGTGAGCATGTCTTTGACGGGCAAATATTTACAGAAAACACACTGTATTTGGTAACGAGTAAACTGTTGATGGAAATCAGTTAGATCTGAATGTGTGGTTGTGTTGGCCTTTTGTTGTTGTTGGTGAATGTTAGAGTATTGTATGCATAAATAGTATTATAAATATCAGGGGGGGGGGGGGGGGGGGAGAGAATTGTTTTTCATGATATTGCACAGCATTTTTTCATGGGGCAAAGCACTATAAAAGAGTTATTATCATTAAATAATCATAATCACTAGAAAAAAAACTGGAAAATATACTGTACCTGTTGATAACCTTGCCATTAGGTATACCTAAAGCACTCATTTTCTCTTGATCTCCACTAAGAACAGCCAGAAACACATCAGGTCTCACCTCCTGAAACAGTGAAAGAAAAAAGCTCTGAACCAAATCTGCTTATCCTGACTCCATTAATTGCAATCAGTCTCAACCAGCTAAACTACACTTCTGGTCTCATATTCCAAACGGATGTACCTCTGGTGTATTGTATGTACCTTGTATTTACTTGAATGCCATCTAGGTGACTCAGGTGTTTGTTGAGTTTGTGTGATGTCTTTCAAGCCCTAATTAACTCCCTTGTGTGTTGGTTCGACTCCTTACAGTTACAGCTAACAGCAAAGAAAAAGTTGAACGAAAGCATGACCACCACCCTAAGGTCAGTTCCATCTTGTGGTAGCTGCAGAGTTTGATATGTAAGGTGGCCCAGTTTTTTTGGGCAGGGAATTGCTTAAAAAAGAAAAGAAAAAAGCATAATTTATAATAGCAAAAACAATCAAAGAAACAAAACAGGAGACAAACAACACCCACAAACACATACAGAGCATGCAAACAACAGCTAAAGAGACAAACCAGCAGAGTGAAAGCTCAGATAAATAGCATCCAAGTGATCTGCTACATATGTGACTTTATCACAAGGACCCACATTGTAAGAACTGTACTTTGGTCCTGTTTTAGCAGTATTAAGAAAATTATATATATATATTAGCAGTATTAAAAAAAAAAAAATATATATATATAAATATATTTTAGCAGTATTAAGAATATATATATAAATATAAAGTATGGGCCCTAAAAACTACACAATGAAGAGACCACATAACTCAAAGCACAAATGTATTGTGAAGACTAATGGCCAGTCACATACGCTGGCTAAAAGTGATTAAACAATCATGCATACAATGACAAATAGTATGACTTGTCCTTACCTCACGTCTATAATCAATGATAACACCTGGATAGACGTTAGGGCCATTGGGCTGGTTGATGACATTTCCCTTGTAAGGGTTCCTGTTGGGAGACAACAAATTGCACTTTGCAGATAATCACTGTTGTTCATAACCTGTTAGCAACAAGATATTGCACTTTGCAATGAATGCCTGGACTGTTTTCAAAGTTATACCAAGATGGCAAGCAGAATCTACTGTATATATTATTAATTCCTGTCTAAATTTCTGCTGCAGCTCTCAGCCATGCCCATACTTATATATAGGCATGTTACCAATCGGTTCTACTGAAATTGTCTTTGTGGTAGCAACATCATAATTCCCCGGGTGCACATTCCAATTAAAAATCAGTTTGAACAATAAATTTATCAGTTCCCGTACCATACATTTTTCAGCAGTTTATTTACAATTTACAGTGAAGAAAAATATATCTAAATAATGAGATGCCATCTGACTTGGCAATTTATCTGCAAATTATGCTTATAACTGTTATGAAAAGCAAACTTGCTTACTCAATGTTGTGTGCGATGTCATCATACATCATTGTGACAATGTTCTCTGGGGGGAAGCCATGACTGCGAAGTACATGATATGCATGCAGGATGTCAGCCTGGAACAATACACAAACGGTTATCACATATTTATTTCAGACTAGCAAAACACTTGCTTTGGCCAGGTCTTCTATAAAAATGGTGAACACAGTTCTGTTGGACTCGCTGAGGACTGAATTTTGTCAGTAGCTGAAAATGATAAAAATTAGGTTCCATGACCAAAAAAGAATAAGAAAAAAGCAAGGTACAAGATCATCAGTGATGTTGGTGATGATGCCACTGATGTTGGTGACGGTGCAACAATCAATATATAATAATTTTAAAAAATTAAGGAGGGAGACTCTGCTGAGATATGAAGTGAGACTGCTGGTGTGAGAGCTTGGGATGATAACCAACTAACCACTGAGCTACCTGACAAACAGAAACAATGTCAGTTCAGATAAATATATCAGTTAATTCTCACCCTTCCATTACTGAACATAGATGCTTGTTTCTTCGCATCAATAATCTTGAGTGTTGTTGTGTTAATTAACGTACGAAGTGTTATCTAACGGCCTGCCATAGTCAAATGTGTGAACCTAGCGGCAGCGTCTGGCGGCGGCCCCAGCCGGGCAGCAACACGCAACGCCGGTCTATGACTAATAGAGCCCCACCACTCAACAAATAAAAAAAATTCTCGTATGTTTGCACAAAGAATCTTCACAGTAACCCCAAGTTTCATCTCAGTATATTCAGCCAGTCGAGTGCCAAGGTATGACACTGACACACTGAGAAATCTTCCTTTATTTATAAGAAGACGGCTAGGCCGAGGTTAAAACACTGGGCCTACACGGGTCAGAGGGTGCCAGTTCAAATCCTCTTGTTCAGACAGCAACCTTCTCTGTCGTTTGAGGATGTAAGTAAACATGGAGAATGTAACTCTAGTGCATTTTATGTACTTTATACTCGCATGCCAGGTGAGAGTAACCATTGGCGACTCAAGTCTTTGTGTGACAGCTTTAAATAGCGTGATGGGCGCCATAAGGGAGATAATTCAGTTGCACTCGAGCACAGTAACCTTCAGCGTTAGTTTTTAACATGGGGATACGAAGTACACGTACGTATGTCTGCAGAAGAACGAAGCCGCTTTCCACTGGAATGCCTTATCTGCGTGTTTCCGTGACACGACAAATCGATCGGATCGTTTCTTTAAAGCCCATATCCTGTCAGTGTTTTGTTAGGGTCCCCTTTTCGAAGCTGCGCTAGTTGTGTTGCCTTCAGCAATACTACGCTGTAAGTTTCGCTTTCGTTCATCTTCGTGATGCAGATAAACGCGCGTCCAGCTCAAGTGGAGCCGTGCAAATTGCTTTCGCATTTTGCAGACGCTGAGAGAGAGAGAGAGAGAGAGAGAGAGAGAGAGAGAGAGAGAGAGAGAGATCTTTATTAACGAGGGTAATAGACAAGCATGTATGCTTTTTTACATCCAGCCGGCCTCGCCCAGACAAGAGATAGACCACTCCACAACGCACCGCTTCAGTCCAGCCGTAAGCTCCGCCCCTCTGGCAAGCGACCCGAAAAGATGGCTGCAGCCGAATCCAGAAGTACTCTCGATCTCTTGCCAGAAGACCTGTCGCTGTTGTGTTTGGTCAAAGGTTTTTGGGCTTTGGTTTTGGTGAGAGAAAACTCACCCAAAGGTCAAAGCGGTCTTCTGAGGCACAGGACCCTGTGTTGATAATATAACTGGTCTGCAGTTAGTCTTATCGTGCCCTCCTCATGGTCAGATGGGAAAGGGAAGGGACAGTTTACATCCCAGAGAGGGAGTGCCGTCGAGTTGGATCTAAAAAACCAGGTCCGCCGCCACTGTGATCGTCTCCGCTCACCTAAACTTCCTCCCAGACCTCCTCATCTGAACTATCATATCAGTGGCATTTCGCTGTCTGGACTCATCAGAACTCATTTTCGCCGGCCAAACTATACGCTCGCACTGTGTGTACGCTGAACTCAAACAAAATCGAAAATGGCGGCAAAATCGAAAATGCTGCATGACTCATTTGCGTTGCGTAATTGTAATCGAAAAACAATTCTAAATGACGTCGTTTTGCACACAAACTGCCCAGACAGAGTTTGTATTTCTCGCAGAAAAATACTCGTTTTTTTTTTTTTTTTTTTAACTGCTAAAATGGCATGTCACGAGTCGTTTGTCCATCGATCACCGTTGATCGAAATTCAAGGGAAAGAACTGCAAGGAGTTAAAGTTACCGTTACTCATTTCGGCCTCACTGGGGTATTTGCTCTGGGCTGGTACTTGAACAACTGAAGACTGAGTGCCAGGCGGGAGCTACCGTGCGCACGCACGCACGTATGCACACACACACCCACATACACTATTATTCAACAATATTTCGGCCGTTATACGGCACGTATTTTGTGTTTAGCCATGTAGTCCTTCACTAATAATTTGACATGATACTTCCACCAAGTGCACACAATCATTGACTTTGACAGCTTCAGTTACAATGAGGAGAACCGAACGCATGCACTACTGGATGATACGTTTTGTACTAAGGCTGATATATCTTGGAACACACGTAGTAGTTCTTTGTTATCATGCTCGGGAGTTGACGATCATGGGGTCGAGGCACAGTAAATCTTTCAGCCTCAAGTTGTTTTTGGCTTCGGAAGCAGCTAGAATGTGACACCTGCACACAGGGTATCGTTCGTCTGACTTACACTGGCCATAGCAACAAGTCCGTTTTCCTGGGTTTTTCTTCTGCCATGTCGAACACTGCCAACTGACCACTTGCAGTGTCTGGCACGAAGGCTTGCCAGACCATTTCAGGCCTTGTGAAAACACGTGGGCACCTCATTATGCTGCGGCACGCGATTGGCTGAAATCTAAGGGTGTGTCTGCTTTGACTGACAGGAGTGGAGTCGTCTATTACGAGAGAGAGAGGGAACATATTGACCGTGCTACGCGTTAAAGTTCAAGATCTACGCGTTTCCACAAGCATTTTGTCTGCCGGCGGTGGCACGGCCGCCGGGGCGGCAACACGCAAAGCCGGCCTGCGACTCAGTTATGGCGCCACCACTCCAGAATGCTCGACATGTAAACGTCGAATAATGCACATTTTTTGTTTGTGCCTTTTCCTAAAAACAAAAATAAATGAACACAAACCAGACATGAACTGAAACTCGAAATGGAAGAGATAAAACCACCGATGTCCGTCGATAAAACTAGATCATTCCATTGCTTGTGGGCAGGACAAAAACGAAAGTGACACTAGCGACCATCAAGAGAACAAGTTAAATTTGGTTTGCGGACATGCACAGAAGTAACTTTTTCGGGAAGACAAAATCCAAGCATAGAGCGTCACAGAACAAAAAACAAAATGTGTAGTTTGACAGTAGCGACATTTTCCCTAGGCTCACACTGACATAGCCTGTTATTATCTACGTTCTCTGAGACACGGCTGAGCCCCCCCATCCCCCACCCCCGCCCCCGTAGGACCCCCCCACCCACCCCCCAACAACAACAACAAAACAACAAAAACAACAACTAAAACAAAAAAACAAAAAAAAGAGCCCCCCAAAACAAAAAACCAACATCAACTGAAAGAATACTAAACAAAACAAAAATCAACAAACTGCATCAGAACATAGTTCGAATCAATCAAAACGACTCTAAAAAAACAAAAACAAAACAAAAACTAAGTTTCTTCTTTTTTTCTAATGCAAAATGAACACAGATTTGTGGTAAAACTGAACTTCGGATCACCACTGAGCCCGACACTGATTTTCGCAAAACAAACCTGGTGCCTGTAGTTTGCATAGTTTCTCGATCCAGCGACGAGAAGTGCCCAGTTCTTGCCTTTCGCTGATGCAAGAGAAATCAAGACCAGCAGACCGACTGTGACGAGGAGCAAGGTTCGGGAAGACATACTGCTTTGCTGCGCTTGCAACCCGCAAAGACCGTACTGTGCTACACTGCTTAATGTTTGATGCAATAAGTACTGGATTATTTTCCGTAGCAAGTGCATATATATATTCATACGCGTTATTGTATTTTTGTTTTGTTTTGTTTTGTTGCGTTAGAAATATATACATATCTGGGGAAGATTGGCAGTCAGTATTTTTCTTTGACTTTGCTTCATCAGATCTGCCGCTAATTTAATTTAATTTAAATAACCGAAATATGCATTATGTTTTCCAGAGGACTAATTCGTGTTGTGC
The DNA here is from genome assembly GCA_963584105.1 of Alviniconcha strummeri. Classification (NCBI taxonomy): domain Eukaryota; kingdom Metazoa; phylum Mollusca; class Gastropoda; family Provannidae; genus Alviniconcha; species Alviniconcha strummeri. Next base: position 15,561,476 of record OY757543.1, on the reverse strand, counting down.
ACAGCCTATCATGTGACTTGATAAAAACTTCATGTGACCAAACACACTATCGTCATGTGACAGAAACCCCCACTGCCGCGATAAGAGGGCGGCGGGAACAACGAAGCTAGCCAGGTTGACCTGTGAGTCTTCGGGGACCAGAACGCAAGTGACACAGCATAATTATATATATATACTACTGCTTGAGTTGTGGCGCATAAGTTGAGTGTAACAGACGATTTAGAGGCCATTAGCGAAAATTAACTGTAACCCCCCCCCCCCCTCAGTCCCCCGGTACTCCTGTTTGCGCGCTCCCGTGTGTGTTGTCACTGTGTGTGGGCGCACCCCATTACAAACAAGATTCTGCTAATTATAAATACCTTAATTATTATTGTCAATACTGAATCATAATCGGCGATAGGAAAATGGTGGTCCCAGGGGATCATAGGCAAAGCTACGGTTTCCTGTTTTACTCGTACACCACACACACACACACGCACGCACGCACGCACGCACGCACGCCGCACCGCACCGCACCGCACCGCAACACAACACAACACAACACAACACAACACACACACACACACACACACACACACACACGCACACACACACACACACACACACACACACACACACACACACACACACACCGCAACGCAACGCAACGCAACACAACACAACACACACACAACACAACACCGGCAACACAACACACACACACACACACACACACACACACACACACACACACACACACACACACACACACACACACACACAACACAACACAACACACACACACAACACACCGGCTGACACGGACACGCACTACACACGCACGCACCCACACAGTTGTGAAAAGTAGGGGAATTTCTAACATAAGAAAAGGTCGCTTATACTTCTAGCCAGCCACTTGCATAGTCCCAATCAAAATCCCAGCTCGCTTTCGATGAGAGTTTCAAGTTTCGGTGTTTGTTTTCCGTCAGAGCATTTCAGTCGCACGCAGCTGCAAGCGTTCCTAGCGGTGTGCAAAGAAAGACGTGATTGTTTCAGTATCAATGGCATGGTTAGTGTACCGGGGACGTGTTGGTGCGTACTAATTAAATATGCAGCATTTTTCACGTGACTGCACAATCACAAAGGCCGCCGGAAAAGGCCCAGATCAAATTATGTATATGTCTTGAGAGCAAACCTGTTGCAATGAGTCAACGCTTCAAAACACGATGGAAGCAGGCAGTGTGTGATAAAACCGTTAATTTTCTCTTTAATTTCATTCGGGACAGTCAGTCTTGTCCAAACGGCCCAAACTCGGTTATAACAAAGTGACCGCCTGAATTGCATGCACCACCGGCTCTTTTTACTAGCTTATTTACATTTACGCTGGCTGAGCGTCGCCCTAACTGTCATTACATGAAACAGTTCAAACTCAGATATTGCCGCTGTAGGCCACTAGTTGTGCCATTTGTTTATTATGAATTTGGCACACTAAGCTGTGCAATCAAATTAACTTACGAAAGTACCACACTTTTGTACCAACTATTGCAGATTGAAAACTATGTTCACCAGTGATCTCCATTGGTGACATATGCTCTTTAATCAGTTGGCACCTTTTATTTTGGGGCAGTAAACGCACAAACAAGGTGTTGCTCAAGTACGCACTAACCGTGCACAGGCTACTCGCGGGCAAGCTTGGTAAAAAAAAAAAAAAAAAAAAAAAAACAGGAACCTGAGCTGCCGGCGACACCAACCCAAACCTCATGAGGAGAAGGGGAAGTAGGATTTTCCCAATGCAGACTAGATTATATGGATGATTCAGCCTGGTTTATGGCTGAGGAGGTCACATTAACAATGTGATGTACCCTTCAGGTTTCAATGCCATTTGCAGAGTGCACTGCACCGAGGCTGAAATGTGTGGTGTTGACTCACCCTTGGACAAACTTGCCACTGGAGTGAAAGTAATTTAAAAAGAAAACATACAGCGAACAAACTGAAGTGAAAGTTTTTACCAGAAAACATACAGCGAACAAAATCAATTAGTCAAGTTAAACACTTCCTCTCCAGAAATGACACAAATCCCCCGCCTTTCTTTTACAACGGTAGTCGAAAAGCACAGATAACACATTGCAAACTCCGTCTTGGAATAAGCGACCTAAATTACGACCTATTAAACAGACACTTAACAACAAATAGCTCTTGTGATTGTGGAGAAAGAAAAGAAACATCTGAACACTACATTCTACACTGCCCACGTTTTACGCACGTACGTCAAAACACCATATTCAGACTCCCTGCAAATCTGCTCAACATTACTACCCTCCTGCAAGGGGATCCAAACATATCAAACAATGTGAATTCATTAATATTTAAAGCTGTCCAAGACTTCATTACCCAGTCCGGCCGTTTTGCCATGGAATGACAAACTCAATTAAATAGTTACTGGCAGCGCATAAGAGCATTCTCTCTCTCTCTCTTGATTTTTGATTGATTTGTGTTGTTGTTTTCATGTTGTTTAATATAATCATACATACCCGTTGTTGCAAAATGAATTAATTAGTAAATTATGTTTGTGAGCATTTATTATAAGCCTAGCTTGTTTAATGCTCATACAATGATTTTGATTGTCCATATTTTCATGAATGTAAATAAATTTTGTTTAAACCAAATCCCAACATGGCAATTGTAGTTGAACACACACACACACACACACACACACACACACACACACACACACACACACACACACACACACACACACACACACACACACACACACACACACACACACAAGAACAACACCATTAAAATGAAGAACAAACGCACTAATGTAAATATGCAGGCGCAGGAGGTAAGTAGGGGTTGGAGGTGGGACCAGGAAAACTTCTTGACCGCCTTGGCTGACCAGTGGTTCCAGCCAGTGACGCCAGCAAGTGACCATCAGAGCTTGTGCCACTGGCTAATTCTTAGTCCCCCATACAGCGCCCCTACTGGGACGCTACAACATTGCTCCTGCTCTCCTTCATAAAAGTTGCCATGCGGGGAACCATGGCTTTTTTTTTTATGATGGTGAGCGTCGCCCAAACTGTCAACCCACACATTCATTACATGAAACAACTCAAACACAGATATTGCTGCTGTAGGCCACTAGCTGTGACATTTGTTTATTAAGAATTTGGCACACTAAGCTGTGCAACCAAATTAACGAAAGTACCACACTTTTGTACATATTATTGCAGAGCTCGGACTGAAAATGTTCACCAGTGATCTCCCCTGGTGACATATGCTCTTTAATCAGTTGGCACCTTTCATTTTGGGGCTGTAAACGCCATCAAGCAACAACAGACCAGACTCAGTCTCTGGTATTACTGTGCAGCGCCATGAAAAAAAAGGAAATAGACCAACAACTCTGGCCTTCAGCGACAATTTTTTTAATCTGCAGAAAGGAACCAAAGAAAACAACACTCAACCACTGAGAAAAAACAACAGCAACAAAAACCACGTGGGTGCTGCCCGTCTGCGACCAAGAGTGGTGTCTACGAAGCACTCTCTCGACGCTGCAGGCATGGAAGAAAGTCCAAAGTTTTTGCGAGCCGGACAATTGTTTGTTTGTTTGTTGTTGTTGTTTGGGTCACGTGCAAGCGATGCCCGGCAGCCAGGTGGTCCGGTCCCAGGCGCTGCAGCCGTCCGTGCATTGCACCGCAGGCCTGTGGCGTTGCTCCCAGGACACATGTGACTGGACTGAGGCAGACTGGAGAGCCCTCGCTTCTACCTGCAATCAACACCAAAAGAGACGGCAGTATCTAGGCATACAACATGTTCTCCTCTGGACCTGGGGTCTTGGCCATTACAACCAGGCTCTCAGCTGAGGCCGGCAGGCCCTACCATGATACTTTACACGTATATGTGATCAAACTTTCCAAAAGTGCAACTAACCTGACACCAGGGCAGTACATTGAACTTAGTGAATCGTACGTCACATTAGCAAGGAAAACAAAATATGTTTTACGAAACCTTAGGTCTGGGGGTTGGAGCCCCTTCAAGACCTGTATTATAGTTCTGAGCACCCCGCAAGGTGTTTCTCTTTTTGCAGTGTCACTGCACTCCAAAGAGCTATCAGACTGCGGCTACACCTGGGCATTAATATCATGCCCAGACATGCTAATCTTCCTGAACGCCTTCCCCGCTGATGGAACATGACCACATACTATGCTGACATTATATATATATATACAACCTCCGGGTTAACCCAAGATGAACCTTGCCTGAGGCACAAATGCGTACTAATTAAATATACAGCATTGTATCATATGATTGCACAATCACAAAGGCCGAAAGGCCCAGATCAAATTATGTATATGTCTTGAGAGCAAATCTGTTGCAATGAGTCAGCGCTTGAAAACACGATGGAAGCAGGCAGTGTGTGATAAAACCGTTAATTTTCTCTTTCTTTTTATCATTTCATTCGGGACCAGTCTAGTCCAAACGGCCAAAACTCGGTTATAACAAAGTGACCGCCTGAATTGCATGCACCACCAGCTCTTTTATATAATAATACTAGCTTATTTACATTTGATACGAGCCTGGGGCGTTTACAATGGCCTACATATCCACGCATTTCATACGAAAACAATGGGGTGCATGTTAACGGACACAATAGGTGCATGATAACGGACGCAATAAGTGCATGATAACGGACGCAATAGGTGCATACTCAAGTCGCCCGAGGAACAATAAGAGTCAACTGAAGATGCCGCGTGTAACCATTCGACAGTCTGCGACACTGTTTTCACGACTGAAGTTTTCTACATAACATATCCAGTCCTGAGCTAATCATTACTGAAATAGACTGCTATGCCTTCCCTTATTTCAATACAGCACGCGCACGCACGCACGCTGGCACGCAGGCACGCAGGCAGGCAGGCACACACGCACGCACGCACGCACGCACGCGCGCGCGCGCGCGCGCGCACACACACACACACACACACACACACACACACACACACACACACACACACACACACACACACACACACACACACACACACACACACACACACACACACACGTTTTGTCAAACTAAATAGCGTTCTTTTTAACTTTTGATGTGTTTGGATCTTGTTCAACAGAACGCAAGCGACAGTCACTCTTGTTTCAGATTATATATAAAAACTTTTTTTTTAAATTCAAAAATCATTACTGACGAAAGTTATATTCTTAAATCAAAACAACGGGCGCATTCTATGACGAAACCCTTAGTTTTAGGCTTTTTAGTTTCAAGATCCAAACACAAAAAGGTTCAAACGAACGCTTATTAATTTTAACACGGACACACAGTATGCAAATTTTCGGGGAAATCTCAAGCCACAAAACGACACTTAAACAAACAAAACAAAAAAACGATGAAAAACGATGAAAAATGAAAGACCGTTCATCTGTTGTTTAAGTGTCGTTTTGTGGCTTGATAAAGGGGAGTTTCCCCGAAAATTTGCATGTCCTTGTTAAAATAAATAAGCGTTCGTTTGAACCTTTTTGTGTTTGGGTTTGTTTTAGAACGCTAGCAGTCATTCTGTTTCAGGTTTTGTTCTATTTTAGTTTCAATCTCTTCAATCTGTCCCAGAAAACAGACTCAACAAGAACATCAAGAAGGCAGGTGGGGTGGCAAAGAGAAGGCAAGAAATAAAGACACAGCTTATCATCAGTTAGTGATAAAGAAACTGTGGACATCAGAATCAATACATGAAACATGCATACACCAGACGATCCAACGTCAACAGCAAAGCGCAGGCAAACATGCACACATCCTGGAACCATCAGTGCAACCCAGAAATGCATATATAGTCATGAACGACTCACTTAGCGTGAAAAAGGGTGTCAGAAAACAAGCCAAACATAGGTTTTTGCTAGGTAGACCTTCTGTAATGCATCGGCTATCTTCTGAACCCTTTCCCTGCTAAATGGACTAAATGCATCAGTGCCGCTTTCCCTGCTAAATGGACTAACTGCATCAATGCCGCTTTCCCTGCTAAATGGACTAAATGCATTAGTGCCGCTTTCCCTGCGAAGCGGCACTAACTGCATCAGTGCCGCTTTCCCTGCTAAATGGACTAACAACATCAATGCCGCTTTCCCTGCTAAATGGACTAAATGCATCCGTGCCGCTGCTACAATCCGGCCTTTCATGAACAGTTTCACAGAATGATTAAGCCAATCGGAAACGTTGAATTTTCTAGAACTTTGGGTAGACCTACTGAATGTGTCTGAATGGTCAGAATTAGAGCAAGACCTCCTGTGACGTCTTTCTGGGAGGTGGGGAACACTTCGCCATGAACGTCATAATTATATGACGTACGGCAAGGACAGGGTCAGGGTTAAAAAAAGACAGTTGACGGTTACAGCCCCCCCTACCCCCCCCCCCCCCCCCCCCCCCAGTCTGATTCCCGGTTGTTGTTGGGTGTTGCTTTACGTCCATAGAAACCATAGTCTTATTAGAGACGGGAGCCCAGGTAGGTAGGTAGTGTTGCTTAATGTCCTCAGATGTCAGTTGACATATTAGGGACATGGTTCAGTATAGCTTTACGTCCACGCAAACTAGAAGGCTCGTTAGGACGGACAGCCCAGGACGGCCACCTCGACGTTTATACAGCTCCTGAGCTCTCAATTCCCGGTAGCTCACAAGCTATGTTTATATATGTCTGCCCATCAGAATTTTACGACTAGTCCTCCCCGCCCCCCCCTCCCACAACTAACTAATAATGCCTTGTACAACTTTTTTTTGGGTTGCATATCTTACTGCTCATTCAGATTAAACAAGTGTCACAGTTGTGACCTCCAGCAGCACTACATGTGTTTGGGCAATCTCACGTGATGTGTGCGGGGGTTACGCTCAGCTAGCGTAAATACGCCCCAAAGTCAGGAGAAGCACTGTGTGCGGGATCTTTTCCATTTGTATCTAACTATTCAAAGTTCCAATTCACACTGATCAGTTTGCCGAAAACAACAACCCTCATTCTGACCTGTTTGATGTCAGTGACCTGAAAATGGGTCAACATCAAAACTACCATTGTGTGTATAGGTGTGTGTAAAAGTCAGTGCAGGTTGTTACCTTACCCAGTCAGAAATATTCCACTTTCATAACAACCAGGCTGAGGAGACTTGAACTTTTAAGTCTTTATTCCAGCCAGCTGTTAACTGGAGCAACACTGACCCAAACAAAAGGTTCAAAAGAACACTATTTACTGAGACAAAAATGTATTATTATTTATTAGGACTTTTTGTCCTAATAAATAGCATTCTTTTGAAGTTTTTATATGTTTGGATCTTGTTTTAGAACGCTAGCAGTCACTGTTGTTTCAGATTTTTGTTTTGTTTTGAGCAACACTAACTGTGACATATTGGTGTTTGTATGATTCCTTATGCAAGTAAAAAACTAAAATTATGTGAACGTGTGCACACACACTCACACACACACACGCAACGTTTTCACTTTGTTTTTATTTGTTTTTGATTGCAGTAATAAACACATCAATGCGACTGATATTCATGAATGTTTTGTGATATGGCGTATTCATCAATGAAAAACACAAGCATTAATGACAAGAATGACGATTTTTACAATATGAAAGACCAGCTTTTGGTATCCTCAAAGCATCACAGATTTTCTTCACATGTACAAACTATGCATATCTGTCTGAAATTGAAAAACAAAACAAATGCAGATCTTTCCAAAACTGAGGTGTGCATACAACCATTCTGCTTCTAAGCTTGAATGCAACCTGTGCTTTGAGTTGGGTCTCATTAATACCAAATACTTTTGTATTAGGAATTCATACAAAATGATGGGTACCCTTAGCACTGAACGTTCTTGTATTTGGAATTTATATAAGCCACCCTCTCCTCCGTCCTACATTAGGAATTTATTAAAAAACAAAAAACTCTGCTTTGTTATAAACGTTCTTTCATGAGGAATTCATATAAAATGATGGGCCCCTTTGAACACTTTTGTATGAGGAATACATATAAAGTAATGGATCCCCTTTGTGCTAAATGCATTAGAAATGTATATAAAACAATGGGTTCTTTTAGTACAAAACACTCTTGTGTTACTGTTATGATTTAAAACAAAATGATAAATCAAATTAAAAATAAAACAAAATATAAAAACAGTGTAAAAATTTACAAATGGTTAAAACCAGACATTCTGGCTGAAAACGTTTTCATAAAGCTTTGAAGTAAAAACAAAAATTAATTTTTTCACACAACAAAACATTGCATTTATGTTTTTAACACATGAACTGATGAAAGTAAATTTAATAACATTTTGCCTGGTACAAAAATATGCAAATAATTTATAATTTGTTTGGTTAATGCAGACAAAATGAAAGCGGTTGATTTAATGCATTTTGTGAAGTGAACAAAAATAAAGTGGTCTCAAATGACCCAACATCACTGGTAAACCCATTTTCTGTACTATTAACAGTCCCCAAATCCTCTCAGATTTCATTCATTTTAATATATAAAAAGGAGCATGGCTTTAAAAAATGAGATTCCTATTTATACTTTGAAGATTCCAATTGCATGCTGTGCTAAACATTATGTAAAACCATCAAAACCAAAGAAAACATGCATACACTTCACAAAATTTGTTTACAACCATTCAGTAATAATTACACATAAGCATGGAATTTAGTGGCATTGTCCATCAAAGCTGACTTATGACCTGCTGACTACTAGTGTTATGAAAATGCACATACACGTCAGCAAATAAAGATGATATTTCACATTCCTGAATTTTCATACCATGGATTTACTCTTGTGGCCTTTTGCTTCACTTTTGCCCCAAAATTCCATGATCAGAAATAACATTTTTCTGGTTCTCAGTCCCAAAACAGTCCGTAATGTTTATTGAGGTGTGTTAATTTTTGTTTTTAAAAGACAGAAAAAAAAGAGAGGGATATCTAAATAAACAGAATGTTAGCGAAACGCAAAACTAATACAAACAGATGTAAAGACAGATCCAAACAAAGAAACAAACATGTTAGTTTTCATATGGTCACTGAGATTTTTCCCTGTTCACAATTTACCATCATAGATAGCATAGCTTGACTACATTTAACTACCACAGGGCACAAAGGCAAGGCTGACAAAAAAGCTCCAACACAGTGCAATTATTAGAATAATAACCCAAAGAAAGTATTATGCTTACATGTAAAATTATATCCAAGACCGGATCCAATACTGGTGCAAATGGCACATAAAAATGATCTCAGATTATAAAACCCAAACACATGAAAGGTTAAAAAGAATGCTTATTTAATATGACACCACAAAATGTGATTTTTTGGGGCAGGCTCCTTTGTCAAGTGACAGAACTTAAACAACAGATAAAGAACTTAAACAACAGATAAAGAGTGAAAAATGACATGTAGGCTATTTATCTGCTTGTCTTTTGTGTCCACAACTATACTAACATTCTGTCATACACTGGACATGAAAGACATTGCAGCCACAAGCAGATAAGTAGCATACATTTGCATTTTAAACTGTTGTTTAAGTGTTATGTTGCTTGCCCCCCACATTGGCTTGTTTTGTGGTGTCATGTTAAATAAGCATTCTTTTTAACCTTTCATGTGTTTAGATTTTGTTTTAGAATGCTAGCAATCATCCTTGTTTAGATTTTCTTAAATCTCTAATCATGATGCAGTAAAGTACAGATCCAGCAGCCAGATTAAAACTGCAAGTCAATGTTAATACAAATCTACATGCCACAAATAAAAAATGTAACATGTCACAGCCAAAAATAAACCAAAGTGTTGGAGACAAATTCAAGGCAAAATTCCAACTGCTGTAAAATTTCAAATTAAATTCAGATGGAAATGACATCCAACCCAGATCTTAATTAGAACTATGAAATCAGCTTTCTGAGTACATCCATTACTTCCAGGCAAAGACTTGACATTGCACAGGGATGGAGTAATCACCCAGCAAGAAGCAGAAGTTAAAAACAAGAAGACAAAAACAAGGCCCTAAAATCCAAAACTATTCAGCAGATCTCTTAAAGTCTCCCCATCAACTGAAAACTGATTGACACCACTGAAATAATGAACACTTCAGCATCTTTCATCATTAAAAAAAATAATTGTTTGCAGATCCTGTAAAACACATAGTTCACTACTGTTTCTTTACTCATTTTTTGTTGTTGTTGGCAAGTCTCTTTTGCAGTGTCTCTTTTTTCATAATGTGCTGCTTGCTTTCACAAATAAATAGGCAAGGAAGTTGTCACACAAAACAAGCACTTCAGAAACAGACATCATCACAAAAGGCTTTGACACTAAGAATTGCACAATAGTATGTTCACTGTGTTTTTAAAAAAGTCCATGCCTGTACCATGTTGGTCAAATAACTGCTCAAACATAACCAGTGAAGTTACTGGACCATCTTACACAGATGATGTGACCAGGTTAAAATCACCTTTGTTTTTCTGTTCATCTCTTCCAGCTTACTTACTCAACCCATTCGGACAGCATAAAAATAGATTAGTCTACACAACACAAAAACACACACATTTTTTTGTTCCTTCACAAAACTCAATAGACGCCCAGTAGGTGAGGCCTTATGCCTGGCTGCAAGCATCAACCTGTTGGTTTTAAGGAGAAAAAGAAGAAGAAAAAAAGGGGGGTGGGGGGTGGGAGAGAGAATCTGATTACAGAAAATAAAAACATCTCCTTTTTAGTAGGGATTAAAACTCCAGAGCAGACCTAGGTGTCTCATCACGTGGCTCTGCGAAGCAATACATCAGAAAGTCAGAGGTCCCACCACTTCACTCTGCCACACAGGCTACGGTGATCTCTGGCAGCAGACAGCACAGCCACACGGATGTGATAACCATGGTAGCCATGCTCACATAGATTGACCAGGACGAACAGCTGATGCAGGGCATAGTAGTCCTGTGGGTGAAACAAATGTGCATTGTCAACAAACAAAAATAAGTAAAAAACAAACAAACCCCACAGCAACTGGACCTTACAACTACAAAGCTGGGAGTTTTTTTTAGGTCATATTGGAATACATCTGTTGGTCAGGCTTCATAAAACAATACAACTTTATTATACAGAAGTTTGCCTTCTGGCTTGTTATTGACACAATACATTCAATATCCATTACAATAAAACATTTGACAATTCAATAAAATATGGAGATAAACAAACAAAAAGTGCTCAAATACAAAAACAGTATGCACCCACATACATGCATGCACCCACACATACAAAATGTTAACAACAGTGGAAACCCTTGCTGAAAAACCTCCTTAGTGACAGACCATCAATCATTTACAACCACCTTCTGAAACCTGCCTTCACTTTTACATATAAACAAACCCCTGTCCAAAGACACCTCTTTTCAGACCAAAGTTGGTAGTGTTAAAAGACTAAAAATAAAGTGACAACTTTTACCTGATGCAGCTTCAAGTTGGCACAGCTGGACCTGAGAGTGTCCACAGCTTGCTCATAACAGTCCCACTGTGTGATTGGCCGTCGCTCCACCACAAGGTCATCATAAGACAGATCGCTGGTGAAGTGCATTACCTCCCCCTGTTCTGCAGGGTCCTGCTGCAGGTTTCTGAGCCATCCCACAATGCCTTGGAACAGCTGATCCACTGCTGATTGGTGCTGCAAGTACAGGTGTGAAGACAAGCAGGAGTGTATTGTGCACGTGAAAGAATGCTTTGTTTGCTTCATCTGACCACTTGCTTTTAGTCAGAAAGCCTACACCCACTTAGGCAAGTGGAGTAAACAACAAAATGCAGGCTTATGTCATGTCATTTGATGTCACATCAGTTGGCCACATGCAACTCTCAAGTTTTCAAATCTCCCCTGTTCATGGCTTCCATCTCCTCACCACACTTGTTTTTTAATGTTATCTCGTCATGTATGGAAAAATCTATGATTCATCCCTCGCATCCATCACACTGATATATTTATTCATCGTGGTTGACTGGGAGTTAAAAACTAATTAACATTTCCATTTCCCCCACCTCCACTCCACACTGGATTTCTTCACTGCCTTGGCAAGGCCCCTTTCCCCACCTTCTTTTCTATGTAATGCAATCTGGCACTGATCTCATCTTTTCTCCCCATACATAATTTTTATCATGTCTTTGTACTTGTGCATCAGGCAGCACAGATCCAAGGGGCCTGACCATTGTTTTTGAAAAAAAAGCATAGTGTACATGCTTTGTTTACCCTAGGCTTGTCTAAGGAGGTGTGTTTATACACAGTCGCTGATTGGATAAAGATCGTCAATCAGATTCAGAAGGTGATGAGATGAATTGTTCTGACACATGTTTATCTCTGGAGTCTATCCAGTCTATGAAATCTTTTGTGTAGAAAACAACACAACCAAATCTGAATCTGAGTGTGCTGTGAACACTGACCATGACAACAAAGAAACATGTGCGGAATACTTTGTGACAATAACAGAACAACTACAACAAGGTTTATCCCCTGCTGTGTTTCTTGTGACAATGTAAGTCACAGCATTACTACACCAAATATAAAACATTTTCACTGTACCTTCCTGGCTGTGATTTGATCTCCATTACATATCTACAGTACTTTGTAGGTTTAAAAGCACACCTCCACTCCCCCCCCCACCCAACTTAAATAAATGAAAACAGAAAGAAAGAAAAAGAGGTCCAGATGATGGTTGCAAAAACATTTCTCAAAAACTGACCACAACACTAATGTGGCATGGCTGTCCTGTATCATTGGCGGGAGCTGCCACAAGTATCATTTTGTCGCAATAAAACATTTCTTTTGTTGCGAAAAAAGTATGCTTGCCACAACAAAACTTTTGTTGTGACAAACATATTTTTGTCATGACAAAAGTAAATATCTGTCACAACAAACTTGTGTTTGTCATGACAAACATTTTGTTGAGACAAGCATACTTTTGTCATGACAAAAAACACGTTTTGTCATGACAAACATGTTTGTTGCCACAAAAGTAAAAAATGTTGCGAAAAAATGATACTTGTGGCAGCTCCAGCCAATGGTAGTCCTGACACAGTCCTGACAGTCTTACCTCCATCAGGTCACTGATCTTGTGAGCAGCCCTCCTCTTTTCCTCGTGGGTTTTGGCCATCTTGTACTTGAACTCCAGAATCTTCAGGGGTACATCAGGTGCTGGCACTGCATCTTCCTGCACACAACAGAACAATCATCCCAACTCTCAGTAACTTGGATACATGCACAAGCGGGCTTCAGTCACAGTACCACATGGCATCAGCTCACCAGACAAACAAGTAGGCACAGCATCTTTCTGCACACAACCACCACCACCACCAACTTGGATACATGCACACATAGGCTGACTTCAGTACAGCACAGAACCAGCATGTTAAAAAACAGCAACCAAGTATGCTTTAAACATTGTGACGTGAAACAGCACTGGAGTGAATGAAACACCACTGCAATGGATTACATTTTGCTAAACAGCACTGTTGTGGACTAAACAGCTCTGAAGTGCGCTAATCAGCACTGTAGTGGACTAAACAGCACTGAAATGAGCTAAACAGCACTGTAGTGGACTAAACATTACTGAAGTGAGCTTCAGAAACAGCACTGATGTGAGCTAAACAGCACTGAAGTGAGCTAAAAATAAAATAAATCTGAAACAGAATGACTACTAGCATTCTAAAACAATTTACATACTAGGTGTCCGTGTCAAAATAAATAAGTGTTTGTTTGAACCTTTTCGTGTTTGGATTTTGAAGTGAACTAAACAGCACTGCAGTAGACTTTAGTCTGTTGTTTAGCTCACTTACAGCACTGAAGTGAGCTCACAGCACTGATGTGAACTAAACAGCATGGAAGTGAGCTAAACAGCATTTGTAATGGACCAAACAGCACTGAAAGGAGCTAAGTTACGTTCACTACAGTGGTGTTTAGTTCACCTCAGTGTTGCTTAGTTCTTTACAGGGGTGTTTAGTTAATTTCTTTACTGTTTAGCTCACCTCAGTGCTGTTTAGTCCGCTACAGTACTGTTTATCTCACTTCAGTACTGTTTAGTCCACTTTAGTGAGCTAAACAGTACAGTAGCATACTGTGATGAACTAAACAGCACTAAGATGAAGGTTACTGCATGCACAAACAGCAAAGAGGCTGACCGTGGGGTGGCGAGGGCTGACAGGCATGGGGGCGCTGATCTCATTGCCCTGAAACTCTGCTACCACCATGGATGTGATGGACTGAGACAAGACAAAGAAACAAACACTGACAGAGAAGCATCACTTTCCATGACATCTTTCTGTGCTTTGCATTATGTTTATAAATAAAGTTTTCTACTCTTGACCACTAACTACCCAGCTCATTAAAAAAAGCATTTTTTTAAGAAAGAACACAACACCAACAATCCACCTGCAGTAAATATTACATATTACACACTTCTTTGGTAAAATTCCCAAGTGGCACAAAACTTGTTTTGTTTACACTTTCCTATTACACACTTCTTTGGCAAAATTCCCAAGTGGCACAAAACTTGTTTTGTTTACACTTTCTGCCTATGTCCCCCCCCTTGCTTCCTTCAAATGGGGCTATGGCCTTATTGAATAAAATTTCCATATCCCCCCCCCCCCCCCGTTTCACAACTGAAACCAACATTGGCACTTTCTGTCACTTAAGAATTTTTCCATACAATGTAGATTTTGAAACAAATCACATAATCTGGTTTATAAAATACAACACAGGCAAACGATGATGTAGGCATTAGTATTCTCAGCTCATTATTATATTAGTTCTTTTTGGGAGAAATCTCTTTCATGAGAAAGTAATTTGGGAAACCCTAGCTGCTCTTCAGGATATTCCAGTGTGGACGGATTAAAAAAAAAATCTTATGCCTGCAAGCCTCACCATGTCACCATACTCGCAGACTTTGCTGGTGTTGGTCTCCTGTCGGACAATCCTGAACTGCTTGGCCAGTGTTTCTGACTCTAGGTTCTCCTGAAAATCGGATCAAGTGCAATCTATAATATAATCTAATGACCAGAAGCCAAATCAGACCCAATTTCCAGAATGCATAATGATCAGGTGCTACCTCAGGCAAAGGTTTTACAAGGCTAAAAGTGAGAAGCCAAATAAAGCACAAGTCCCAGAAAGTAATGTCTTTTGTTGCTCCTATCATGTGAGAATTCTGCATCCAGTTGACACTATACATAGGTTGGTCTGATGCTTGAAGTACTAGAAGCACAGACCAGCATTTTGTCATTTTCACCTCATCAGAATCCTGTATTCTGTTGACAATGTACATATCTCCTGGACAGATGGCTGCACAAAGTAGCATGGACAATATAGCGCGGAGACCAGTATTTTGCTGTTTTAAACTGGTGCATGGTTGTATGGTGTACACAGAACATGCACTGAGATGGCAGCAGTTTCGTATGGCACCAGCCATGTAACATCAAAATATCAGTGTAAGTACACCACTTTGGTGGATGTTCAATATTGTGCTGCAAAAGGTGACAGTCACTTATTCTGAACCACATGCAAAATGAGTGCAGTGAGACATTTTGAGAGCAGAGAATAGTGCTATTTAAAAGTGATCAGTTAATTTTTACCTTGACAGCATCCTGCATCCAGGTGACTGTACACATCCACAGGTAGGCTGGATGTACAGAAACATTAACACTATAGTGCGGACAGCTATTTGTTGCTCTCACCTTGTCAGAATCCTGCATCCAGTTAACACTGTACCCATCCCCCAGGTAGGACAGATGTACAGGGTCATAGAAACACTAACACTACAGTGCAGACAGGTACTTGTTGCTCTCACCTTGTCAGAATCCTGCATCCAGTTGACACTGTACACATCCCCCAGGTAGGTCTGGCGCTTGTCATCAAAGTAACAGGCATATGATGACTGGTATGGGTTAGCCGCAGTAGAGGCGAAAACTGTCAACAACAAATCACAATCCAGAATATAAATGTTTGTATCATAAGACAGAATTATACAGACCATTATTTTACAAATGGCATACTCTGTAGTTCAAAGTACCAGCATCATTCAGTGCTCAGATTCTGGTACATCTTTACAACATGCATAAATCTTTAACTACAAAAAACAATACAACCTTCAAATAAGAAAACCCAAACTACTGAGTTTGAATCTGCAAACAAACGATACACCTGTACTATGTACACTATGCTTTACCCCCACCCCCATCATTTTATGGTCATTAACTCATTTGTTTACATTCTTTAAATCACACTAATTAAAACCATGACAGAGGTTTGATATAATTATTTCAGGTGCAGGACTTTATCTGAATGACTTGTTTTCTGAACTAAACCTTTTTCAAATCTGAAATATGCAATATTTTTTCTCTTGATTATCAGCAGCAAAGAGTTTGGGGGTTGAAGTGTGTGGTGGGCTGCATCATTTTGCACAAAATGATGAATTAAAAGCAAGTTCCTTTGAAGCACACAGAGGTGTTTTTCAGATAGCAGTTACACAGGTATGTCCCTGTACATACTGTTGATGTTCTTAGGCAGCTTGGATGCAAAGATTGAGCCAGATTCACATGCTTCAACGTAAAGCACCAACTGAAAAAAGAAAAGACAACATTGTACTAAGGTGACAATTTCTTTTGGTTATTAATCAGTTTTTTGTTTGTTCTTCTATTAGACAAGGGGTGGGGGTGGGGGGGGGGGGGGAGGAGAAAATAAACAAACAGAAAGTTTACTCAATTGATTATTCTATGTGTTTCAGCATGCCAGATAATTAACATAAATAAAATGTTTAAAAAAATGACAATAAAATAAAGGTGACAAATTCATGTTTTTGTTATCAAAGTTGTTTTTGTTGTTGTTTTGTTTTACTGATGAGATGGACGAGGGGATGAGAGGGGAAAGAAGATGAAAACAAAAAGTTGACTCTGTTAACTATTCCACGTAACCCTCAGACATGTTTTAGATCCCCTCAGGTGCAGTTCCCAAAACTGTAGACCTGCTATGTTTTCTGTTTTGTGCTGCTTGAGCATCCACCTCAAGTCTCTAAGCTGTGTAAATTAAGCTTTGTATAGTCAGAATACTTGTATGTGCAGGTGCCCATATGTGTGTGTGTGTGTTTATGCACTTAGAATATTCTCTATGGACAAGATTTTGTGCTTTATAAATACTTTAATTATTATTATTTGTTACTGCACCGTGCTAAAATCATAGTCTGAACATCAGCAACGCAAACCATGCTCAAAGTTTCTTCAAGACAGCTTTTATAATTTCAGACAAAACAGAGTCATTTTATGACAATGAATTGGATAGAAATTCAACTATGCTAGTAAAAGAAAAACCTATATCAGTTATAAGTTCTGAAAGTGGTCCTGGTGAATCATAAGGAATAATATGAAAAACTATGATTCATGTCACTGTTACAAGAGACAGAACAACAAAGACCCTCATGGCAGTTCTCACCTAACGCATAAGAATTGTTTTTTTTTTTGTAAGTGAATTAAATCAAATCAGTTTTACTGAGTTCAATTAGAGCTTTTGATACAAACAGACATGAATTTCAGGTACTGAAAAGACTAAGATTTGCAACAGAAATGAATACACACATGATGGAATTGATCATTATGTTAAATTCAGATACACACATGATGGAATAGGCCAATATGTTAAATTCTGCCAAACCAGCACACTTAATTTTTAAAAAATACTTCATTATTCCATTGCAGAAAACTCACTTATTGTCATTTGGAAATTCTAACTTACTTGTGATCTTCATGTGTCAGTTGCCATAAAGATATCATAGTTGCACAAAAACAACAACAAAAACACACACCAAATTCCCCAAAATATACAATGTTAAGAAGTTTTTTTCTCTCTGAATCTACTTATTATTACCTTCTTGTACTTTTTCTGCTTATACATTTTCTTCAGCGTTTTCTCCAGAGCTCCTGCATGAAGCTGCAAAAGAAAGATAAAATGAAAGCTTACACAACAGACATTTTGTGCGGTGCTGCATGAGCTTTTCTCTGTGGGCGATTGATTTTGCTGTATTTGGCTTGTATCTTGGTGAGTGAGTTCGTTTGTCTGGCTTGTATCTTGGTGAGCAAGTTAGTTTGTCAGGCTTGTATCTTGGTGAATGAGTTGTCTGTCTGGCTTGTATCTTGGTGAGCAAGTTAGTTTGGCATCACTATATTTGATTCCTTGATCTTTGCATTGCTGTAATGGGCTATGTGCTCCAATCAGAGAAACTGTACACAATACATTATTATTATCAATATTGTATGGACAGTGTCCTTCCAGCTATCTTCTGACACACAACTGTATTCGACATTCCACACAACTGCAGACCCTGAAGTCACTGTACAGCTGCCTGATAGCAGGAGACACTACATTACATGAATTTCTATGCTAGGAAAGAAATGCCCCCGCAAAATCTCACCCAGCTTTGGGTGAACCTCCACATTCAAGTTCAAGAGGAGAAATGAGAAGAACAAACTTGTGATCACCAACTTCTGGGACCTTTCACACTGACTCTTATTTCTGTATCCATCCCACCCCAGTGTTACCACAGTAGCATGTAAAAGATTCCAGTCATTCTACCAAAAGTGCAGGTGGCACTGGCAGGTTACAGCTAAACATACAGGCACCCTACCTATGTGGCTTTGAATGGTATTACATGGTGCATGGTTGTATGGTGTACACAGAACGTGCCAAGACAGCAGCAGTTCCATGTGGCACCAGCCATGTAAAAACCAAACAGCACTGTAAGTACAGCAGTTCTGTGCATAATTAAAACATGCTATAAAAAGCTAGTCACTCATTTAGAATCACATGCAACAAAAGTGCAATGAGTCTGCTTGAGAGCAGAGAACAGTGCTATATAAAAGCAATCATGATCATCAGCAGCAGCAGGAAAGAAAGCCAGCATGCCCAGTCATTATGAATGGCAGCTGACTCACTACATTATCAGGAAAGGATGCTAACATGCCCCATCATTATTAAAGGAAGCTGACTCACCATGTCATCAGGGAAGGCCAGAATACCAGGACCTCCATGGTCAGCAAAGTTGACAAACACGTGGTCATTAGGCCCACTGATGACAGGAAAAAACAAACATGAATCTAAGCTGCCTAACAAAGCTCCAGTGTTTGGTTCAAAATAACCAGCAGTGGAATATCAACAGAACAGATTGACACAATCTACAGTCAATGGATTACAGAGATCTTTTGCCTGTCTGCTTCACCCAACAGATATGTCTTTCTTTGCAGACTTTTGCAACAGGTCATCCTTCAAGAGAGCTGCTGGTTTTTGAGAAACTGGAAACAGAACAGATTGACACAATCTACAATCAATGGATTACAGCAAACCTTTGCCTGTCTGCTTCACCCAACAGATATGTCTTTTTTTCAGAGAAGAGGACCAGCAGTTTCTTTTAAAGAAACTGGCCAGGGTTAAAAGTTATGGTTAAAATGAAGATGCCACCTTGGTGGCTTGTTCTGCTCTGGCTTTACTCCCATGCCAGGTAATAGTTATCCCAGGTTATTCCTGTCCCTGTGGTTGTGTCCCTTGTGTGACATCAGTTGAATGGGACTGGCTCCCTTTATTGATTCCATTAAAAATAATAATATAGATGTAGTTTTTTTCATAATAGTAAAGCAGACACAGATGAAGTGGATGTGGACATATTATTGGATTGTCAGGTCACTGTGCAGCTATTGCTATCCTTGAATACTCTCTGACAAGGGCAATCATAACAAAAACAGTAGCCATGTGCCTGTTGCCACATTGCAAGTCTTCAAGGATAACTAAAATAAAACATAAAAAAGACTTGGGAAAACTTTTTTTCTTTTCTTTTTAAAGGAAAGTGTGTTAACACAGTCACTAAGATGGTAAAATTGGTCAAAACAAGCACATCACACGTTTACAGATGCAATACTCTAGCATGTACCTGGACCCCGGTCATTCTGCCAAAAGTGCAGGTGGCAGATTACAGCTTAACACACATACACCTTACGTATGTGGCTTTGCATGAAGTGACATGGTGCATGGTTGTATGGTGTACACAGAACGTGCTGAGATGGCAGCGCTATATACACAAAGCAATCAATAATAATAATGACAACAATAATGCCACTCTGAAACTTAAGAGGACTGCAAAAACTGAACATTTTTGATTAGCCAACTGGACTCAAGAAGGAATTATTACTACTAAATATTACTAGCCTGATATTTATTGCCCCTAGAATGTTATCCAAACTTTTTTCCATTTCATACTTTGCCTTGACTTTGCAGTCTGGGCCAAAATAAAATGGCAATCACACTGCAGATGACTCCACTCTGATAATGATATCCTCTCAGATGATCAAAAGGTTTTATAAGTTCAGAGGATTCAATCATTGTAGAAGGCAAAATTATGATGCTCCTGATGCAGGTTAGCAGGTTTTGGTCTTGACTATCTCAGAAGTTTTTCTGCTCATCGTCATCATGGGCATGCAGCCAAGCAAGTGTATTTCTGCAGCCCTGTTTAATCTCTGTAATGACTCAATTATCAATGGGAACAGTTAAAAGAGTGGACACTGAAAAACTATACTGTACCTGTTGATAACCTTGCCCCCAGGATAACCCAAAGCGCTCAGTCTTTCTGCATCTCCACTGAGAACAGCCAGGAACACCTCAGGTGTCACATCCTGAGACAGTGAATGAAGACACAAAATGTTATCAGGATTTGACTGTAAATGACTGTTGGTCTCAACCAGCTGGCCCACTCTTCAGATCTCATATCCTTAGTTAAAATAAAAGGTGAAGGTGAACACCCATTAACTAGGTTGGCTATATCAGGGCAACACCCTCCTCCTCCACCCTCAACCTTCTCCCAACAACAAACAAACAAAAAGACCAATTAAATCAAAAACAGAAGAAGTCTCCTTACTTCGCCTTTGTAGTCAATGACGACACCGGGATAGACATTGGGTCCATCAGGCTGGTTGATCACATTTCCAGGGTAAGGGTTGCTGTTGAATGATAACACATTGCACTTTACAGATTACCACTGTTGCTTGTAACTTGTTTCTGACTGATTACTACAGTTTCCTGTAACATTTTCAACTGTAACTTGTAAAGTACTGACAACAGATTGCACCTTTCAAATTACCAATGTTCTCTGTTCGAATTAATTACCACTGTTCTTGTTACAGTGCTAGTGACAATAACACTGTGTACACCTTGTACTTTACCACCCCAGATCCTTGATTTCAAGTTAACTTATGATTTCTTTTAACTAAGTTTAAGTCAGTTTTCTTGGTAGTCTTTTGTCAGAGGTTACAGTGTACAGGTATACAGTTGCATTGGGCTACAGGTCACATTAACAATTTGAAAAAAAAATGTATGTGTATATTTCAACTGAAAGCTTTCACTCATGCCTGTATTACTGTCAGTTTTATCAGTTTTGGTGTATATGGGCATGTCACCAGCTGATTTGACTCAAATACATGGAAAATCTTTTACTTAATAATGACATTAGCATTTCTCTCTCTTTTTCAGTCAGTCATTTTACATGTTCCAATTAATTATCATTGAAAATTTAATCCACGATAATGAAAAAGTTTCTTTACAAATTAAAGCAAATTTTTATTCACAGTTGAAACATAAGCTGAAACAGTGTGTTACAGTACACTTATTTATAAACAGATAGCTGATGGGAAAAGGAAACTTGCTTACTGAGGATTGTTTGCGATGTCATCATACATCATTGTGATGATGTTCTCTGGGGGGAAGCCATGATTGCGGAGCACATGATAAGCATGCAGAATGTCAGCCTGGAAAAATGCAATAAAATCATATAAATGGAGAGACAGATCTATACAAACTGTTATCCTATTATCCTATTGAAGGTAGTATGGATGTGTGGTTAAACACTGGACAAAGAGTCAGACTTCAGAGGTTCAATGCTTTATACAGACAGTAACCTTTTCTGGGCTATCTCTGTATTACTATTATTAGTTGGGTTGGGGGAGTAGTAGTAGTAACTTGGGTTTTTATGCCCAGTCAACCAGGGCGGTTATACCAGGACACAAACAAAAAACAAACAAGCAGCAAAACAATGAGACAAGAGATTCTCAGATGAGACAATCTGTGTAGAGGATGTGCCGCCATTGGGCAACTGTTTCCCAATGCCTGTACATACTGCCAAACATACAAGTTCAGTGCTACCCATCACTCTGGAAGCTGCACTCAGACTATGGGCATTCAGTGCAGCAGCAACCTCTCAAGGGAGACAAAGACCCAGTACATGTAGACCCTCCTCCACCATACATGTGTCATGTGATGGAAAATATCAAACTGAGGAATCTGTTAAAAGTGGTCAACCAGCAGAATCAAGTCTCCAGCTCAATGAAGACAACACCACATTGCACTGTGTAAAACACCACTATCAATATTAACAACACCCTCACAACAGTGACATAATCTTCAAAATGATGAAGGAGGTCAGTTCACTTCAGTTCAAAGCCCATATAATGATCAGTACATATATATATACTCCACCCTGTCTCTCACAAGTTTCCCCTACATTGTCTTTGAACTAGTTCCAATATACGTATATGGCATTTTAAGGAAAATCATTGAGCTCTTCTTCTGTCTCTAAGTATAACACTTAGATCTGATTAGAAGATCAATTAGAAGTCGTGGTTAGGTAAGCCATGGATGACTACTCAGAGCTCTGCTTCTTTGCGTTTGGAGCTGCAAGGATGGTCATTCATCTGTTGAGCTGAGGCACCTGCTCTTGATATATGACCACAGTTTCTTTGGGTTAGTGTTAAAATCATCACTATTTCTCCCTGTATGCTCTGTTTACTGTCAAACTTCACTTCAGCTTGTAGAGGATGATGTCAGTTTTCTTCCCTGTCTTCTTTGCTTTCCAGTGGGCATGCTTTTTTCTCCTGATTTCTTCTGTATAGAGGTGTTTATCCAGGAACTGCTGCTCTGTGTCACCGTCATTTTAGAGGGCACCTGCTTCTCAACAATGCACAGGACCGTCTCCTTGGATTTTACCGTCCTATTGAATGGCATCAGCATCACATCAGCTTCCCTCCACAGAAGCAGCCTGCTACGCGTCACTTGTTATTTTTTAGTGCTGAAAAGTTGGTTTGGGGTGCCTTTTTGTACAAAGTTGAAGCGGTCACGCAGATCGAACTTGGCTGACAGGTTACGTTACAGAACAAAAACAAACAACAACAAAAGGAGGGTAGGGGGTTGGCAAACAGTCTGACAGCAAAGTCGGACAGCAACATTTCTCAAAACCACTCCATGAACAGCACTGGATTTAATTGGAACAATGTGTTTGTTCGTAATCATGAAACTATACTCACGAGAGGACAAAGAGCTCGTGTATGCTCATATATTCTGACACAACACAATTTGCACAACGCGAACCTGATGCCTGTAGTTATCATAACCGTTGGATCCAGCGACGAGAAGCGCCCAGTTTTTGGCCTCTGCTGATT
>OY757543.1:15509616-15537794 GCA_963584105.1 Alviniconcha strummeri | reverse complement strand
ACTCAACAACAAAAAGGCCGAATTTGTGCAAACGGAAGTCTAAATAATGGACAACAGAAAGACCGAAGTAATGAACGATGGGAATTAGTCCTAAAACTGTACCAGACAAAGATCGAAGTACCGTTGTAAAAAGGAAAAGATGATGTCCGATTATCGAAATAAAGAGTTATTATACCGGACAACAGAAAGGCCGATTTACTGTGTAACAAGAGAAAGGCCAATTTACTGACCAGAAAGGCCAATTTACTGTCAACAACAGAAAGGCCGATTTCCTGTGTAACGCAAAGCTAAATTACTGTAGAGGATAAGGGCAGACTAACTGTACAAACAGACACAGACTTGTACGTGCTCGATGGATATAGTATGGGTTGGGTCAGTGTCAGTATCGGACGCCTGCCATTCTCCTTGTCCACGAAAATATTGACCAACCGTGGTTGTGGTGAACTGGGTCAGTTTTATAATATTGACATTGATAACAGCTTGTCAGTGATAGTGACAGATGATAGGTATTATTACTTCAAGGTCTCAGGAAATAGATACCGTTCTACATGATACTGACGGACTGGAATGTTGGTTTTTGAAAATATTTTTATCACAAGTGTGATTAGATATTCTTTCGTATCTGATGTTCACAGACATTTTGTTGCACGCCAGTCTGTCAGCGAAAAACACACACACACACACACACACACACACACACACACACACACACACACCACACACACACACACACACACACACACGCACACACACACATACACACAAACGCACACACATACACACTAATCATTAAGTCGGATTGTCATCAAGAGTTTCGGCACGGAATTTAACTCCTTGCCTTTTTCCTGTACGATTCATTACAAAGCGCTCATCGTGTCGCAGTTAACGGGTTCATTTTGCACATATACAATTACCTAGATATTAAATGTGGAAAGAAGAAGAAAAAAAGACAAGAGAGCTAGAGATTAAAATAACCAAATAAGAGGCCGATGAGGTCTTTAGGGTAAGATCAAAAGAAGGACCACTAACAACAACCAGAAAAGAACTGTTCGCTTCACGAACAACCCGCTGGGTACATCAGTCACTCCTTGAAGCCGAACCCGAGTTTGTGACTCCGAAAGCTAGAGAGTAGAGGTGTATATTAAAAAACAAATCTGATGCTCGAGAAGATCACTGTCGTCTTGGCTTCCTTGGTCAGACACAAATTTCTTTCCTTCAGTAGACAGAGAGACGGAGACAGCCAAGTAGACTGACACGAGAGAGACAGACAGACAGACAGAGACAGAGAGGAACACAGAGAGGCAGACAATGACAAAATATGATGCTGGAAAGACCATTGTTGTCTTGGCTTCCTTGGTCAGACTCAGGTTTCTTTCCTTCAGTAGACAGAGAGGCAGAGACAGCAAAGTAGACTGACATGCAAAACTAGAGAGAGACCGAGACAGAGAAAGACACACACAGAGAGACAGAGACACAGAGAGAGAGAGAGAATGAGGCAGAAACAGAAAGATGGAGAGAGGGAAGAAGAGAAGCAGAGGGACAAACAGAACCATACAGCGGCAGAGACAGGAAGACGGGTCTGACAGTGGGAGCTTGCCCGGGGACAGCCAGACCCCGTGAGCTGCCAGGTGCTCTCTCAGTACACAGAGAGAGACAGACAGAGAGGCCAACAGACAGACAGAGAGGCCAACAGACAGACAGAGAGGCCAACAGACAGACAGAGAGGCCAACAGACAGACAGAGAGGCCAACAGACAGACAGAGCCAGAGAGAGAGGCAGAGATCCAAGGAGACAGGTCTGACCGCGGGACCTTATCCAGGGACATCCGGGCCCCAAACAGCAGCCAGGCGAGCAGAGAGACAGACAGACCAACAGACAGACAGACAGAACCAGAGGCAGATAGACAGACAGAGCAAAGACAGACAGGCAGACAGAGATTCAGGGAGACAGGTCTGACAGTGGGACCTTACCCAGGGACATCCGAGCCTCAAACAGCAGCCTGGAGAGCAGAAACATACAGACCAACAGACAGACAGACAGAGATCCAGGGAGACAGGTCTGACAGTGGGACCTTACCCAGGACATCCGAGCCTCAAACAGCAGCCTGGAGAGCAGAAACATACAGACCAACAGACAGACAGACAGAGATCCAGGGAGACAGGTCTGACAGTGGGACCTTACCCAGGGACATCCAGACCCCAAACAGCAGCCAGGTGAGCAGAGAGAGCGAGGTCATCAGGTAGATGTTGACGAAGGCCACGAAGACGGGAGGGCTGGTACCAGCGGTGCCCGGAACTCGTCTCCGGAACTAGACACACGTGCAGTCATGAAAACGATACATCACCTGCCACAGGTATTCGGAGGTACAGCGGGTAAGGGGAACAGGCAGACAAACAGACAAACAGACACACAGAGAGAGCACCATGCATGACTGTGCTCTTATGGAGAGGTTGACTCCTTCTTCTTCTTCTTCTTCTTCTTCTTCTTCTTCTTCTTCTTCTTCTTCTCTCTCTCTCTCTCTCTCTCTCTCTCTCTCTCTCTCTCTCTCTCTCTCTCTCTCTCTCTCTCTCTCTCTCATAATCTGCCACCCATTCATTCACGCTTCATATATGTCTATAAATGATGACTTGCAAAGTTAGTTTTTTTTATTAATATTTATCAGCAGTTAGCAAGGACTACTTGATAGGTTTTGGCCTTGTAAAATAAGGTGTTCGAGTTCTCTCTCTCTCTCTCTCTCTCTCTCTCTCTCTCTCTCTCTCCTCTCTCTCTCTCTCTCTCTCTCTCTCTCTCTCTTTGTTCACGCATCAGCACATATTCGTTCCCCTCGTTCCTTTCACGATACTCCTGTTCTGCTGTTTGAGGCTGTCATTGGAGCAAACAATAACTGACTTCAAGCTCTTATATATTCAAATTTTCTCCACCGTTAACAGTGGTGTCAAAAGCGCGTTGGACTTTGGACCCGCTCCCAGGTATTTTCACGCCCAAACCACTGAGCTGTCCAAACGACAAAACATCACCCACTGAGTTGTCTAAACGACAAAACATCACCCCACTGAGTTGTCTAAACGACAAAACATCACCGATGTCTTTCGGCGCTCACCCGTCGTGGACAAGACCAGCAAAATAATGCATCAGCCACAGTGGGAAGCAACACAACATGAAACATTCTTAATGAGCTAGGTCACAGTGGGTCACGAAATCGAAAGCGAGGCTGGGGTGTGCAAAAAAAAAAAATGGCGAAAGCGTACAGAGGTTCGGTCCGGGCAGCAGCGTACACTACTAAGCCTCGCTTTCGATCTTGATTACCTTGGTGACTTCATCTCATGAATATTCCAGTTTCCCTTGCGGATGAAGACTAGTTTGGGCTCTTTCTTTTCAAATGATCAGAATCTGTTCATCCTTAGACTTGAATCAGTGGTCGGGTCATATTCAACAGACGCGCGCACTCACGCACGCACACTCACAGCTTGTGCATTTTTCAAAACGGCTAAACGGTACTTTTCTTCTTCAAACGGTTGAGTTTGACAATAATATCAAGAAGGGATAAATAAAGTATTACACACACACACACACACACACACCACCACCACCAACAACAACAGCAACATATATATATATAAATAAACAAACAAAACAAACAAGAGGACATGAAGCCCCACATCATCAAAAACAAACAAACATACAAAAACCACACACACACACACACACACACACACACACACACACACACACACACACACACACACACACACACACACACACACACACACACACACACACACCACCAGCACCACCACCAGCACCACAACCACCACCACCAGCACCACCAGCACCACCACCACCACCACCAGCACCACCAACAACATATATATATAAATAAACAAACAAAAGCAAACTAACATACAAAAACAACAAAAACAACACACACACACGCGCGCGCGCGCGCGATAAACATCCGGTAGGCTAAATAACTATGAATCGGAATACATTTATGAAACAGCATTTGGTGGCCTTGGATGCGTGTACCATACATCGATTATATCATATAATGAACGCGTGAAATAGAATGTTGAAACCGAACTTTTTATTTAGACGACCATTGTTTGTGAAGAGATGTTTGGAACAGGGTCGAGAGAGAGAGGTGAAGAAGAAAAGAAAAAAGAAAAAAAAAGGGGGGGGGGGGGGGAAGCGGGGAGGCGAAGAGGCGAAGGAAAGAGGAAAAAGAAGAAAGTGCACCATATAAGTGTTTCAACAACAACAACAACAACAACAACAACAACAACAACAACATCAACAACAACAACAACAACAACAACAACAACAACAACAACAACAACAACAACAACAACAACAACAACAACAACAATAAATTCGACAAAATCAGAAGATTTATATCGGTGATCATAATTCCGAAAAACGAAACCAGTCTTATTAGTTTTAGTTCGGACATTTTTTTCACCCTTGGGACTACATCTGCAGCGGTAAAAAGAAGAAGAAGAAAAAAAGCAGCTGAAGCGCAATAAATCTTGAAGAAAAACCAGTTTTTCAAAAAAAATAAAAAAATAAAAAAAATCTTTTTTTCTTTTCAAGGACATCACAAGACCTTTGCTCTGACGACCTGTGTCTTTTGCGGCGAAAAGAAATTTCACCCGGATTTATACATTCACTCGGGATCACCTTTGAACCTATGAAAGTGTGTGGCCGGAAATGGTGCTCCCTACTTTTCCTCCAAAGACGATTCAAACAAAAAATAGCCTGTGTTCCCTCGAACTATGTCCGTCTAGGTTTGGCCCAGTTCCACAGGCTACTTTTCTTCCCCTTTGGAGTTGAACAAAAATGATTTTTATTACAAAAGAGTTCCTACAAAAAGTCGTCTGCAGACATCCACCGCTGCGAAAGGCGCATTTAAGGACGAGCGAGGAGCGAACGGCATGTGCGGTGTTGTAGTGGTGTGGCGGTCATTTGTGGCTGGGTAGCGCTGGCCGCATGTCTACCTTGCGAGTCCAGCTGCCCTGGCAACGATCCGGATCAGGTGTGGGAACGACCAGACGAAACAGTTATGTGAACTCAGCTCTTTTTCTACAACAGCAAGAAGTGAGTTTTTGTTGAATTTGGTTTGTTTAGGGATTATGAGAGATGTGCAGTTTGTTTTGTCGTTCACAGAGAAACTTGGTTCGTTTCATGGATTCTAGGAGAGGCACATGTTTTCATGGTAGTTTTAATCGACAGCACAGTCAGGTTATCTTTTCATCTCACTGCATCGGTAGAGTCGAGACTAACTGTCGTTTGAACCCATTGATCTAGCCGTGGTTTTAACCGTAAGAAGTACAGGCCTACACAGCATTATGAATTTAACCGATAGAAATGTTAACCCCAGTCTCTGAGTTGCGTTGTTAGTTTCATGGTTGCCCAGAAATATACACGTTTAAACAAATAATTAAATGAGTGAAAATTTATATATGGCGCATAAAATCTTCCACACGAAATAGATTTAATGCATGTTTACAGCGCCTGCTGGACGCATGCTCTCTCAAACTAAAACTAATGGTTGTATTAACCGATAAGAAATGTTCTCCGGTGTGTGGTTTTCGTGTTCGTATCACCAGAATTGGCCTATCATCTGAAAGTAGATTTAGGCTATGTATCTGTTCGTCATTCTGTCGACAGGGAAGCTTACATGGCGGGTGTAGGCTATACAAACTGACCGTCTTCAACAAATTTGCACAGGAGCCTGCTTCATTCCCGCATGAGACTAGGGTTTTTTGGGTACCCTTTCTTGCTCGTACGGCCTGCACACACTCATATGTGACGGTACTAACAGACTTGTAGCATTAGCCCTGATATAACCCTATGTGCTTGACTGGGCTCAAAGCACCAGTTGACTAACTATTATAGCAGGCATGCCTATTAGCACAGCTCAGCAGTAAGTGAAAGTATTTATACACTTCTTGTCGTTACGGTTTGCGGACAGACCAGTAATTCATTGAAGGAGGGAGCATTATTCTAGCTAACAATGAAAATCGTCGCACTGCACAGTACTCTATACGTTTATAAATTCTGCGTTAGCTAATAATGAAAATCATCGCACTGCACAATTCTGTACTCTACACATTTCTAAATTTTACGTTAATCCAGTATAAATCCGAGAAAGAAAGACAGAAAAATCATGACAAAGTTATGAATGATTATGTCAATAGGCTGGCAACAAAAACAAATGTGAGAATAAGACATGGTTGTTAGCATTGTACCGTGACGCCCACACCGAAACTGATGGGGTAGTAAGTGCAGGCTACTGTTTATTCAGGTCCCGTAGCTACAGAATATTGTAAACCTTGAAGATACGAGAAAGCCCGCAGGTGACTTACGGTGGCTTATCTGAGGGAAAGGACGCTTTATCTTTCATCTCATTGACCCCTAGTTCAGTGAATGACACATACCATTTAAGTTCAGTGAAACTTTAAACTGTCATTGTTGTGTGAAGAAAAAAAGAAGGGGGGGGGGGGGGGGGGGGGGACAAAAACAAAAAACGAGGGGGTAAGAAAAGAAAAAAAAAAAAAAAGAGCAATGAATGAAAGGCGGAGGGAACAACTAGATGGAATAAGAATGCCTTTTGGGTGCAGCCGCTGAGCATGCATATTGTCCCAAATTTACTATGTGCTTTAGGTCTAGCTTACGCAGTGCGAAGTACATGTAGTGTGCTTTTTTCTGCCGGAAACCAAATTGAGGGGGGAAATTGAGCTCCTTGTAATGAGCACCTGTCTATCTCCTTCAGCCCTACACTCCAGTCACTTCACCACGATCCGCATCTGATGTACATATTCATTACGTTCGTGCGTGATGTACCTTTGTCACACCTCGGATGAACACTCATTTTCTTACATCGGCCCATCTGTTTGGAACAGTTTGCTCTTGCCAGCACACCCCAGAACATACTCTGCAGTTCTGCCCCCCCCCCCCCCACACACACACCCAAGGAAGCATGGACACAGCATAGACTCCAAGGAGTCACGCTTGCAGAAACTGTCTTGGGCTTCATAGAGGACCTGCTGCAAACAGCTAAATTCATCAATACCATCAGGCGATATGTCTGAGTGCAGTCCTGGAACGTCGAAGAAGAAGAATTTCCTCATCTTGATTTGATGATGGAGCAGCATACCCAATCCTGGATATAATAAACTCTGGACTGAAGAGAGTGTTCAGTTATATGCACCGAGGTTGAGTTTTTATGACGCCCTCAGCACTGCCAGCTTGTGTGTTATATCCTGATTCTTACTCAGCGTGCGTGATGACTTCAAAGAATAAGCTTCTGGTGTTGAGGATATTATGATTTGCCGTGAGTTGTTTCTGGCAAATCGCTGGACTAAATTTGAGGACACACGGCATTAGTTTTGAAGGTGGCGATCCCCGAGATTCAAGATTACTTTATCATCTATCAAACCGAAAAATTAGACGTGTGTCAGAATGTGCATTTATCACAATAGATAAATGACACACAGTTTCAAAAATCAAACGGAAGACTTGAAAACATTTGCAGAGACATTGTTGTGTGAAGAAAAAAAGAAGGGGGAAAAACAACAACAACAACAACATACACTCACAACATACACCGGCACAACACATAATTGTGCTGCAATGCATTTCCATGAACGCACATGCGCGCGCGCGCGCACACACACACGTGCGCGCGCATACACACGCACTCACGCGAGCACGAACACACACACACACACACACACACACACACACACACACACACACACACACACACACACACACACACACACACACACTCACACACACACATGATACATGCATACGTGTGAAAGGATATTTAGAAGCACTATCGATTTTAGTATAAAACTTCGTCTGCTTTTTGTTTTAGACTTATGTAACTAAAATCGTCAGCCAGATGGAAGTCATAATATATGGATATGGATATGGTTCCCGACGTTCTCAATCACTTTAGTTTTTCCGTGTCATACAAGTGACTCAAATGCTGCAGTTTTCCCCCCACAATCTTACCGCGCACCTCCACCACGACGCATAGATCATTCATAATTGTTATACTCAAGCCACCAAACCAATACAAGAATGAAAACGTCCACACAGGTCAAGTCAGTTCAACTCCGGTTAAAACTACGTAAACCAGCAGCATTGACAATAAAAGCTCTTATGTATACTGAAGGCAAAATACTCTTTGTTCGTTATTATTAGAAGACTAAATTCGTATTTTGTGTTACGATTCACCTCACTGTCTAAAATTGTTTATTATAATCGTGCTATGTCACTTTTTGTAACATACGCCATAAGCAAACGTATCTGAAACGATAACTGCAAATGTTTCCTTCAGAAATCAGTTGAAAGCTTCCGTTTTTCCGTTACATTCAGATCCGTACACCAAGCTAGAAAAAGAAAGAAAGAAAAAAAAAGAAAAAAAAAAGGCTTGCCTGCATGCTTTACATTCTATGCTTAGCATAAAAACAAAGACCTTATGTATATATCTGTTTATGAGCGAAACTTTGTATGAACTTACTTTTCATTCATTTGTTTTATTAAGAATTTGTCGGAGGCAGACAATCGAATTGCCTTTCAGTTTTGATGGATTAAAAAACCCAACAACAACAACAACAAAACCAACAACAACAAACAAACAATCTCTGCGCCAGGTCACAAGCACTGTGTTCAGTGTTTACCAGAAACTTTTTAAATGTATTAGAGCAAGTCTGTGATGCGCTCATCATTCGAAAGTTTTACTGAAGGTTGTAGCCTACAAAAACAACAACAACAAAAACAACAACATCAAGAAGAAGAAAAAAGAAACCAAAAAGTGGGACAAATTCACTGAGTTATTTATAGCTCAATAGGAAAATTTTATTAGGCCTACAGATGACGTCATTCAGCTATGATGCGTTATTCTTTCACATGACGTTTTGGTTTGAGTGACGCGTTAACTTCATCAGGGCAGGTAGTGGATTCTCTGTTGGCATGGCTTGAAAGAAAACAGGCTCAGAGAGTAAATACACTCAAAAGGAAGAATGGCGGTGGAAATAGGAATATATAACCCAGTCATCAACAGACTGTCAGGTCGTGCCAGTTTTCGAGCCATTGCCCAGACAAAGGTATTGAACAAAGACAACTTTGTTTATTTCCTCCTTTCACAACCACAACCACCATCCTCATCTCTGTCATCATCATTATCATTATCGTCATCAGTACCATAATTATCAGTGTCATTGTGTTTGATGACGAGCCATAAGCCGCGAGTCGTATTATTGGCGATTTCATATAGCTCTAGGTCTAATCTAGACCTGTTTGTGGATTGACTTAGTCAGTTAGTAAACATCTCGTTCAGCCTACGCATGCTCACACCATTCCTTATTGTGAAGAAGAGGAAGAAGCAGAAGTTTGCATATATTAATTAGCCAAGCATTATAAAGAACCACAGCAAACCACTCCATCAATCTCTGCCAGAACTAAACCTCAGGACTGCTTGTGTGTCTTAACCTGGTACAGTGGTAGGCCTTATCTTATACTACAGTTAGCAGATAGAGCTATGAGCTTAAAAAAGAAGATATCAGCGTGTGTTGTTTCGAATTACTCCACGGGTTTTGAGCAAACAGGCTGTGTTTAGGAAATGTTCCTACGTTTTGGTGCACAGTTGTAATTTTTAACAGTTTTTCACGCTTATCATCACCAAGGTTTGCTCGATCACATAGATCTAGCCTGCAGTTCCATATACTTGGATCAGATCACCCCTGCGTCTATGAAAGGAACATTTATATAAACGTTTTCATAATAGATCGACTCTCGCTCTGTTTTGTTGATATCATTTTTTAAAGGTAGCCTATGGGTTCCAAACCCAAGAACTCTGTTTTTAATAATAATTAATCGAACTGTAATGCTGGGGCTTCCAATATATTAGTAGTTAAGTGTATATTTTCGGGGTAGGGATTTTTCTCCCCTTTTTTCTGTCTCGGTAACCGTATGTCCGCTTGAAAACGCCGACACATGTCCCTGTGATTGGGTAATTGCGACACAAACGGCTGATTCTGTCTTCTGTTACAGGAGGACTCTGGGGACGAGCAAGAGGATGGCCAACAATTTCGGTGAGTACACTCGTCTTTCAAGTTAATCTTCCCTAGTTGACGTTGAGCCTTGCATCAGTTCTCTGCTCCTTCGCCCGTTTCTCTTATCACGTCATCCTCATTGTGCTTCTCGTTACTGAGATGTGGGTTGGGGAGTGGGAGGGGTGTGGAGGGGAGGGAGGGGGGGAGGCACGGTGGGGTGGGGGGGGGGGGGTGCATTTCCATCGCTCTTTCATCTTCGCCATCCTCGGGTTATTTCCTACTTCGGCTCTAAATTCAGCACGCTGGCTTGACATCCGGAGGGTAATGTCGCTTTTTGCGTCGATATTTAGCATTGTCGCCTGACCCTGGTGGCACTGCATTCTTCTTCTTTCCTTGTAGCACCAGCTGTACGGGTAATGACAAGCTCCTGCTGTAGGGTATCGCGGATGCAGAAAGGTCCCCTCAGCTGAGAACCTAGAGCTGTCAGTTTCCCGCTTTTTTGTTGTTGTTGTTGCTTTTTTTGTTGTTGTCGTTTCTTTTGCTTGGAAAGTCTGTAGTAGGTGAAAATAATGCCTTTGCGTCTTTTGCAAGGAAATCTGCTTCTTAGTTTTGTTTGTTTTGTTTTGGAAAGTCTGTAGTAGGTGAAAATAATGCGCTTTGCAGGAAATCTGCTCTTCTACCGCCCCAATGCAAACACTTCATTCTTTCCGGTGCTCTCCAGATGCAAATTGACGTGTTTAGTGACTCGGGCATGGTATTGGTAAATTGACGAATTTTGGTTTGACTTTTGCGGTTGATAGGCATTAAACATGGAGTAACTAATAACATTTGATTAACGATATCTATCGCGATAACGTATATAGTCTGCGTGGAAGGCGTTTAATTTGAAATATTCTTACCTAACCTGAAAACAAAAACGAGAACAATAAAATCGAGACAGAAATAAGTGGCTACAATGCCAGATGGAACGATTACACGTATATTTTGTGGTCGGGTTCTTGAGAAACCCGAAGCGCATGTATTCTTGCCTGCAGCCCAGGAAGACCCACGAGAGCAATACGACGACAGAGGAGAGGAGAGGAGAGGAGAGAGAGAGAAACGAGACTTGTCAGTACTGAACCGCCGTCTTTTTCCGAGTTTGGTGGTATAGGGTCACAGTGGAGCAGTAACGCGAAAACTCAATTTGATTAATTAGCTGCGCCTTTTCCTAGCCCCAGCCCGGAAGATGGAACTTTTGACCATCTAAGCGGGATGCCGGGGCTCCCGCCTTTCTGTAAATGGCCATCTGATTGCGCACAGATCTAATGAACTGGGAGCCACTCAGGCTTCGCTCGGTTAGCTCGCAACCCGACCACCAGTTAGCACTGCATGTTTGTGGATGGATCAGAGTTTAGCTCTGACTGGAGCGTTACTTCATCTCGATGTAGCAAGATTACAGACAAAGTCAGATTGCTTTTCATGCGTAACTTCTTTCTGGTAATTATTCCATCAGCAAGTGGAACATTTAGCAACATCTGTCTTTGTCAGTCTGTGTATGCGTGTGTGCGTGTGTATGTCTGTCTGTCTCTGTCTCTCGCAACATTCCTCTGTCTCTGTCTGTATCTGCCTCTGTGTGTGTGTGTGTGTGTGTGTGTGTGTGTGTGTGTGTGTGTGTGTGTGTGTGTGTGTGTGTGTGTGTGTGTGTGTGTGTGTGTGTGTGTGTGTGTGCGCGCGCGCGCGCGGGCGTTGATGTGAAACATTCAGCTGTTAACAAAATATCATTCGCTGATTTACATTATACTTTTAAAAGGATTACACTTTTTTGTTTTCTATAACCCATTTCGTTCAATTAATTAATGTTTTAAAATTAACTTATATCACGTTACCACTGAAGACTGACCCACTCTCTTAAACTCCAGGATTGTGTAACGTTTCTGGGTCTTTTTCTGGAACAGTGTGTTTGCTTCTAAATACGGTCACAGAAAACGCATTCTTTTCGGAGTATGCTTGACGCTTGTGAAAGCATTCTTAATATGGCACTCTACATTGCAGCTTTGACATTTCCGGAGTTCAGTAGGCTACGAACGGTTGATGTGGTCTAAAAGCAATTTGTGTGCTGGGATTTGGTAAATTTCGTATTAATACACTTGCTAAAAGGCCATTTACGCGCCATCATCACATAATTTGTAGTGTGTAATATATCCCCATCCGCGCCCCCCGTCCCCAGCCAAAAAAAAAAAAAAAAAAAAAGTGGTGTGCAACCACCCTACGATGTACGCGTTCTGCAGTGTAACTTCATCCGCAAAGAAAGACATGAAGAGTCATAAAAGAACACACACACACACACACACACACACACACACACACACACACACACACACACACACACACACACACACACACACACACACACACACAAACCAAACCCAACAACAAAACCACCAACGAAAACAGTCATAAGTGAGCGCACAATAAGCAGAAGACAGAATCGGTGGCGGCTGAGAAGGGAAGAATTTAAATAGCATAATTTGCGTCAAAACTCCGAATTCTGGCTTTCAAAGAAAGAATCAAATTTCTTCTCTTTCGTTGCTGTCTGGAGGGCCTGTCAACAGCTATGCCACTGTCCAAGTCAGATTGACAAAGTCTTTATAGTTTCCGCTGAATGCGAATTGGTTCAATCCCGAGGCTTTAGCGAGGCACTGGAAGAGAAGACGTCAGAAACTGTTGGAAGAAAATACTGGGACAGGAGCAGTTTTTTTTTTTTTTTTTTTAATTTGTTTTTTAGGCAGATTGCTCAGTTAGTCATGCTAGGCAGCTGACGCGCGCTTCATGGGCAAATGACAGTGAGACTCCTCGCAACGAACCGGCTCGCATGAACACAGTTTGCTGATGTAGGTCAGGCTGAAAATCCGCACTAATTTGTTGCGTAATCAACTGTTAACGTTTCTCTTGCAGCGCCACAGGAATGATTAGAATGTATTTAACCGCGTTAATTCCCGCGTGTATTTGAAGGTCAGAGAAGGACAACTGACACATAGCACAGCCTCAGATCAGGCATACTTCAAGATCCAGTATCTCGAATGGGATTAAGCAAACCGATCCACCATGGAAATTCAGTCTGTCATAAACTGATTGAACATTTGTTCTTATGCCCTTAACACCTGGTAGACTGTTAGGTGCACAGTTCTGGTGAAACGCATGCCTACCCAATAAAATGGCCACAGATAGGCCAGCATCCCATTCAGTATGTACACTCATGCATTTGTTTTTCTGTGCTTGAAGGGATCACAAGCCATAAAAAGTATCATGGGTCCTATCGATAGATAATGGAATAAAACAAAATACACTGACAAGTGACAGTAGTTTTTTTTGGTCTGTGGATCTAAGTTTGTTAAAAATCAACATTCAGAGTGGCGAAACGACTGCCGTGGGCGCTGCCATTTTGTGTGTGGCAGTCTGGGCCTGTGACATCCAGAACAAGGCCGGCATCGTGACTGAATTTATGACGAGGACATTGCATGTGCGTGTGTATGGCAAGCGATACTTTCAAAAGCTGTGATACGTTTAAGGTGTATTTTAATCTTGAACGAGTAATCTGTGTTTTATGGTGTTACATCTGCTCTAAACTAGATCACCCACCTTATGCTGTTGGTGAGTTCATTTTAACCTTGATCCAGGCAACTTACACTTATAGTGTACCTGCTTCTCCATCATCCAGCCAGTCTAAGCTTATGGTATTCTCGCTTTAACGTTGACCTAGCAATCTGTCCTCGATCCAGCTAACCTATATTATTGGTGTTTTTTTCTTTCTTGGTGTTCTCCCTTTAAACTTAATCTAGACAACCAGTGCTTATGGCGTTAGCTTAATCTTGATCCAGCCAACCGGTGTACTGATATCAGTCTTGACTCAGTTTGCCTGTGTTTACGGTGTACTCGCCTCAGACTGTTACTGGAGTTCTCACTTGACTTTGATTTAGATACGCTAACTTTGATCCAGCTAACTTGTGCCTACGGTATATTATAACACGCATCAATTTTGGTCCAGCCAACCGATGTTTATGGTGTCCACACATCAACCTGCATTTAGGCAACCTATGCTATGGGTGTACTCGCTTTAACCTCGATCCAGCGGATCTGTGTTCTTGGTGTACTCACCTTAACCTTGATCAAGGCAATCTATTTTATGGCGTTCACACTTTAATATTGTTTAGGCCAGCTTATGTTTGTCGCTTTGTCGCGACTAATGTAAATACACTCATCAGCCGACGATGCTTGGTCCAGCCAACCTCGTTATGATGTAGCCGCTTTGACATTGATTTAGCCAATGTCGTTGTATCGAGTCGTCACACAGCCCACCTGTGTTATGGTATATTAGTTTTAATCTTGATCCAGCCAACCTGTTTATCGTGTACTCACTTTAGCCTTGATCCGCCGAACCTGTGATAAACAAGAATACCCTCATCCGGAGGCCGCGCTCGTTCACTCGTTCGTCCAGCTGGTGGCTTACGGTGTACTCATTGTTAACAGGAACAGACTATGCAGATGGTACCTTTCTGCGCACAACAGTATGACGTCGTGGGCAAATGGTCAAAAGCGGATTTTACTACCCAACACTCATTCTTCGATTTCCAGACAGATAATGTCGCAGAGCCATCGCCTGTGAACCGTTTCATTTCTCTGCCGATTATTGTCGTTGACCACGGAGAGGGTAGGCTATGAATATCCCTGCAGGCGAAAACGAAGGCTGTAGGCCTAATTCAGAGATGTTTGGTGCAGCTGTGCAACAGCGGTTCATCTCGTACAGAGTCGAGGCTGTGCAGAAAGCAAATAGTAATCAAATATAAAAAATGCAAGGTTAGTTTTTATTGCTCTTGAAGACAATAGCTTCTTACTATGTAGTTACCTTGTTACGTACATTTGTTTAATTTTGTGTCATTTATTGTCTCTGCTGGATTTTTCCTGTTCAATAATACAGTCGTTTGTCCCGAGTGATAGACCTTATTACTAATCGGTTCGTAGTATACTTGGCATTTCTGCAGAACATGGGAGGATAACGTTTCTTGTGGCGGATTTGCCCAAAAATTCACGATCTGAAAGCTTTCTATTTCTTTCTATATTTATTTATCTTTTATGACTGGACTGCGTTGCCATTATCAAAATACGCCAGTTGCCCACTGCATCTGTCTTCGCTGTTGTCTTGGCTTTTCTTGTGGAAGTTTCACTCTCGTAGGTGATTTAATTACCACTCAAAGCTGACAAGCACTCCCTGCCTGGACTTCCACATTATATGGGTCGCCTTTCTTGCTGGTTGGAACTGCACTTGGAGATCTGTCGGAAAGCCAGCTGCCAGTTAGAGTAATTTGCGGGCAAACCACCTTGCAAATCACGTTAATGTGCTGGGCTATTATGCACAGGTCAGAATACAGCTCCGCATGCTTCGCTTACTGCTAGGAGGTATGCATTTCAAATTGTGGTCGTTCTGGATGATTGAACTTCATTTTGCCCATTCCCCTTTCAACGTAAAGTAGTGTGTGTTCACAGCAGGGAGGAACAATTGTGTTCTGAGGGTTATAATTGAATCAGACTTTATCTCGTGATTTGATTATTTTGTTTTGCTGTTGTCTGCTATATTGACTGTATATATATATATATGTAAATATATTAATTGAATATTCAGACGTACAGCCTTATGCGGCATTAGAAATTTACTTGTATTTGATGACTTGGTCCAAAAACAAAAACAAAATAACGGCTAAAGTACAAAACAATAACAGCAACAACAACAACAACAACAACAACAACAACAACAACAACAACAAAACTCCCCTCTACTCCCCCATAGAACAAAAACCCAAAACAAACAAAACCTCACAAACCAATAACATCAGCAACAACAAAAGCACACTCACAGCAACAAGAACAATAAAACAACAACAACTAACAAAACAACAACAACAACGTTGTGACGCGATTCGTTATTCGTGTGAAAAAATCTGGTCAAATTTGATGTTTTTCTTACATGTTTTTACACCCGATACGATTTGTCACTGTCGGCACACGAACTGTCACACCTTCGCCAGTACCACTCTGTTCCATCTCCCCCCCCACCCCCCCACCAACCCCCAGTGGTTTGTGTGTGTGTGTGTGTGTGTGTGTGTGTGTGTGTGTGTGTGTGTGTGTGTGTGTGTGTGTGTGTGTGTGTGTGTGTGTTAAAGCCGGTGGATATACCGAGAGGTGCATTGAGGCGAATTCATGAATGCTTGAGCATCCTGTCGCTTCACAATGACCACAGAACCTTTTTTTTTTTTTTTTTTGTTAGACAGATTGAGCAGTATATGTCGACTAATGGTCAGAGCAACGACATCAATTTTGAATAGCAACAGGAGCAACGACGATGACAAGAAGAGTTTTGTTTTAAAGAATTTACATATTCATATAATTCACATATCGCTTTGAAGAGCGACTTGAGGCGCTCGTACTATTTTCTTTAACGTGGGTGAAACAAACAGGCAGTCAAGGCAGCTTATTTTGGATGCACATCGGGCGATTTTTCGCCATGAAACTATTCCTGTCTTGATCAATATCCTGTCTCTGGAGCCGGTGCGGATTTTTCTTTTTCCAAATTTGTAACGTCAATGTTGATGACGTGGGTTGTTTTATGTTCGTACTGTAATGGACCTAATTTGTAAACACAGGAGTTAGATTTTCGGTCTCATCTGAAAAACTAGACGTTGTTAGTGTCATCAAATTGATTCCTACTGGGAGGGGTAGAAGGTAAGTCGTCGCGCACATTGGGGGCTGCTGACTCGATCTCCTTGGGGGCTGCTGACTCGATCATTTTGAGGGCTGATGACTCGACAACCCCGGGGGCTGCTGACTAAATCTTCTTGGGGGCTGCTTTCTCGATCTTCTTGGGGCAATTGACTCGATCACCCTGGGGGCAGCTGACTTGATCTCCTTGGGGGCTGCTGACTCGATCTCCTTGTGGACTGTCCTCTGGCGCTGCGGACTCGATTTCATTGTGAGTTGTTTACTCGATGTCGTTAGGGGCTGCTGACTCTGTCTCATCGTGGGCTGTTCTTACTATCTTCTTGAGGGCTGTTGACTGCTCTCGGGGGCAGCTTACTCGATCTCCTTAGGGGCTGCTGACTGGATCTCCTTGGGGGCTGTTGACTCGATCTCCTTGTGGACTATTGACTGCCCTCGGGGGCTGCTGACTCGATCTCCTTGGGGTCTGCTGATTGGGTCATCTTGGGGACTATTTACTTCCTTCGGGGGCTAGGCTGCTGACTCGATCTCCTTTTGGGCTACTAACTTTCCTTGTGGCTATTGGCCCACGCTTGCAGAGGAACTCTAGAACTCCAAAGAGAAGCTGCTGCACTCAACAACCAAATTTTATCAGTACCATCAAGCTAGATGTCTGAGGACAATCCTGGAACGCCGAAGAAAAAGAACAAGAAAAAGCTGCTATCATCTCATCGGGGGCTGCTGACTCGACCTCCTTGGACTGTCCTCTGGCGCTGCGGACTCGATTTCATTGTGAGTTGTTTACTCGATGTCGTTAGGGGCTGCTGACTCTGTCTCATCGTGGGCTGTTCTTACTATCTTCTTGAGGGCTGCTGACTCTCCTCGGGGACTGCTGACTCGATCTCCTCGCCGACTGTTCACACATCTCCTCGTGGATTGTTGACACAATCTCATCGGGGGCTGCTGAGTGTCCTCATGGGTAGACTCTCCTCCCCACGGGGGAAAGAGCTTCCAGGCCAAGGGAAGAATTGCTAACTGGGAGATGAAAGCGCTCAGAGTACTGCACCCAGACAAATAAAGTGGTTGTTTTGTTTTTCTTGCAGGCAGGAAGAGCCTACCCTGCTGCGCAGTGTGACTAACCCACGGCCTGTGGGGGGCCAGGCCCGTCATGGGGCGAGTGGGGGAGGAGGCGCCAGGGAGGGTGACCTGGACGTCATGTCGGCCACCTCGTCGGCCTCCGGTGACGTGCACGCCTCTGGGTCCACCGCCAGCCAGCGTGAACGTCGTGCACAGGTTCCCGCCTCCTTTGCTCTCGTCATGGCGTTGATGATGATGGTGGCGACTGCTGATTATCAGGATGACTTTGTTTTTAATAAGAGTAACGATGACTATTTTAAGCGCTTCACCAATAAACGAGTTGTACGCGCTTTAGGGCAGGGAGCTAATTGAAGCTGGGGTCGGTTTTGTCGTTGTTGTTTAGGAGGAAGAGGAGGATGTTTATAATGAGAACAAAAAGTAAGAAATCCCTTTATGTGCCAGGCGTTGCTTATGTCTAGTTGCTATCATTATTTATTTTATTCTTTACGTCCACTCTAGATGTTCCGCGACCTTCAGAGGAGTTCGTTAAAAACAAAAACAGCAAGAAATTAGAATTAGAAGAGAGCCTGCGACGACAGAAAACCGCGGCACTGACGACACATATAATTATAGCCAGGGTCAGTAAAATATAACTAGCTGAAGGGCCGAGGGAATGGCACAAGAGTCTTAAGAGAGGAAAGGTGTATGGCTATTGATGAGTTCCAGAAAGGTAAAACAACGCGAGCTATTAAGTGGCCACTGAACACATCACATGCTGCCATTCCACTGGCGGTCGAATGCAACATTAAGGCATTTAGTTTTCTCTCCGTAACGGACGATTGGCATCAGAAGGTTAAATATGTACAGATTTAACAAGTGATAGTGCTGCTACAGAACTGACCTTTGTTTTCATGAGACAAAACTTCCTCGATATCGGGAAAACAATCGAATGACTTCCTTGATATTGCTGGACGGTGAGGTGAAGCGAAACCTGTCAGTGAAACATGTGTCCACCATAAAACTGGAGAGAGAGAGAGAGAGAGAGAGAGAGAGAGAGAGAGAGAGAGAGAGAGAGAGAGAGAGAGAGAGAGACAGACAGACAGACAGACAGACAGACAGACAGACAGACAGACACAGAGAGAGAGGGAGAGAAGTACTCTTATATCCGGTATCCTCACTGATATGCCAATTATAAACGTAAGCAGGTTACTGGAGTATTGCATAACGTCGGTGCTGTATGTCGACAACAGGTAATGTGATTGTGAAACTAACTTTCTTGCAGATCGATTCCTGCTGGTGCAACATTCCAGACATGTTCGTGGATCCTGCTGGCAGAACCGCCTACTACTGGATGGTATGTTACTTCAGACGAGGTTACTTCAACCGGTTACATAACGCGACCCTCCAGTCACTAAAATGTCACATTATGTAATCGTTTGAAACAACCCAACCTATTAGTGGCTATAGAGAGCGGCCTACAACTGGATGATACGTTACTTCAGACGAGGATACTCGAGACAATTAAATAATG
The DNA here is from genome assembly GCA_963584105.1 of Alviniconcha strummeri. Taxonomy (NCBI): domain Eukaryota; kingdom Metazoa; phylum Mollusca; class Gastropoda; family Provannidae; genus Alviniconcha; species Alviniconcha strummeri. The sequence continues at coordinate 15,518,393 of OY757543.1, read as the reverse complement.
CAGGGTATAAGAGGCTAGAGGGCTGCCTATTACTAGACGCTAGGTTACTTCAGACGAGTTCATTTCAAATGATTACATAACGCGGCATATCCGCAAAGAGTTTAGAGTAGTCCCATTGCTCTAAGTGGCTGTCGGGCGGCCTACTACTGGCTGGCAGGTTATTTCAAATGATTACACAAAGCGGCCTACAGTGGCTGGCGGGCGACCTGCTACTGGCTGGCAGGTTATTTCAAATGATTACACAAAGCGGCCTACAGTGGCTGGCGGGCGACCTGCTACTGGCTGGCAGGTTATTTCAAATGATTACACAAAGCGGCCTATCAGTGGCTGGTGGGTGACCTGTTACTGGCTGGCAGGTTATTTCAAATGATTACACAAAGCGGCCTGTCAGTGGCTGGTGGGTGACCTGCTACTGGCTGGCAGGTTATTTCAAATGATTACACAAAGCGGCCTATCAGTGGCTGGCGGGTGACCTACTACTGTTTTCTTTAATTTGTTTTTTAACACTGTTACTTCAAAGAACACATAAAGATGACTGTTAATGGTGGGGTAGCGATCTGCTACCAGACAGTAGCTTACTTCAAACGAGAACATAGCACGGTCTATTGCAGGATGGTCGGCTACTTTAAACGAAGCCACTTCAAACGATAACATAACGTCATTTGCCAGATGGTAGGCTACTTTAAACGAAGTCATTTCAAACGATAACATAATGCGGCCGAATGCAGATTGCCCTGCTGCTGGGTGGAAGGTCATTTGAAACGAGGTCATTTCAAACAACATAATGTTGCCTACTACTGGATCAAGAAAGGAGGTTTCTTCAAACGGTAGGACAACAGATGCATAGTTTGCTGCTGCTTGGAGAGCGGCTTACTACTGAGCTTGGCGGTAGATTACTTCAAGCGGTAACAATACCGCCTACTACTGGATGGAGAGAAGCTTAATTGTTAGGTGGCAGGCTCCTCTACCACAGTAGGCTCCCCTACCACATCTCCCAAAAGTAAGTAAGTAAACATGGTGCTTAACGTCTACAGATACCATAAGGTTTATTAGGGACGGGGAGAAGGGGGGGGGGGGAAGGAGGGGGGGGGGAAGGAGGTATGGAAGTGGGGATGGGGGGAAGAGAGATTATATATCTATTGCTACACTGTCACCATCAGAATGACTTATGCATAAAGGTGGGCAGCGATGAGAGCCATTTTGATGTTTCATAATTGTGAGGGACAAAGTCACAAGACAGTGTCCATAACCACAACTTTTGAAGAGAAAGGAGAACCGAAGCGGATTCGAACCGAGGTCCTTCCGCTTACCAGCCTAACGCCTTACCGCTAGGCCAAACCGGCTCACGTCTCCCTCAAGAATAGGAACGCAAGACTGGTAGCTTTTGCACCGCCTCTTACTTTGGACCCCACATGTGGAATTCGCTCCCACAAGACATTAGACACTGCTCAACACTATCATCTTTTTAACCCAAACTGAAAATTTTATCTTCTCACAATACTTTCATATACAATACCTGGTTTTCGTTACACAAACTTACGGCCGATTGTGTGTGTTGTGTGTGTGTGTGTGTGTGTGTGTGTGTGTGTGTGTGTGTGTGTGTGTGTGTGTGTGTGTGTGTGTGTGCGTGCACGCGCGCGCGCGCGCGCGCGCGCGCCCGCGCGTGTGCCTGCGCGTGCGTGGGTGTGCAGATCAGTATACTGTATGTATAAATGGTTTGAATTCATTGCGTTTACTTTTCTTCTCCTTTTTATTTTGTTTTTTGCTTCAAATAATACCCACTTCATGTAAACTGCATTGGTAGGACTGTGCTATATATGTGTATAGAATATTGTATTTAGGTTAACGTGTATCATGTGAGCGCTCAGGGTGTCGCCGATGAGCTCATTATAAATGCACATCGTTATTATTATTATTAGGTTACTTCAGACAGAGCTTCCTAGCACTAGATGGGAGGTTACTTCAAACGGTACCGCAACACGGCCTACTACTGGATGGAGAGCAGCCTATTATGTGGCAGGGTACTTCAAACATTTATACAGAACGGCCCAGCACAAGGCAATCAGGTTACTTCAAACGGTAACGCAACACGGTCTACTACTGGATGGTATTTTCTTGAAACGACTACAACTACCCGTAGTGCCCTTGCGGTCAAACAGTGATAGCAGGTTCCTTAAATGTGTGCTGACAAAATGTGTTTCGCCCTGATATAACTGTACTGCTTGACTAATCGTAAAATAAAACTAAGCTACTATTAGGTTCCTTAAAACGATTGCATGGAGCAATACTGGGTCAAACGGGGTCAAAGACACACGTGTAACAAGCACGCGTGTACGGGGTCAAACACTCACCTGTAACAAAACATTTAACGGCTGTGGTAGTGGCATATATAGGCGTTGTCCAGTGCAAATCTCATTCACTCTTTCGTTACTTCATGCACTCTAAGCACTTCGTAGCAGCGGCTGCGTGCTGTTGATTTCTTCTCTGTGTGAATGTGCCCATGCTTTCATGTGGACAGGCCCTGGTGACGGTGGCGGTGGTCTACAACTGGATCGTCATCATCCTCAGGGTGGCCTTTGAGGACATGAGAGAAAACGTGAGTTTCAAGTTACAGGCCTCTACACTGGCGTATTTAGGCAGTATTAACATTTTGTTCCATGTGATGAAGCGGAGCTGCAGCACAAAGTATTCGCCTTTACACGGCCCTTTGTTGGAAATGATCAGTTCACTCTTCCCCCTCATCTCTGTCTCTTTTGCCGAACTGTCTCGGTCTCGGTCTCTCCATCTCGGTCTGTCTGTTTCTCTCCGGTGCACAGTTTCTGCAGCGCTGTGAGCATATTCTTTCTTTCTTTATCCTAAATGGACTGAATGCAGCCCGATCCGAGGGGACATTGACATTACAATTATTTGTACAATGCAACACCATTATCTTTAGCATTTCACTCGGTGTGATAGCAGCGCGCGAATTTTCAAATCGAATTGTAGGAGTGGAGTTTTCCTGGAAATGTGCCCACATCTACTGCTAACTGTAATGGTGTATACATCCGCCTTTTCTGATTTTTATCACGTTTATCGGTGTGTAGGAGGTGCACAAAGTGTTCCGTGCACTGGACGTTGTCAGTGACGTCATCTACCTAATGGACATCGTCATCCAGTCCCGCACTGCCTTTCTGGAGGATGGCTGCCTGGTCAGTTACACACACATTGTGTGTGTGTGTGTGTGTGTGTGTGTGTGTGTGTGTGTGTGTGTGTGTGTGTGTGTGTGTGTGTGTGTGTGTGTGTGTGTGTTGTATCCAGGTCTTTATGTTTGTCCGTGTGTGTGTGTGTGTGTTGTTTTTTAATCAGTTTTGGTCTAAACTGTGACAGCCATTTTATTAAGGATTTTATTGGAAGCACGTGAAAGCACAGCAACGTACCATTAGAGACAGCAACTGAACCAGTGTGTTGTTTTTCAGGTAACGACGTTGCCCGAGACGGTGCGTGAGTACCGCAACCAGCCCCGCTTCGTGCTGACGTGCTGTGCGTCGTGCCTCTGGCCTCCGTCACCTCATACCTCTCCAGTCAGTCCGCAACACCTTCTGCCCTTGTTCTGTCGCTTAGCTTCGCGTGCTCATCTCCTTCTTCTGCAGTCCCCCCCCCCCCCCCCCCCCCCCCTCCGTCCCCTTGTTGGTGTTGTTCAACCCGCTGATCGTCTACCTCTCTAGTTACCCCCTGCCCACTGTTGTTGTTGTTTAATCACGCTAATCTTCTTCCTCTCCACCCGCCCCATGTTGTTGCTTGTATTCTATCTCGCCAGTCCTCCCCCCCCCCCCCCCCCCCCCCCCCACCACACATCGTATTGCTAAACTTCGCTGACCTTTTACCTCCACTCTCCCACCACCACCACTCACTGTTGCTTAACTTCGCTGACCTACCTTTCCAGGTCATCCCCCTCTCCTTTGCTGCCATCGATTTCATGTCTGGGTTTGTGGACGGGGAAGGGGAAAAGATTTGGGTGTGGAGGGTCGAGCAATTTGCAAATGAATGATGGCTAGTACGAACCTCTTCAGGTTTTCATGAGCCAACATTCTAAAGTTAAAAAGTGGTCAGATGAAGAACAGGGAAGTAATTTTCTTGACCTGTCGTAATCCTTTTTCTCTGTTATTTATGCGATTATTCTTTTTCTCTGTTTGTTATTTACGCGATTACCAGTGACCTTCATTTTCCAACAGAGATCTGCCCACTGCTGCCTTTTCAACAGGGGTCAAGTGAAGTCGGTAAGTATTCGACGTTTCTGCGTGTGAACGTTTTATGATGAGGAACGTAAAACCATGCAAAAATCTGAATCGAAATGGATGCTTTTTTGTGTGTTCTTGCTTAAAAAAAAAAAAAAAAAAATCTGCATTAATAGAAATACAAGTAATTTTAACTGAAAACTTGAAAGAATTTCGCCTACCTCTCCATGTCTGACAGACTGGCTTAGACGCAAATTTGTGATAGAAATACAAGTAATTTTAACTGAAAACTTGAAAGAATTTCGCCTACCTCTCCATGTCGTGACATAGCTTAGATGCAAATTTGTGACAGAAATACAAGTAATTTTAACTGAAAACTTTAAACAATTTCGCCTACCTCTCCATGTCTGACAGACTGGCTTAGATGCAAATTTGTGATAGAAATACAAGTAATTTTAACTGAAAACTTGAAAGAATTTCGCCTACCTCTCCATGTCTGACAGACTGGCTTAGATGCAAATTTGTGATAGAAATACAAGTAATTTTAACTGAAAACGTGAAAGAATTTCGCCTACCTGTCCATGTCGTGGCAGACTGGCTTAGATGCAAATTTGTTTTACTGAAGACCCCTCACCCACCCTCCGCAGCACAACACATCCCCTCCCCCTCCCCCAGAAATGCTTTTTATCCAGCCAAAACCATTGTGCTGGTTTCATAAACCAGCACAATGGTGATGGTGGTGGTGGTAGTGGTGGTGGTGGTGGTGGTGGTGGTGGTGGTGGTGGTGGGGTGCGTGCGTGCGTGCGTGCGTGCGTGCGTGTGTATATGTGTGCTAGAACTAGAAGTCATATTTGATTCGAGAAGCAGTCCGATCTTGACAATGATTGAAACACGTTCAGGTCTACCTGGCTGAAGGCTAAATCAAGAAAACAGTGATTTAGGTAATTCAGTATTCTTTATTTGAAATTTGCTGTCGAACTCCTCGGATGTAGTTGCTCGTGCTTTTAATCATGCCTTTGTGCGAGCATTTTGTATTCAATCTACAGTCTGGTAGCGGTATGCGCCTTAGCCCAGAGGTTACGTAGGTGCCTGCGCTATCACGCATGAAATCCGGGTTCGATTCTCCGCAACTTTCTTTTTTTCTTTTTTGACTGAAATAAAATAAAATCTGGAGGAAAAAAAAAAAAAAAAGAGAGAGAGAGAGAGAGAGAGAGAGAGAGAGAGAGAGAGAGAGAGAGAGAGAGAGAGAGTGAGAGAGAGAGAGGGAAAAAAACAACATCTGTGATCCGCTAGATAGGTTTTCCGGCCGTGGCACTAACCTGAAATGTGTGATTTTCTTAGACAGTATAAATATAACCAGTGTCAAACATTGCGCGAGTCAGCGTTCATAATAATATAAACTTTGACCCATTCATACTGCTTTCAGTGACATTGACTTTATTTAAATCATATTGAATATTTGGTCGGTCAGCTTAGGCACATTAAGTCTAAATGGCCTTGAATCATCTGTTTAACCCTCCGTTTGGGTCAAAATATTGTCATCATACTCCTTCAAACTTTTGAAAGAATATGCGTTAACATTTTATGAAAATTATATTCACTTTTAATCGGTTCACTTTATTTTTGGTTTTGCTTTCCTCACAGGATCGCCAGGTCTGCGAGTTTTGCGTCTGTTGAAATACCCGGCAATGAACAGATTCTTTGAGAAAACCGACAGGTAAGTGATGCATTACCAGAGTGTGTCTCTTACATTATGTACTTTTATATTTTATGACTTGCTGCTGCAAGGAGAAGTGAAGCAAGACGCAGACTGGCCTGAAAACATCGAAATTAAAAGTATTTGGGTCTGCAGACAACACTAAATTTGTTTGTTGTTCTTCCAGTAATTATGTAAAAGAAGCACTTTTTTATAATTTGAATTTAAGCTCCCAAGGCGCAGCCATATCGTTCGCTCTTTTTCATTGTAGAGTAGAAAAGGCTCGTGACGTATTTGATACTTTTGCCGGACATTATGTCCTTGTTAATGACGTCACCGATACAGACTGGCTGTTGGTGTGTTGGACATTTGGTGCATGCGACTGAACATTTGTTTTTATTGTGTTTATTGTACTCTTGAGTGGATAACATACCTATGATATGTAATCTTTCTGCTGTTTGTTTCTGCTTGTCGATGACATTCCTGACCGCCGATATCTCATCCCTCAGGGGATAAGAAGTAGGGTTGCCACAGTGAGTTGATTTTGTACATTTTCTTGTCTTTTCCAGCCGCACCAACAACCCTAATTTAGTGAGGGCTTTCAAGCTGTCGCTCCATCTTTGGCTCGTCATCCACTGGATTGGATGTTTTTATTACCTCCTTTCTCGTGTGAGTCACCAGTGCTTTTCGGCTGTTCCCCATCTTTTTTGTTTTGATATGACCGTTTGTTGTTCACAGGACGGACGTTGAAATCCAAGAACTAGCTACATGTAATGTTTCATTTTTTGGCTTCTCAGCTGTTGGACTGGCCGGTCTTATTACCTCTATTCGTTGGCTAGTGACCAGGAATTTCAAACTGACGCTCCATCTTTGGGTTCTTATCTACTGGATTGCTGCCTGTTATTACCCCCTTTTCTGAAGTAAGTTTTCAAACCATCTTTGGCCATTCGGTGTTTTTGTCGAGCCGCATTTCTCGTCATAAGTCATGAGGGCGTGATTACGTCATTGAGATCCCGAAGCGCATTTTCTGAACACATACACGCTGAACCCAAAGGACAGAAAAAAGTATGTTATTGCATCTGGCATTACAGCTGATACTTTCGTAGTCTCGACCAGTCCTCATGCCATACCCGTGTAGTTTTTCTCTGTATAGCAAACTCAAAATTTGGAAAACGCAGTTTGAATTCAGGAGTGGGGTGTTTTTATTTATCCTACTTTTGTTATAGCGGATGCTGAAATTGGGTCTCATCTGCCGTGAATCCATAGCTATCAGCGATTCCCTCTTTGAGTCTGGAGTAGGTCAGGCAATAGCTTTGTATGCTTCGCCTGCTGACAGGAATCCTGCCTACGTTTTTTCTTCCGAGTTCATTCCACAAAGGGCCATGAAGAAATACCATTCTTCCAACTGTTCTTCAAACACAATGAAGTGTGTAATGGACAGCGAATCAAACTTTCATTTATGATTCGAAATAACAAATTTCTAACGTGAAGTGACCGTTACGGTTGACTTGTAATTAGGTTCAGGTGCAGTGTGTTGTTTTGCACAAGATATAATAATAATAATGAATACTCAGAGCGCCTAACCCGCACAGGCCCTAAGCGCTTACACGTTCTTTACAAATACATATTGTCAAAATTCAACGCATACAACATGAATGCACACACACACATACACACACACACACACACACACAGACTCGCACACGCACGCACGCGCGCACACGCACCCCCTCCCCCCCCCCCCCCCCCCCCACACCAGTCGCATATCAGGGCAATCAGCGCAATGAGACTAAAGAAAAGTTTTTTTAAAAGAGAAAGGTTTTTAAGGAGAAAGAGCGCTAAACATAGGACTGTTCTGAAGGATGGTATTTCGAACACTCGGGTGTCTGTAGAAGAGCGGAGCTGCCGGGAAGGAATGTAAAGGTGAAGAAGTTCTGAAGGGTAGACGGGAGCCTGATGAGAAATGATCTTAAAGCAAAGCAAAGACAATTTGTTTTCGATCCTCTGCTCAGTAGGTAGCCAGTGAAGAGAATGAAGCATAGGAGTGACGTGGGCAGATCTGATTGTTCTGAAAATGAATCTTACAGCATTGTTCTGTACCTTTTGGAGTTTAGAAAGAAGATACTTAGGACAGATCGCCAAAAGTGAGTTGCAATAATCTAGTCTTGAAAGAACAAACGCAAACAACATTTGTTTGGGTGACATCTATATATACTGTGTAATTTTGTTTTGTATTTCAGTTTGAAGGACTGGGAAGCAATGATTGGGTGTACCCAAACAGCACAGAGTATTCGGCATTTAGTAGGTACTGACTTGCTGCATGTGTGTGTGTATGTGTGTGTGCGCGCGCGCGCGTGCACGTGTTTATGTGTCAGTGTTTTTGTGACATGGTTTGTGTGTGTGTGTGTGTGTGTGTGTGTGTGTGTGTGTGTGTGTGTGTGTGTGTGTGTGTGTGAACACATTTGAAACGGTAACCAATGCTGTTGATATAAAATGATGTATTTTGCAGGAAGTATATTTTCTGCATGTACTGGTCCACCATGACACTCACCACTATAGGGGAACGGCCTTGGCCCGTCACTGACGTGGTAAGCCTCCTTTTTACTGCTGTCGTCGTCATTATGATCATCATCATGATCGCCATCATCATCATCGTCGTCGTCGTCATCACCACCATCATTATGTCATATTGTCATCCACATGTTACCATTGTTGTTACTGTTGTTATTGTTATTTACTCCTCCTCTTTTTGACTCGCTGAAAGTCGACGTTAGGCAGCCCATCCGTCTGGGTGTGGCAACAATCTTAACGGTGTGGTTTCCATGGTTTCTATGTATCCATCGAAAGTAACAGTCTGCGCGATGCTT
>OY757543.1:15489616-15504616 GCA_963584105.1 Alviniconcha strummeri | reverse complement strand
CTCTGAGCTGCTTTGTCTGTCCAGGAGGGACCTCATGGCGGTAAGTTTTTCTGAGCTGCTCTATCTCTTCCCGGGAATTTCATGGCGGTAAGTTCCTCTGAGCTTCCCTATCTTTTCGGGAGAGACTTCATGCTGGTCAGTTTCTCTGAGCTGTTGTGACTCTTCAGGAGGAACCTCAGGACGGTAGTTTCCAAAATTGTTGTAAAAAAATGTAACTCTTCGGAAAGGACTGGTGACGGTAGGTTTCACAGAGCGGTTATGTCTGTTCAGAAGGGATCTCACTGATGCAAGTTTGTTTGAATGCTTCGTCTATTCTAAGGTAAATTTCTGTGAGCTGAGGTGACTCTCCAGCAGGGATATCATGACCGACCGTTTCTCAAAGCTGTTGTGGCTGTCCAGGAGGGACCTCATAGCGTTTAGTTTTTCTGAGCTATTATGACTTCAGGAGGGACCTCATGACGGTAGGTTTTTCCGAAGTGTCGTGGCTTTTCATGAATGAGCTCATGACGATAGATTTCCCTGAACTGTTGTGAATTTTCATGAATGAGCTCATAACGGTAGATTTCCCTGAACTGTTGTGACCTTTCATGAAGGAGCTCATGATGGTAGGTTTCTCTGAACTGTCGTGAATTTAAATGATGGAACTCCCGATGGTAGGTTTCCCTGAACTGTTGTGACTTTTCATGAAGGAGCGTATGATGATAGATTTCCCTGAACTGCTGTGACTCTTCAGGAGGGACCTCATGGATGCATGTTTCTCTGAGCTGTTCTGTCTCCCAAGCAGGACTTGATGGTTTCAGTTGGTCATCATTATCAGAATGCCATTTTTTCCTGATAAAAATAATGAACACTACAGAAGTACGACTTGCCCCATTTATGCTGTTCAGAACTGTCTGTACGGAGACGTGTAAGTGACATGGTAGGGGAGGGTTAGCTGGTTTATTACAGAAACGTGTACTCGGCTATGAACAAACATCTCTTCGTAAATTGCATCTTTCCCCATCCCCGGTCACTCGGATATGCTGATGGTTAATGCTGCTTGACGCTGACAAGTTCATGTCTGTATTTTTATGTCTGTCTCTCTGCCTGTCTGTCGGTGTCTTTATTTTTCTGTTTCTGCACTCCCCCTCCACCCCCCCCCCCCCCCCCCCACTCAAATGATGCAAATTGCATGCGGAACATCTTGGCTTGCCTTTAATGGCCACTTGGGCTGCTGCTGAAATCCACTTTGAATTCGCCATTTTATGTTGCTGTTTTTTGTTGTTGTTTTTTGGTGTGTGTGTGTGTGTTTTGTCTTCGCGATTGTTAAATTTATGCAAAACGATCGCCAGAGCAGAAAAGATCGGGGCATGCTGTGAATCTGAAGCGAATGCTTCTGTTTCAGGCTTTGATGGAATATCCGGAGGCAAAAAAAATCTTGGAAACACAAGCCCGGCAGAGGTAATTTTGTTTTTATTTTGAATAGATTTTCTTTCTGACAGATTTGCACACCTTTCTTTTTGAATGGGGATTATGAAACTAAATGCACCGCAACGTTGCACATTTTGGAACATTGGAATGGTTTTAAATGCAACATTTGGGAATAGTTCAAGGAGACAGGATAGAGGGTATTTGGGCTTTCCCGAACACTTAGATGCCGTCCTCAACTGATCTCTCCCTCCTGTCTCTCACTGAAATGTTGGTAAATAATCGAAACTAAACAAGTATCTTTGCTGTCTCTCTCTCTCTCTCTCTCTCTCTCTCTCTCTCTCTCTCTCTCTCTCTCTCTCTCTCTCTCTCTCTCTCTCTCTCTCTCTCTCGCGTCTCGATTATTTTTGGTCATCAACCTGAATTTTGTTTGTTAGACTGTGTGAATATTTGCAAGAATAATTTGATCACAACTACTGAAGTGTAGCACATAACTGGCACTCGTACTACTTTCACTTTTCAGTGTGGTTGGTAATTATGTTTTGTTGTTGTTGTTTCTTTGTGCTGAATTTTGCCGAACAATTATTTCGGTTTCGAACAATTGTCAGTTTCACGGAAAAGTGATGTACTTCTCAAATCAACACGTACCAGTTTCATTCTGTTGATCTGAAGTGGTATATAGGTACTCGTCATGGGTGAGGAAAAGGTTTGCTCATAACAGGGTAATAAAACTTTCGTTGTTCTTTGCGAGTGACAAGTTTGACGAAACTTCTTCTTTTTTTCTTCTTCTTTTTTGTGCTTTAAAAATAAGGATTCAGTTAAGGAGGAGATGTTAAAGTAATCTTGAATTTGTATTACATGAGAGTAATCTCGAATTTATAAAGTGGAAAGACTTGAGACGAAACGCCGGCTTGCGGTGAGATAAGAGCTGTGTTTCAGAATGCAGCAGACGAAGTGGACGTCCGGCCAGGGTGTCGGCGTCCGCAGTTGCTCTGACAGTTCCGACTCCAGCCACATCCTTGGGTCCGATTCTGGGTCTGGGTCTGGGGCAAGTACTGGCGCCGCCCGCCGCTCCGCAAAATCCATCTTCGCTGAGGTCATGAAACAAGAGGGCTTTTCTAAACTGCTCTCTAGCAAAGGTCAGTAAGCAATACAACGATGGCTAGCTAACTCGTGGCGGGTTCAACGCTGAGCTCTCATTCTAAGCTCCGCCTCCCATAGTCACCTTCCCATTATGCTGTGCCTTAGCTTAAAGATCATGTCGTCCATGACCTTTCTTAATGAAATAATTCAATTGAAGTTATAATTTACCTGTGCACCATGGACTAGTTTACCGTATTTTTATTATTATTTTTTATTATCTCTTTTACATCTGGTGTACAGTGGAGTAATTTTAGTTCAGTTTACACTTGCTGTGACTTATTATGCGGGGTAGGATTTTTTATTTTTATAATGGCTTACATGCAACCTGTGATATTAGTGGGGTTTTTTTAACGCGAGTGTATGTGTTTATTTGCTAGTGTTTAGTGAGCTGCAGGTATGCATGACTGACCGAGCGAAACTTTGTTTTACTATAATTATTCTGTATATTTACGTATTATTTTGTAATTTTATGCAGTCAACAGGTAAATGTTTATGTCCACATACACGCACAATAAAGATTCTGTGTTCTGTATTTTGGGAGCCAAATCAGGCGGCCAGTCTTCGGGCTTTTCTCGCGGAATATCATTTGTGGTGTTCTGATTGACTGAAGCTGCTCTGGTGATTGGCAGCGCGGGACCCCTCCCTAGAATTTGACCGAGGTTCATGGCTGCTGTCACCGGAGCAAATCTTCAGCCCAATCGGAATGTCATAAAATTGATAACGTCACAAATGACATTCCGCGCGAAAAGCCCGAATGAAACGTTCAAGACGTTCAGCTGCAATAAAATGAAGCAAATTGCAATAATTTGAATGCTGGTTAGACTAAGAGCATCGTGCACTCCATCACTGAAGGCAGTATTACATGGTAGTCAGGTCGAAAGCTTGTGTCACCGTAACTGTGGGAGATGGGGCTCAGAGCTAGGCGCGGAACCCGCTATTGTCTCGTCTGGTGTCGATCTGCTGGACAGTGTAAAGTTTGAACTATGTTACCCCCTACTGCAAATCATTCCGTTTCCGATTGAGGTTTTCCAGTCAGTCTGTTTCGGAATGGGGTGGTATAAAGCTCTTAATCGACTTTTTCGGCATGCGCTGGCTTCACAAACCGGACGGCGAGGTTGGGTTTTGACAACCACAGACGTTTTGCTCGCTTATACTTGACCTTACATCCTATTCACAGGGGCCACAATTTTGCGATGGTGGCGTTGTTCTTCTCCTTCCCTATGGTGTACAACTTCAACATCTTGAAGAATCTGACACTTTTAGTGAATGCTGCGTTATTTTTGGTGTTGACATAATCCGCCGAAATCTGACATGAACTACATGATCTTTAACGTGCATATGTAATATTTATGCATGTGCAAATACACGGGAATTTTAGGCGTTGTGGAGAAACTGGCAACGTTTCTGGGTCTTTGCATGACCGCTACGGTTCATGACCACAACTTCATTAGAAGTTAGCAGTGCCGGTTTACTGCGCAGCTCCTCTTTCCCCATCCTACCCTTTAATGCTCGCGATATGCAGGCCATTTATGATAAATATGTTTCGAAATGACAATAAAAACAAGCACCACGCACGCGATCGCATCAGTAAGACATTCGTATAAGGTAAATGAATCAACTTTTTTTCTCTCCAGCAAACCAAGAACTTACAGAAATGAGACAGATTCTGGTGGAATTAAAGGAAATCAAAAGTCACGTAAGTTCCTCCCTTCTGTGATTATTTGTCTCTTTTATGTTTTCCCCTTTCATTTCGTTCATGCTCGTGTCGTGTTGATTTTATCAACTCGCATCAGAAAAATAAAATGAGTCTTTCTAATGATCAGCCTGAGCCAGACTGAACCAGGCAAAAACAAATTAAAATGGCTGCCTTCGGCATACTGTAAGTGTGATGCACTGAGCAGAATAGTGGTACTTGCTTAGTTTTACCCATCCATGCGTCTTCCCTGACATTATTTGAAGGTTCCAGCGGCATCAAACAATTGAAGTTGGAATGGCATTTCTCTGTATGTTCTTACCGATCAAGACAAAGTACAGATTTTGCATTCTCGTGGAGTAGGTTAAGCACATAATGATATTCTGTCCCTCTGGTCTGTCTCTCGCTACTGTTGGCAAGAGCACTGTCTGAATTAGAGGTGGGTTCTAAGACCAGTTTTGAATGATGCCTATTCCTGACATGTTCATCTATTTTTGTTGCAGCTGTCCGAGACAACAGTCAAACAACTGGCACAGCATGTAAGCATACGGGTTGAAGGTGTTAAATAGGTATAAAATGCTGGCTCCAAAGAGGCGTTAACTGTTGGTATGAAGTTACTGTTCCAGTTACTGTACATTGTATAAAACCGTCTCGGTAGACAGGCAGGCACACACACGCACGCACGCACGCACGCACGCACGCGCGCGCACACGTCCGCACACACGCATGCACGCACGCACGCGTGCGCGATTGTGCAAATGAAAAAAGAAGAAAAATAAAATGCGTATGAAATACCGATCAGAGTTCTTCGCAGTCTGATGACAACGTAGGTGATTATCGTACTCGTTTAGAGAAGCTTCCACAACATTGTCAGACTGATTATGCTGACATTCGCTGACGCAGCTCTGTCTGTCTGGATTTGGTATGGCTGACATTCATTGACGAAGCTTTGCTTGTCTGGATTTGACAAGGTTGACATTCGCTGACGCAGCTCTACCATTCGCTGACGCAGCTTTGGCTGTCTGGAGTTGGTAAGGTTGACATTCGCTGACGCAGCTTTGCCTGTCTGGATTTGATGCGGTTGATATTTGCTGACGCAGCTTTACCTGTCTGGATTTAATACGGTTGACATTCGCTGATGCAGCTAGCATGTGTGCATTTGGTAAGGCTGACATTCACTGACGCAGTGCTGCCCGTCTGTCTGCAGTGCAACACGCTGGAGGAGCAGCTGAAGCAGAAAGAACTGGAGCTGCAGCAGACACGATCCCAGCTCCAGCTGCACGGCCAGGGCCTCTCCTCCGCAGCCTCCAGCACGATCCTCAACGACATGACGGTGTCTCCCCCCATGTCCAGCATCTGGAGCCCTTCTGACCTGTCCTCGGCCAGCATCCTCTGCTCCCCGGCGCGTGCCCAGCGCTTGCCGTCGCCTGGGGGTCGTTGTGCGCAGTCTGCGCCCGCCAAGCTTAAAGAAGCGGACAAGGCGGCTGTCCAGGTACTGCCGCCTCTCCACGGCCCTGCTGAGGCGTCTGAACACAAGCGGCGAAGGTTGTCGCCCGCTTCCAGAACTCGGCAGTCGGCGGAGGAGGATCCCATTGCTTTCGACACCTTCAACCGTGCTGGTGGCGAGCTGGTCCAGGACGTCGACGGCGTGTTCGGCGTCGCCCAAGGAGGCGGTGGCGATGAGCTGGCTGTGACGGCCGTGGACAAGGATCTCGAACATGCAGCGGAGAAGGAGGAAACGAGGAACGAAGGAGAACCCCAGCAAACGTGGACTAATTGCTCAGATTCCGGCAGCTGCGCTGCGGACCCGTCCTCTACGCTGGCGCCCGCAGACATCTGCCCTTCCACGGACTCGGCCGTTGGACGGCCGTCCAGCCCTGAGTCCTTCGCGCCGAGTTCGCTGGAACCGCAGGAGGGACCAACTGACTGTAAGCCAGCGGCCGTGGGCGCGAGGCCCCCGCAGCCCACCACATTGGCTGTGTCGGATTCGTTCAAGAGCCTGGCCTCGGAGTCCTACACGTCGAGCCAGTACACGAGTTACACTGACACCAGCTCTATGTCGTCCAGCAGCGGTGGCCGAGGCCATAGCCCCAAGCCGGCCAAACCGAAGCCCAGGTACAAGGCGGAGATGATGAGTGAGGGCGACACCCAACCGGGAGACAGCGGCGCTGAAGGAAAAGACGCGAAAGAAAAATGCGTACCTGTTGAACTTGGTGCACACAACATTCTGGCAGCTAGCGGCGGAGGAGATGTTTTCGTGTCTAATGAAGGCTGTCCCGCCATTTCCACAGTCAGCACTTTAAGGGGCACGGACTCGTTCATATCTCCCGGCCTCGCGGATGATTCGGACGATCAGTGTGCCAACAGTCAGTCACGGCAACAAGCACTCGAAGTTCCGGGAGAGAGCGGAAACACACTGGCTGTTTGCAGAAGCGCCACTGCATTGGGAGAAAAGCTGGTAGAATCGGAGAAAGACGGTTCGTCGGCTGGGCAGACCTTTTCCGGCGTGGACAGCTTGCCCGAGGGGCAGCTGTACCACAAAGATCCCACTATGCTGGAAGCCGTTTCTATGTGTCGGGAATTCTTCCCCAATACGGAAGACGACCATGATTCGTTGGAGAGAGAAGTCGATGACGCCGATGACGGCAGTGATGTGGACGGTGCGCATTTCATCCCGGCCACACGAGTTAAAGGCACCTTCGACAACAGCCTTCCGAAAGAACAGCAGCAGAACATGCCCAAACCCGTCACGTGCCGAAAGATTGACGACACCCAGCTGTCCATCCTGCTGGCGATGCGGCGGGAGGTCAACGACAAAGCGGACTACATCGTGGAGAGTCCGCCGAGGCCAGCCGTCCCCGAGGACAAGCCCAGTACGGAGGCTACAGCTCGTGCTGACCACGGTCATTCCATCAACACTGTCATGGAACACCCTGACCTATCCAAAGAGGTGGACAAACTGGAGCCCACGCCGCCTGAGCCAAAAGACTTTGGCTTTGACCCTGAGAAAAATTACCCTTCCTCCATGTATTCGGCTGACTCTGAGCTAGCCCGAACAGAAGAAGAAAATGATGTCAAGTCTGATGTACCGTCAACAGACGTTGTTTGTTCGAGTAAACGGGTCTTGCAGGGTGATAGTGAACATGAAGGAAGCTTGGGCTCCTCAAACACAGAGCAACTTACGCCCGCTGAAGACAAGAAACAAAGCTTGGATGGCATGGATCACGGCGAAGGAGTGCCCGCAGATCTGCACGTAAATAGGGAAAAGGGGAAAACATCTCCCATTTCAATCTTAAAGAAGTCTACATTTGAATTAGAACTTGAGAAACAAGAACATAACAGCGATCAAGAAGGGCAAAAATTGAGTAGTCTTGAGGGAGCAGCCCTGAAAGTTGATGAAAACGTTTCTGCTTCAGACGGCATTGGCGCTTGTCCAAAGAAGTCTAAGTCTGCACTTGACAGGTGCGTTTCTTTAAAAAAGGGTGCTCAAAATTGCAAACCACAATGTACGTTGAAAGAGACTGATATGGATTACTCTCTTACTGAGTGTGATTCTTCATTGTGTGGAGCTAATACCAAGGTTCCTGAAAACAAGAAACTAAAAAGGAGAAGGAGGGGAGGCCTTAACACCGTTGCGCAGACAGCTTCGTTCCCGTTGAGGCGCAGGGATGAGGGGGACCAGACCACATCAGATTATGCTGAAACGGCTGGTACAGAATCTGCTTCTCAAGGTGGCTCCTCGAGCATGTCTCCTTGTGACCAGAATCCTGTTCACCAGGACACCTCACCGGATGCAGCTGAGAAAGCTCCGGAAGAGGAAAACGAGGATGAAAACCTGGGGAGGCTCCGTCGTCGATATTCGGCTTCGCAGTACCGCAGGCAGAATCCTGATCACACGCAAGCGTCAGCTGACACTACCGATCACGTTACCGCACTCTGCTCGCCCAAATCTTTCATGAGAAAGGTTGTCTCGTGTCCCACTACTCCCCAAAGTGGACAGGCAACGAGCGGTAGCTCAAGTCCATCAGCTGGAAAACACAGTGAAAATCTGGACACGCTGATCGCTGCGTTTGAATCTCCGAAGAAAAGGAATGTGCGGGAAGATTTTGTATGCGATGGGAAGGTAGTCACGCCAAAGGAGTCGACAGAAAAGTCCAAAGCAAATGACTCTTCTTGGGACAAGAAGGGTCCAGTGTCGGCAGCGGCCAGTCCCAAGTCACCTTCCACGGACAAGAAGGGCGATCCAAAAGAAAGCCGCAAAGACGGCAGCTTTTCGAGGACATTCTCTCCATGCAACAGCCCTTCTCAGAAGCAAAAGACTCTGAGACGAAAGAGCTTGACAAAGCATTTGCCCACCCCTTGTGGGAGAAAAGACAGCCCCAGCTTCGACAAGAGCAAAACGCAGTGTGCGAAGGAAGGCAATGAGATGACTGCTTCTCCGCAAAGGGAAGAAAGCAAAAAGGACCTTGATGCAGCCTGCCAGGAGTGCCCGGGAGGGAGCACCACGAGGTCCACCTCACGGGCGCAAACACCGGTGTCTGAAAAAGACGTGAACAAGAAGCCGACTTCGGCGGGCCCATGCGGAGAAGCTAGGCACAACTGCAAAGGCGACGAAAGAGCCGATACATGTCTATCAGTGGAGCTCGATGGGGCCATGACGAGTGTCGAGTCGACTTCCAGTCTCGTCGGAGACTCCGAGCTTCAATCATATTCGGATCGAGGTCGCTGGTCTGCCTCGCACGGGCATCCTGTGGATGGTTCGCGCAGTCTCACCCCCATAGCCAGCCGGTCTCTAAAATCGGCGAGAGACGAGTGTAAGGATGGTTCTCGTACTAAGCTATCCGATTCCGTTAGACCGAAAGATGACACGATGCTAAGGGAGCACCGCGTTATTGCCACCAGTTCCGAGGGGCAGGCTGCCGCGCCCAGAGAGAACAGCCCCAGCGTCGCTCGGCAACTCTCCTTCAGAGATAAAATTCAGCAGGCAGCGAGACGTTTTGGGTCGGGCGAGACCCTCGACAGGGCGAACAACTCCATCGCTTCGCCTTCGGGCACTTTGGAGTCTAGCAGCCCTTCTCCACCTCAAAACTGCAACATCATCAAGTCTGAACGCAGTAGCTACGACCCAGCCAAGCCCATGCTGCCGCCGACGGCGATAAGCGGTGACATAATGAGTAATTACGTTGACCAAGCGATGTTTTTAGCACCAGACCTTTGCAGACGGAATGGTCCACCTCCTTTGTATATGTCCATCTCTGTGGACGCCGCAACCGAGTCTTTGGATAGATGTTGCCCTCCGCTAGTCCCTAGAAGAAACGTGCGCGAGACGTTGACCACTGAACCGCTGTCACCAGCATCAGTGGGCAGTCAGCAAATATGTGTACCAATGAAAATACGTTCGCAGTTAAGAAACGCACGATCACTGATCCCTTCTTCCGAAGGAGCGTTCGAGGATTTCTCGTCAAGAGAGAGATCCGAGCGTCAGTGCTTACGATCAGGAGATGCGGCAAGACGAGCTGTGAACAGGAGTGCGGCAGATCTAGGTGCAGCTGCTAAAACGGACCACCCAGCCACCATTAGGTTGATAAACGTCAGGGACTCTACGGCTTGCCGACCTGCAGGTGTCGGGCCTGAAGACTTATTCTCGCCTTCCAGCAATCCGATGCTGAACAACGATCAGCAGCCGCCGACAGTGGAAATAATGCAGGACATTCTGCAGCTGGAGAATGCGCTGGACCATTTACGCGTGGAGAGCACGGCGCACGATCTCTCGCTACCGGGTGTGGAAAATACGCAAGAACTCTTGCATGTGGAGGGGAACACGCACAGGCACCTGCTGGAGGAGGCAGAGAAGACAAACGAGTGTCCGCGTGTGAGGAGGGAGAGCATCGGCGGGTCCTACCCGTGCCTTACGGACACAGGGGGCTCTCAGGAGGAAGGGGGTCTGTTCGAGCGCATGGTGGGCATGACCATGATGGAAACCCTGCACTACCACCCCAGTCTGCTGCAGTCGGCCGGGGCCAGCTCCACGGACGACAGCGCGGGGGAGGGGGAGGGGGAGGCGGAGGACAAGTCATTCATCCTCCTGGCCGACTTCGGCGTCGAGGACGAAGATGATGAGGCGGGGCTGACCGACCTGAGTGAATGCGGTGAACACAGCGACATCAACTCGGACCTTGATGAACTATGATCACAAGGACCCGTCTACCCTACACACAGACACGCACTCTCCCCACCCCATGCCCCTTTCTAAAGGTGACATTTCTTTCATGCGAAGAGGAGGAGCTTCAAAATATTGCGATTGCTGTATTTTATAATGCAGTGGTTACAGGAGGGTCCAGGAGAAGAAAAACAGAATACGGTCCTTTTATGGATGCGACTGACGTCAGTGTTCTCGAAAATCCAGAGGACTTCGCAGATTTCTCGTAGCTTTGCGCCTCATTGTTGCACAGACTTCAGTGCGCGTTGTCTAAAGCCAGCTGGCAGATCCCTCCGCCACGTGCCAAAAGCTATTTTGGTAACATTTTTGAGGAAAGAAGGCTATGAAAAGGAAAAGAAAAAAAGAGAAAGAAAAAAAAAAGAAAAAAAAGAAGAAGAAGAAAAAAGAAAAAAGAAAAAAAAAGGGGGGGGGGGGGGGGGGGGGGAAAGAAAAGAACCAGAGAAGAAGACAAAGAAAATAGAGGATTTGAGGGATATAAAAGGGCCAAATCGAAGCTAGCTGAAACTGTTTTCTGCAGTGGTTCGTTCATGTCTTGCGTTTGCAGTGTTGAGAAATGATCCAAGAGGCACCCTGTGCACTCAACGCAGCCACACACCCTCCTCTCTGTCTGCCATCCTGAGGTGTCCCCGCTGATGCATAACTGGACCTGAAGTGAGTCTAAACAAACACGGTATCGAAAACCTCCTGACATCAAAGTATACTCTATACTGAAGTCAACCGCTCGGTGAAAAAATTGTTTTATAAAGTTCTTGTCCGGAAACAAAAGAAACAAACCAAAACGAAGGAAATAAACTAATAGCCCTGACCAGTACAGCTCCTTGCAACGGATTTGTGTAGTAATGAGAATAGCAAATGCTGAACCCAGCATCGATTGGAAAAGAAACATTTTGCGATCTTGTGAATGACCATACTATTTCAGAAGTCCTTTCATCTTCATGATCTCATCCGTATGTTGTGCGTTCGCGAGCACGTGCTTGTGTGTGTGTGTGTGTGTGTTAGTTATTGGCATACAACGTGTCCTTGGTCTATTTTGAAGGCGTTTTTGTTTCCTTTTGCAATCAAACTGTTGAAAATTCTGACCCCCCCCCACCTCCCTGCCCCCTTCCACCTCGCCGGCTTTTCAGCTGACGGACCTTCAGTGCAACAATATTGCATGTATGAAATGCAGTAACAGTGTTTTGGAAAATTATAATAATAAACTTTGAGAGTAAGGTGGTGGTGGTGGTTTTGTGCGTGTGTGTGTATGTGTGTGTGGGTGCGTGCGTGTGTGCGTGCGTGCGTGCGTGTGTGTGTGTGTGTGTGTGTGTGTGTGAGAGAGAGAGAGAGAGAGAGAGAGAGAGAGAGAGAGAGAGAGAGAGAGAGTCTTACCACTTCTCTCCCATTTATACGATGACTGAATGGGAACAAAGAAGCATCGCAGGCCCTGTTGATAGGAACCGATGATACGATACATATCACTCGATTTCTCGTACTATTTGTTAAAAATCAACGTTTGAAAATCGTGAAACTACAACCACGAGTACTGCCATTTTGTGACCTAGGCTATTTATAGTCTGGTTTGCAAGAAATCGACGTTAAAAAGTCGCCGAAACACCCTTTGTTTGTATCTGGCTGCTTCTTTGACGTCGTGAACAAGAACAAGGCTAACATTTGTGGCATATTACATTCATCATGATCCAGCATTTTTCTGCTCTTCAGTGGTGAATGGTGAACCAACATGGCTGCGCCCTGAGGAGCTCAGTGTCCAGGCAAAAAAAGTTACTTCTGTTTCATGTGTGTGTGTGTGTGTGTGGTGTGTGTGTGTGTGCGTGCGGAGTGAGAGAGAGAGAGAGATGAGAGAGAGAGAGAGAGAGAGAGAGAGAGAGAGAGAGAGAGAGAGAGAGAGAGATTGTGTGTGTGATGGAAGTGATGAGAAAGACGTTGAATAAAGTTGTACATGACCTTTGTAACTCCACTTACTGATACTGCTCTGCATGGCGCCATTCTCTAACACAGTTAAACTCACTGCGCTGTACAAACGATTGACAACAACAACAAAAACACATGTACACACATTTCAGACAAACAGAACCTTAAGTATAGTATTCTGTCAGAACATAATGACGTAGTAAAACAATAACTATTTATACATAGCCTATACATACACAACCACACCACACTCAAAGAAACGCACATACGCGCACAATCGCCAATCGCCCATTCAAATGCACATGACAATTAGTAATTACCAATACTCTCTTAAAACCTCTCTCCCTTTGGGTCTCTCTTCATTCTCTCTGCCTCCCCTCACCCCACCCCTTGCCCTGGAGTCCCTTTTGCCCCCCGCCTCCGTCCCGCATTCATGTGCTTCCTTCCACACTCAAAAAATACTGAACCGTATACGGTTTTTCAGAGACCCACTCAATGTACTGTTCTAGAAGGGTGTACTATAACCCAGAACCGTTACACTCAATGACCACCTTCAGCATGTGCCAAAACCCTGCTCCTACGGCAGCTATATAGTGAGAGACCATATTGGTGGAGGATGTATTCTGGCGATTCGCCCAAAGTTTGTTTTTTTGTTTGTTTGTTTTTAGAGAAAGAAGAAGAGAAAAGCTATTTGCATAACATAACCACACGTACAGAGAGAAAGAGAGAGGAGGGGAGGGGGGCGTGGGTGTATGCAAAGCCGCTGAGCATCAGACAAAGTCTTTGGTTCAGATGTCTGATTCAGTTCTGATCACAGGGCGCTTTAGAAATGCACATTATTACTGCACGCAACAAACAAACAAACAAAAGAAAAAAGAATGATGGAAACGTACTCTCCAAAAGAAGACCGGTGATGGATATCAGCAAAACAACACAACCTCTCTGTCGAAAGCGTTGGGTTTAATTGTTCCTTGTGTGTCGTCGTATAGGTGAGTACATTTCTCTAGAGTTGTTCTATTGTGTCAACCTCACCAGCAGTTGTTCACTCATTCCATGAATACAATCCGACATTTAGACAAACGTGTCTTTGTCGGAATGGGGGGGGGGGGGGGGGGGGGGGGAGGAATATAATACACAGAAAGAAGAAGAAAAGAAAAAGAAAAAAGAAGAAGAAAAAGACCAGAAGATGACAGTTATTGAAAATGAAAGGGAAATAACTCAGCAGATGCAGTACGGGTCTACGTCATGGCAAGAAAGGAGACCGCAAAGGACTGTGGGTTGATACAAGGCTGGCGAGAAAACGTCTTGGAGGTCACATGGGAAGCTAATCTAATTTTCAGGCAACTTTCCAAATTTCGGCTGCTGGGAGCGTCTTCGTGGTCGTCGACGAAAACAGGTTCTTTCCCCCCCGTACAGTATCAAAGAGCAATAAAGTGAACCAGGTCTGTATTACCATACAATTATTTTCCTCTTGCCTTGTTGGGTAAACTCAACCGGAAACTAATCGGCATTTTTCCCCCCCTCTTCCGTATGTCTTGTCTATTTTTTTGTTAACTCTAGACTCCCACAAACTTATCATTTCTTCGCTTGTAGCCTACTCAAGCTGATGTGCATCAACTGTGCTAAAGATCGCGCGTGCTATTGTGTTCGTAATGTTATTTGTTTTGGTCCAGTCTGTGCAAAAAGGTAATAGCGACTTTCTTCGAACCTGACAGATCTAACTGGCAGCCATAGCATTCTCTGATCATCATTTATGTGTTTAAGAATGCTCTGTGTGTGTGTGTGTGGGGGGGGGGGGGGGGGTGGGGGGGGGGGGTGTATGTGTGTGTGTAAACCAACGAGAGAGAAAGAGGGGGGGGGGGGGGGGGGGAGAGTCATACTGAACTGACTAAACGACGGAAATGGTGTTGGACTTCAGATTAAATCCGGAGATCTGATTAGACTGAGAAAATCAGCTGTTGTTCAGTTTTCAGTCATTTCATGAAGAATCACGTTTGCATTATCCAGCAGAACGATGTCTGAGAGGAAGGCCGTGATCAAGAGTGCCGACATGGCAGAGGACATGCAACAGGACGCCGTTGACTGCGCCACCCAGGCCTTGGAGAAGTACAACATTGAAAAGGACATCGCTGCCTTCATCAAGAAAGAGTTTGACAAGAAGTACAACCCCACCTGGCACTGCATCGTCGGGAGGAACTTCGGCAGCTACGTCACGCACGAGACCAAACACTTCGTGTACTTCTATCTTGGACAGGTGGCTGTGCTGCTCTTCAAGTCGGGATAAATACAGAGAGCTTCACGCTCTTGATCTAGATTTCTTACGACATAAGTTTTGGCAGATCTATATGTTTCTGGTGTGGGTTGTTTTTTTTTGGTTTTTTTTTTTTTTTTTGGTTTGAAAAAGGTTTTCCTCTCTGAAAATCCCGTTCTAAAGTGGCTTTTGGGTGAAGACTTAGAATGTGTGTAAAAAATAAAACCTTGCAGCCCGAAAAAAAGAAAGAGAGAAGAAAAAAGGAAAGAAAGAAATATGAAAAAGAATGAGAAAGAAAGAAAGAACTCAATTGTTGCATAATTAAAAGTATTTTGATCAAGGTATTCATCCCATTCAGTCTATGATGTTGCTTTGCAG
>OY757543.1:15459509-15489416 GCA_963584105.1 Alviniconcha strummeri | reverse complement strand
GATGTGTTAGCTCGTTTGGGGCGCCTGTAACTATAGTGTAAGTACCAGCAGAGCCGGTGCGGCCGAAAAGCCCAAACTGCCGCGGTGTCGTGACGTGACGTTATGCACTTCTGTCAAGGCCGACGCAGCACTCGTGCGAGGAACCGAGTTTATTACGTTTGTCGTGCCTTTGTTTCTAAACATGATAACATACATGTATACACATATCCACACGTACACACACCAGACGTCCCGCGAGTCATTCAGACCTGCTCGGACATTCAGACATTCAAACCTGTTCATCCGGTGAACGTTACCAAGCTTCGCTACTGGCTCTTTCGTTATATAGGCTACTCCTGGCCAGGCTGTCTTTCCAGGTTTTAAAGGGAAGTGTTTACACACACACACACACACACACACACACACACACACACACACACACACGCACACACATACATTGCCCCCCACCCCAACACACACACGGCACTACTCTCAGTAGGGTCTGTTTGCTAGTAGAGCTGTATATAGTCACAGTAATGGGAGACGGCCGTGTAGTGTTACCGCGGTATGGACACAGTCATTGTCTGACCGGTTTCCGTGAACCTTTTCGCTACTCTAGATGTCACAGTCACACCGGTTTGAAATATGTCTAGCACGATCACAGATCATAGATACTTGATTGCATTCACACTCCGAGCATCGCTTTCCTCCAAAACGTTTGGTTACTAATAAGACTGTGGAAGCAACTACCTAGCGCCCAAGCACACACGTAAATTGATGAGACGCATCCACCCCGGGTAAAAAAACAAGAAGAGAGTTTCGTCCCCGGATTCAAACGAGTTTGGGTTTATTTGAGCTGGCGTAGCTGAGGTGGGAGGCTTATTCATTGATTCAAGTTACGCAATATTTACACGGCTTTGAGGACACGTGCGAAACGTGCCTGATGATGTGTGTTAAAAATGACCAGTTTTGCCAGTATTGCGTTCGAGTTACACAATTTAGGTCCAGGAGTCATTAAATTTACTGATGCTATCGGGTGGCAAAATCTTGGAGACAGTTTCGAGTATTAGCTCATTAGTATTAAAGTCAGCAGGCTCTTTGTCAAGTAAACAAGCTAAACTATGTCAGAGAAATAATGGAAGTGATCATCCACAGTATCAATGACTTGACAAATCATTACCAGTTTTTTGAAATTGTTAACTGACTTTATTTGGTGAGAATATGAAGCGCCGTATTCGATTCCGTTCTTCTTAAAGTTGCTTAAATTTTTGGCTTGAGCGTTTTTGAGTGTAGTTTTTAGGGCAGTCTCTGCTTGGTGTCCTCGATTTTTCAGAACAGACTGACAACGGTCGATTTTTAACAGACTGACATCGGTCGATTTTGAACAGACTGACATCGGTCGATTATTAACAGACTGACAACAGTCGATTTTTGACAGACTAACAACGGTAAGCTTGACGTCCACACGGGACTGGTCAGCCTTAAATGTCGACTTCGCTACGAATGATACAGCATACCGTGATCTGGAACTCGTCTTATCTCGAGATGTTTAAGGTCAGTCCGCGTAACGCCTATCAAGTCACAGTAACTCTAGACACTAGGCACCGTTGATACAAAATGAACAGAGTGACGGTGAGTTAGAGTTCTGGCTGGCACCGATCCGCGCCCCTTGAAACACACAGACAGACGCTAGGCGAGACACTGAGAGAGGCAGACAGACAGGCAGGCATGCACGCACAC
The DNA here is from genome assembly GCA_963584105.1 of Alviniconcha strummeri. Lineage (NCBI taxonomy): Eukaryota > Metazoa > Mollusca > Gastropoda > Provannidae > Alviniconcha > Alviniconcha strummeri. Next base: position 15,487,697 of record OY757543.1, on the reverse strand, counting down.
ACACACACACACGCACGCACGTACGTACGCATGCACGCGCAACACACACACACACACAGTGAGGCACACCGGACACAGAAATTAAGTCCACGTCCTCCGGTCTGCAAAGAACGCAGAGCAATCTAAGTTTCTCTCAATTAAACCCTGAAGTAGATCTCTCTCTCTCTGTCTCTCTTTCCCCCCCACCTCCTCCCCCGTTTGTGTGTGTGTGTCTGTGAAAACAAACAAAAAACCAATAACAACAAAACAAACACTGAACAAACAGCAACAGCAAAAAAACACTCAGACTTTTACATTTTGGGGGAATCAGCGACACTGATGTTTTGTGACATCCGTGTTCCGCGTCATTTTTTTTCACCGTAAAGAGTGATAATGCTCATATACAATCAAATAACCTTCCTTCTCCCGCCGCTCCTGCGAGAACTCGAACCCGGCGCTCTAACCACTGAGCTATCCCCGCTCCCCTCGTGACGGTCGTGCAATATCCTGAGCCGGAGCAGGGATAGGGTAACCCGGACCCAGACTTTACCTGGGTCACTAACCGGTACTATGAATGTGTTGGTACCACATCTAGTTCAAGTTACCTTATCAGAGAAGCAAGGCTAGTGCTTATTCTTCAATCTTTGCGTCAAACGTGAAACGTGCAGTACGGACTGTCAAAAATAAAAATAAAAATACAGCAATCAAAATACTCTTTATGTACACCGACACTGGAATATAGAGCCTATGACTCCTTTCACTCTCTCGCACGAAATGTATCAGCTTCAGGTTTGTCATTATGACTCGCACCACGATATCACCGATAAGCTACGTACCGACTGCTGTAGGCAAACGGCCTGGACAGTAACGTCAGTACAAGTCATTCTGAGCAATGAGGGGTGGGCATCAGTGACTGATTGCAGCTGTGGAGGAATGCGTTCAGCCTTTCCGGCGGACGGTTGTCGTCTGGACTCCCAGACTGAGAGGCTAAAAAATACCAAGTCGTCTTTCTTGGAGTCACACTGATTTTCCCATGTTAACCTATAGACTCACAGCCCCCCCCCCCCCCCCCCCCCCCCACATGTGACGCCGCAACTGACTGATTGAACATGCGCGCGCGCACACTGACACACACGCAGAGGCACACACCAGTGACCCCTCCACCCCCAACCACACACACACGCACGCACTCGCACACACTGTGACACACACACACACACACACACACACACACACACACACACACACACACACACACACACTGTGACACACATGGCAGCACGCACACACATACATACACACACACCGATTATATAGCTATTACTATTAACTCTCTTTTTGGCATTCAGTCTACGTACTGCACTTCACTGGTTTCAGTCATACCTCTCAGACAGATATCAGTCCACTTCAGTCAATCAAAAACTCGTCTTCGTCAACATCACAGCTCATGCTAGACACTCTGTAAACCAGATGACAAACAGCTCCAGAAATCCGCTCCTCTCAGTGAAGTAACCAACCTCACCAAAGAACTCAATGCATGCACCGCGACGACATAAAATCATGGATGACCGAAAATCAGCTCAAACTGAACGACGACAAAACAGAAACTCTTCCCTTTCCTTTGAAACCTTCCACCGTTTCCCTCCCTGGCCGATTCGATTACTCTTGGCTCTCACAACACCCCCTTCTCCGATTCTGCCAGGAACCTTGGATCAGTTCATTCGGCTCGACTCAAAACTGTCCATGAAGAAGCACGTCAGTCATAAAAACTGCTTATTTCGAGCTTAAATGCAATTAGTTCGATCCGCAGGTTTCTCACTGAAGATGCAGCCGTGACTCTTAATTGTTACTTCCTATATCTTCTCACGGCTCGCGACTACTGCAACCGTTTCCTAATGGGTACACCTAATTCTGTCATCCAACCTCTCCACAAAATTCTAAACTTTGCTGCAAGACTCGTTCTCTTGGCACCCCGCCACCAACACTCAACACCTGTCCTGGAAAAACTGCACTGGCTTCCCATTTCAGAACGTATTTAGTATAAAGTCGCTTGTATGTGTTTCAATGCGATAAATGGTTCTGGCCCTGCTTACCTCTCTGAACTGCTACATGTCTACACTCCGTCTCGTACAATACACTCTTCTTCTGACACCCGCATGCTGAAAATCTAACAATACAAACACGAGTCTCGTGGCATTCGCACCTTATCTTGCTTTGGACCCCACATTTGGAATTCACTATCACAAGACCACTTTGCTCAACCCGGTCAACTTTCAAAGCCAAACTGAAAACCTTCCTCTTCTCACAGTATTTTCGCCCCAACTAATATCAGCACCCAGTTTCTGCTACAATAAGAGAGAGAGAGAGAGAGAGAGAGAGAGAGAGAGAGAGAGAGAGAGAGAGAGAGAGAGAGAGAGAGAGAGAGTGTGTGTGTGTGTGTGTGTGTGTGTGTGTGTGTGTGTGTGTGTGTTATTGCACGTTATACCGTCAACTTTGAAAATAATCTTGTATACCGTCAACTTTGAAAATAATCTTTGGACAAAAGGGTTTGATGTTATGTGATAATGAATCGATGCCACTACTGATCGAGGTGTGCGCGCGCGTACGTATGCGATGTGCATGCGTTTTTTGTTTTGTTTTTAAGCCGGCCGTAAGAACGACTGTGCTTAGTGTACCTTTGACTTGACTGACCTGAGCAAACCAATTTAAATCGGTCAGTCGTCGTGCTTGAATCACAACCTATCAATGGCGGGAACTGCCACAACGGTATGATATACGTCGCGGCAAAAGTTTTGTCACGACAAACACGTGTCTTGACAAAACACATCTTTTGTCGCAACCAAAGTATGCTCGTCGCGACAAAACTTTTGTCGTTACAAGTTTACTTTTCTCGCGACAAACACGTGTGCCAGACCGACGTGCTTCACGTAGTCACGCACAAACTGTGGAGCCATCTGCTTCGGGGCTAGGTTAGTATCACTGGCGGGAGCTGCCCAAGTATAATTCTTGTCACGACTGACAAACACGTGTTTGTCGCTACAAACACATCTTTTTGTCGTAACAAATGTTTGACCGATTTTTGTCGAGAGAAAACTTTGTGTCATCGACAAATCACGTCTTTTGTCGCGACAAAATGGTTGTCGCAACAAAATTACGTTTGTCCTGACAAAACTTTTGTCGCGACAAAAATATTTGCATTTTGTCGCGACAAGATATGATTTGTCGCAACAAACGGGTTTGTCGCGACAGAAATAATTTTGTCTCGACAAAACACAAGCACGTTTGTCGCGACAAAAATGATACCTGTGGTAGTTCCCGCCAATGATACTAACCCAGCCCTGGTATTAAGTGGTGGGATGTAGAAAGTGATGGTGCCCCACTGATGGGCGATGTGGAATTTTACGCGAAACATGGTCAGTAGTGGGATGTGGAATTGTGGGATGTGATCACGGTCACAGACTTGTGGTTGAATGATGCAAGATGTGGAGCATGTGAAATGCGGTGCAATGTCTTGTGTAAAATGTGGTGCGAATAAATGATTTGGCCAATATATGGTGTGAGCTGAAATGTGGCGTAGAGTACATGGAACGTGGCGTTATGTGGTCCGTCAAGAATGTAAAAATAGGGTGCAGTGCGAGACGATGTGGCCGATATGGTGAGATTTGTAACCGATATGGTATTGCAAAGTGGAATAGTGTGCTGCGAGAGGTGTTGTGATATGAAATGTGCGATATGGTGAGAACAGATGATGGTGTGACTTGGAATGTGGTGTGGCTTGGAATGTCAGAGATGGTGTTTGATGATGTGGAATGATGCAATGTAAAATGTGGTGGTAATGTGATGAGGTGCGAGATGCAATGGCCATGTGTTATACATTCCACATCTCATCACCACAGATTAACATTTCACATCCAACCGCGACATTTCCGGCACAGCACAGCACACCACATGTCACAGAATTCCACACAATACCACCAGATCACGCATCACATGGCCGTGGTCTGGAATGTCATAAGTGTGCTGTGGGACAGTGGGATGTGTAATTTATATCTGAATGTGGTGGTGTGTGCGTGGCGTGGTGTGATGTGGAATGTGGGCGTGATGTGGAATGGTGTGCCGAGATATCAGTGATTTGGTGCGATGTGAAATGTGGTGTGATGTCAGTGGACGGTATGTGAAATGTGGTGCGATGTGTAATGTTGCAATTTCAGATATGGTGTGTCTGACTGAAATGAAAAATGTGTGATGTGGAATATGGCGTGGTGTGGAATGTGGTGTCCTGGTATGTGGAAATGTTGCCATAACGTAAGATGTGGAAAGTTATGATGCGGCGATGTGAAATGTCAGTGGTGGTGTGGAATTGTGGTGTTATGCAATGTGCTGTGTGATTGTAGTGTGATGTCAGACGTGGAAAATGATGCAATGTGTTGTGATGTCAGATGTGGTGGTGCCGTGATGTAAACGGTCAAGATGTGGTGGTGTAATGCGATGTGGAATATGGTGTGGTGTGAAATATGCTGTGATGTTGAATGTGGGTGTGGTGTGGAATAGTTGTGGATATGGAATGGTATGAGACGTGGACTGTGGCTGTGTGATGTGGAACATGTGCTTGAGATGTGGTCAGGTGTGAAATGGTGGTACAGAGGCAGACTGCAGTGTAATGTGATCTCAGATGTAGCTGAATATGGTGGTCCGAGGTGAGAGTGTTGCAACATTAAATGTCTGCGAGATGTGGCGTGGAACATGTGGTATATAGTAATATGATGTGGAATGTTGTGCAATGGTGGTGTGATGTGGAATGGTGTGACGTGAAAGGTAGTGTGGTGTAAAATCTTTTGGTGCGGTAATGTGATGGAATGATGTGTGATGTGAAAACGTTTAATGTGGTGCGGAGTTAGAGTAGTGTGATGTGAAATGCAATTTGAACCCTAGTAATTACAGCATTTGTGATGTGGAATGTAGCCGGAACACACACGCACGAAACCAATGGCACACAACTTCACGCACACAGGCAAAGTGGCAGAGTCGGGCCGGGGTGGGGGTGGGGGGCCGGTAGGGGGTGGGGGTCTTGAGGGCAGAATACTACGGAAGATATGTATTTGTTATAAGTTGTGATGTGGAATGGAATGTTGTATGATGTGGAATCAGTGTCTGTGGCCTGGATGGACTACAGTGTTAGTAAAGTGGTGAAGAACGGTGTGATGAAGAAGAGCGTGTGGTGTGAAATTGCAATGTGGTGTCAGTGGCCGGTTTAGCCAGTCAGTGTGGCCGGTATGGATATACAAGGTTATGTGTAGCGTTCAGAGCAGGTTGCCCTTTCTGTATTATGTGGTGTTCAGTGTAATGTCACTTCAGTACAGTTTATATGTCAGTAGCCGGGATTCAGGAATCAGTGTATACAGTGTGGCAGTGGCAGTCTCAGTATCAGTAGCGTCGGCTCAGTTACATAGCAAGTAGTGTTCAGAGTCAGTTCAGTTTCTCAAGCGTTCAGTCGTAGAGTCTGTAGCATACATAGTCAGTGGTTTTCAGTGTTAACTGGGTTACAGTCTACGGCATTCAAGGTCTGCCTACTATTATTCAGTGTCGGTGGGGTTCAGAGTCTATTGGGCGATTCAGGCGGGGTTGTTAACTCCCTTGACCTGTTCCCGGCATCGCTTAAGTTCCTTGGCTGCTTTTACTTCCGGTGCGTACTTTCTTCGCAATGGAAGGCGGTGACAGTGAATTTGTGAATCTTACACTGCCAACTTTAAAGGCATTTTTGGAGGCCCGTGGTCATAATGTGTCTGGCAATAAGCAATAACAGTTGCTCGTGCTATAGGATGCCCCAAAACGCATTTTTTTCTACGAACTTACAATCTTCTGGTCAGCCTGAAAAAAACGACGCAAAGACACTTTTTTTCCACCCTCCATCCCCTTTCCACGGTAATTTTTGCAACTGCAACAGTATCGGCATTTGCACTGCTTCGCAATTCTAGGTTCAACTTCCACTGTTATACACAGCGTGAAGCAACGCGGCCTACTCAGAAATCGGCCCGCAAGTGCGCTGCGACCTCTCGCGACTTCTTGCGCGAAAGCCGATTACAAAGGGCATTCACTCGTGCAAACCAGCTTCACTGAACCGCCCAATAGCGTTCAGTGTCTGTAGCGTTCAGGGTGGGTACTGTTCTGCAGTGTTCAGAGCACTGCCTGTTCACCAAGAGTCTGTCATGTTCATGTCATGTTCAGAGTCCACACTCTGAAGGTCCTCTGAAGGGGCCTGCGCAGTTCTTGAATATTAACATTCCGTCAACCACAGAGGGTCACCTGAGGACAAAATACAATGTAAAATTATTATTTTTTAAATCCACTTAGTCTCCCAATGCATAATGACACACGTTTTGGTACGGATTTATTTTCGGTAGGTACCCACCGGGGGAACCACAGAGGGTCACCTGAGGACAAAATACAATGTAAAATTATTATTTTTTAAATCCACTTATCTCCCAATGCATAATGACACACGTTTTGGTACGGATTTATTTTCGGTACGTACCCACCGGGGGAACCTACTTGTCAGCTCTAGGTTCTCAACAGGGGATCTTAATTTCTGCGTCCACAGTATCCCACTGTGGAAGCACTGGGTGGAAAAACGGGTCATGCTCAGAGCATCAATGCATAGGCCTGTTGGAGGAGCACTGTAGTAATTATATTGTCATGTCACTGTTAAATCTGCAGATACATCTGCAGTGGGCAAGTTTACGACAGCATGAGTGTGGCATAAATCAGGACAAATTATCCAAGTCAATCTTGCCTTCGGTCATGCTTGGATGAGTGACAACATTTTTATGTACATCCGTCTACTTGTGTAGGATATATATATATATCCTACACACATCTCTCTCTCTCTCTCCACACACACCTGGATACGCATGTATGAGTTTATGAATAAAAAGTGGTTTTAGATCCAGACACATCTGGATACGTGTGTGCGAGTTTAAGAATAAAAAGTGGTTTTCCGGACTTACCGTTTCAAGATGACCACAAGCTGGTGGTATGCACAGACTCGGTCATTTGTTCAGTTACAAATGGGGTGTTCACTGCTGATTCGGTGTGTGCTCGTCTGCGGAGCCGTCTTTTATTAGGAAGTATTTTTCTCAACACATTTCGATAGAAAGCACACAAACTTGGTATATTCTTTTATAGCACAAGCAGGCTATTGTTAAAAGAAGAAGAATCTGTTTTGACTTTCAAGTATTGCAATATGCATAAAACAATGTGTAGTTTTTGTTAGGTCTACGTTTAAAGAGAACGAGGCCAAGAGCGCTCATGCAGAACCTACAAAGTGATTTGACAGGGCTCCACGATTGACATCATACCCTAACAAGCGACATAATTACAAAAGAGGGAAATCGCCCATGGTAACCACTGATAACATGCACCAAGGATACATCAGAGTGTTTTCTGTTGAGCTTGTTGTTCAGTGTTACAGGTTCTGCTGACGTTCATTTTGTTTGCTTGCTTTACTTCATATACCTTCTTGCGGGTGAGGGGGCAGGACGGGGAGGATGTGCATGCTGTACTTTGTTGCTGCAGATGCCCTCTGTGTGAGTGTAAGGGGGCTGAGGCTAACTTGAATACAGTGAAGAGAATAGTTACTTTGACTGGAATCAAACCATCTGAAAAAAAGGAAGTATTCAAATGAACCTTAAAATACCTCGTACTTCCTGTTCTGATTGACAACCAAGCAGGATGCGCCTGTCGATAGCCCATTTCATCGCCCTGCTGCTCATGCTGCTGCTGGCCAAGGTGAAGGTTGATGTCTTCAGGGTATGGCCATTTAGCTTGTAGGTGGCTTGCTCTTGCTGTTTTCTGCACTGGACATGGACCATTGCAGTTCCCAGCTTAAGTCTGGAGGGCATCCAGGGCCTTCTACACACAAGCACACAACTGACCCCCACTCCCCACCTGCACATACTGATGGTGACACAAATATGCACCCTTTGGCGAACACATACACATACAAGAACATACATATGCACATAAAATAATATGTATCCAGTGACATAGGCCAACACTAAACTGAACACACACATAATTATAGTGCTCTTTCATGCTTGATAGTATGATACTTCAATGCACATTGGCATTGTTCAGTTTTACGTTTTGCCTGCACTGGACTGAATACACACACAAGTTGAAGGGGGGGGGGGAGGGGGGGGAAGAAGATACAAAACTGAAGCATACAACCAAAAGCTGAAACTGACCCTACCTGACTTCTTATCAGATTGGGCCTATTATAAACCAGTTCTTGTGTCTTCATTATTCTATGCGAGCCAGTTTGGCCTAGCAGTAAGGTGTTAAGCTGGTAGCGGAAGGACCGTGGTTCAATACCGCTTCAGCTCTCCTTTCTCTTCAAAAAGGTTGTGGTTTGTGGACACTGTCTTGTGACTTTGTCCATTACTTTCTACTGAAACATTAAAATGGCTCTCATCGCTGCCATTCTTAATGCAGGAATCATTCTGGTGGTGACAGTGTAGCAACAGGTATATAAACTCCCTCTTCCCCCACCTCCATACCCCCTTCCCCGCCATCTCCCTGTCCCTAATAAGCCTTATGGTTTCTGTGGACGTTAAGCTCCATGTTTACTTACTTACTTACTCATTTTTCTATCCTCTCCATTTTGTGTGCGTGTTCTCTCTCTCTCCATACTTTTTTTTTTCTTTCTACAATTGCTTTGCACAAACATCAAAAAGGCAGCTGTTCAGCCATCTCTGCAATACAAGCAACTAGAGACCAAGGATTCAATCCAAAAAAACAAAACAAAATTCGGGTCTAAAATAATAATAATTAAAAAAAAAAGATGAAGAGCTGATGGTAGAAGGCTCCAACAGAAAGCCTTAAAAATTGGCATTCAGAGGAGAAATGAACCCTACAAGTGAAATCTCACTGCCAGAAACTTACACACACACACACGTGTTGTCTTTGTAAAGTTTTCAAGCTAGACATTTTTCAAGCCAATATGACACCTATAAGGTGGCAAAAATGGGTCATAGAAACTGGTCACATAATCACTGTAACTGGTCAGACACGAAGCTGTCTGTGTTTGTAACTACTAGAGCTGTACTAACAGAGCTGTACACCCAAGTCCCTTCCCTGTCTAGAACACACACACTATATGCTGCGTTTTTTGATCACTTGTTTTTTAGTTGTTGTTTTTGTTTTGTTTTTTAAATAACAGCCAGTACATGTATGTGACTGACTGCTGATTTTTTCCTCCTGTATGTGACCTTAACCAGCAAAACGCTGGAAATTACCAATTAACGTGAACCATGTAAGCAGGTAGTTGTTAGGTTATTACAGTCGATCACGTTGACCTCTCCATTTGAAGGACGTTCACTCTACCAATGTGGCACGGGTGTGGATAGACCCTGAAGGATCTTGAGCCTGTTTACGATTACGAGTGTGTGTGTGGTGTGTGTGTGTGTGTGTGTGTGTGTGTGTGTGTGTGTGTGTGCGTGTGTGTGTGTGTGACTAAGCCATGTGGAGTTTACCTTGAAAAAACTATGAAAGTCAAGAACATTAACACAAGTAAATAATCCCATGGTGAAAACTTGTGCAGCTGAAGAGAACAGAACCACTGACACTATGTGGGTAGAAAAAAAAAGGGGGAAGTACTCAGAACAGAAAGGAGCCCTACGATGTGCTAAAAAGAACATGATGAAGAAGAGATGGGTAGACTGATTAAGAGACAGTTCTTTGATTTTAAAATACCATCAACCACACAGGGTCACCTCATGACATTGGTAAAAAACAAAAACAGACCAAAAAGAAACACTGGAAAGCAAGAAAGTAAAATAACAGAGAGTAAAAGAGCCCTGCAAAGTACTAAAGAGAACAGAACCCCAAAAGTGGAAAGCTGAGTGGAACACAGTCTAAAAATTAAAAATAAACAAATAAAAAGCAACACAAAGTGCTATTAAGAAGTAAATCACTTTAATTATTAAGAAGACAAGGGTGGAAGAAGACCTGAAGCAAAATCCCTAGAAAGAACTGAAAAGAACTGAGCCACACTAAGTGCTAAAAAGAACAGTACTTACTACTACTAAGAATAGATGGATATTTTACTTCTTCTTTTTTTCCTGTTTATTTTTCCCTAAAACATGCATGTTTGTTATGTCTTATCTCTGTTCAGGTTTAAAGCTGTAATCATCACTATTAGCATTGCTTTAGCTTGTACAGAAACTGGAATAAAAATAAAATTAAAAAAAGGCAGGAGAAGACCCTCAAAAGAACCCCTCCAGTGGGAGTAATGCAGATGCAGAAATTAAGGTCCCTCTGTTGAGAACATAGAGCAGTGAAAGTTTTCCCTTTAAAGCCAGCAGTAGGTCAGAATACAGCCATGCATGCTTCACCTGCTGCCTGGAATTTCTTGCTTGTCCTAATTTCTACCTTACTGGTTCATTCACCTACATTTTTGTTCTCTACTGCCTACATTTTAAACTGCGTTAGTTGTGGTTAATGCAGTTAACCACAACTTGACCCACGGAACAAAAGAGGTAACACTGCTAATTGTTATGACCGACTGAAGCAGATTCCTGTGTCAAGTGCTGTGTGTTTGCTGTTGTCTGTGTTGTGTCCAGAACTGTGATCCAGCTTTTTACTTATGATTTATTGACTCATGTTTTGAGCTGGTACACACAAATTGTGAAAGTGTGATTTGTCCTGAGGTGATCCGGTGTGGCTTACAGGACATTAAAATCCAAACACTAACCAACAAAGCACTCAAAGGAAAAAGGAACCCTACACAACATTAAAAACAACAGAACCACTTGTTAGCTAGTTAGTTCTTCAATTTTTATTTTCTGTCAGCTGCACCAGTTGGTCACCTCTGGATGAATCACATATTCATGCTTACTCTACACCAGGTCAAAACACGCTTACTTTACACCAGGTCAAAACACAACTAACAAAATGCACTAAAAAAAATCAAAATCTAAGAAAGGCTCACAGTTCTACACAAAACACAATCAACAGCAAACATCAGCATTTACGTTCACTTATATGCATCTGAGAAATGTACTTCCAGGAGGGTTCTCTGATGTTTTTTGTACAAATTTTAAAACAATTTATCAAATCACAAGCATATGATGATGATGAAGTGATGCTTAATGTCCTCAGATGTCAGCTGACATATTAGGGACAAGTTGTGACCAATGCTGAAGCATGGTTCAATAATTCTTTACGTTCACAGAAACCAGAAGGCTCGTTAGGACGGATAGCTCAGGACGGCCACCTCGACTCTCACACAGCTCCTGAACTATGATCACAAGCATATAAAATTATATGCCTAATAAACTGGTGACAATAACACAGTCATGCTTGGGTGTCTATTTATATTCTGCAGGCACTCAACACAAAAACCTGCTCAAACTGCTTGTGATGACAAGCATGGTGATTTGTCACCAAAAAATTAAGGGCCATGTGAACACTGAGCTGAAATATACAAACAAAAGCCATTGGTAATTTTGAAAAAGACATTTATTTCAATCATTTAGCAACAATTTATACAGGACTCATTTGATTTCAAGTAACAACAAGAGATGTGTGCTCTAAAATGACTCCACCCTTCTATTTTAAAGTCACAGATGCAACTCGTTTCATGGCAGTCCACAGCAGGTATGGCTGCCATTATGTATGCAGCACTGACTTGTGGAGAGGACAATGGTCTGAAGAGTTTACTCTGCCACACCTGCTGCAGGACACGGGTGAGCTGGTACACATCAACAGGGGTGGGGTAGTTTTTAGCTACTCGTTGTCCAAAAATTGACAGGAGCCAAATCTGGAGAGTAGGCAGCAAAAAACCTGTGATGACCTGAGCTCTGAGAGGTGTGGCATTGTTGTCCCGCAAAGTGTGGCACCTAGTCCCATGGCTTGCAGAGCATGTTGGATGAGGGGGCACACAATCTCGTCCCTGCAGTGTAGGCCAGTTAGGGAGCCCTGAATGACGCAGAGTAGCATTCTACCATTGAGGTGGATATATGCTGACCCACATCATTACTGATCTGCCTCCATTCCGATCAACCTCCCGAACAGCGTATTCAATGAAGCATTCTCAGAACCTAAGACAGACGCATTTCCTGCCATTGCTGAAAGCAACGGTCGAGCAGGAGACTCATCTGTGAAGGGGATCATGGACCACTACTGCCTGATCCAGGGCACATGGCATGGACACCACACTGCACGGAGTCAACTGCAGTCAACTGGAGTCAAAGGAAATTCTGAATGCATGCTACATTCTTTGGGCCAAAAGAAATTCATGCCACCTAACCCAAATCAAATGTGAAAAGTGTTAACATAAAGATGTAGTTTCACGTGCACCATTCAGTTTTCAGGCAGTTGCCCTGCATAGTAAGCAAAAACAGGTCTAAAAATTTAACAACTTAGGGGTTTTTATTTTTTTTATTTGGGACACACTTTCCACAAGCTGTGAGCAAAAACTTTTTTTTTAAAGTGCAATCTGCAATGCCTTGGCCATGTATCTGCAACTTTCTTTGCTTAGCTGTCACTGTTCTGTGATATTTTGAAAAAGTACAGTGAAATTTCCTACTGGCCCTTAATTTGTTACTAGTATATATATATATATATGACTTAGTGCCAAAGGGTGTGCATGAAAACAGGACAAAGGGGGTTGAAAATAAAGTTGATCATACATTGAAACTAGCTGTGTTTTTAGAGTGTGCACAATGCTAGGAAAGATTTCTTAAAAGCAAAAGATAAAAACTTGTGCACTTTTGGAGATATTTGCTGACAAAGGTCATAAAAGACTGCATGTTGTACATCAGATATTACAACATGCATAGTTTATTGTGTCCTCAGTTTTGCACAAAATCAAGTCACACTGCATGTTGTACATCAGATATTACAACATGCATAGTTCATTGTGTCCTCAATTTTGCACAAAATCAAGTCACACTATTAGTGCACATCACCCTACTATATTTGTGCCTAAATATTTACACTCATATAACATGATTGTGACATGTTGTTGTAATATCTGATGGGCGACATAAACCCATAACTCAACTTTTTTTAAAATATTAACAAGTAACACACCCTTTCATGCAATACTATAATCAGCCATACAAGTGCATGCAAAAACACAGTGAGAAGATTTTTCTCAGTCTGCATTTAATCACAAGTCATAAAAAGTAAATGAAACAAAATTCTGTATTACATCAGTATTACAACAAAATAACATTTCCCCAATTTTTAGCATAGAAAACATTCTGTTTGCTTAGATCAGCCTAACAAAAACAGTTCAGAATGACCTGATTTTATCAAGATAATTTACATTAAGTCCAGTTTTGCGTACCCTGGTCATGTCAATGCATTTGAAGTGTTATGAATCTGAAATTATTAAACCAATAACCAGCAACTGTCCCAATACTGATATGCTCAGTACAAACATGTCAAACCTACACACCATGACCTCTACACAAATCATTACTCAGTTCTTAGAACTGCTATTAGTATTACTAACATCTGTTGGGCTTAACTAAACTTTAAAAGTTTAATATTTCATGTCACGTTACAACAACAGTTGTGTGGCAAACATGACGTCTGACATGACTTTCATGATGAAAAATACTTCAAGAAAAAAAAACTGGAACTTCGTTGCTCTCGCTCAGTTAACAAAATATTCTCGCCACACCACTGAACAGTCTACAAAAAGCATGCACTTATAACTGACAAATTTTTGATAAAACTGAGTACAAATCCTGAATCAACAGTTGCACATAAGATTTACAACATACTGCCTTGTCATAATAAAATTCTTTACGATGTAAACGGCTAAGTATAAAAAAAATGGTTTTCAAATCTTTGGCAAGGGAAGATGCCACTTTTCACAGTACTTTCATTTCACACACCCAAATTGGCGAAAAACTTGAAAATATTCTGAATAAACTCCTGAAAAACGCACAGTTGCATGTTCTACATCGGATTTATGTGCCTACGTCAGACCGCTGAAGGATACTACAACACACCTTTTGATGTTTCCGAACAAAGACACGCCATGCAGCTGGGAGAATGAAGTCATTCAATAAAGGTCATGTGACGTGCCAGATGCTGTCGATAAAACGAGACTGCTTTCTCGTTTGTTTTGTACAAAACTGTAGGGATGTCAGATGTTACAACAATATCAAATGATCGGGGAAATATTCTTCAGACTTTGTGCAAAATGTCTGCTGAAAAAAACTGAGTATTGCTGTTTAGTGCAAATGTATGGTTTGGTACACACGCGATGTTTCCGGCGATTCCAAAGTGATGCCGTCATTTTTCAGTTGTTCAAAGTTTTCAGTTTGAGACTACAACACATCTGACGTACCTACAGGGCAAACATTCGCGATCAACTGATTGAAAATACAACTCTCGTGAGTGTTGATGTTATATTATCCGTATTAGACGATGTTTTCCGCATACAAATCTGCGATTGTTACTCCATGTGCTTGCAATTTGTTTGTAAGCAAAGTGACAAAAATCACTCAGTACATGGATGTCTGTTTTCGGCGCTTTTTTCAGTGTATGATGACTGTATCTTGAAATCAACCACAGCCTGGTTGCTGAAATTATATGTGCTATATATTCATTCATTCAAGCACGTACAGAACATTTCAAATAAAAACAGTTTTCAACAATGTTTTATTTTCAATTGAAATGCATAACCCCTTGCATGCGCACCTTTTGGCACTAAGTCATATATATATACTGAGAAGTGCAAGCTTGCTATTGGCTGCTGTCTCCAGAATTGTGATGCAACTGTATATTTATGATACAGTGACTTCTATGTGTTCTAAACTGGTGAAGAATTTTGAAATTTTGATATGTCCTGTGGTAACCTGGTATATTTAAATCCAAGCACTAACCAACTAACTGAAATGAAGCATTCAACTAGAAAGAACAGATCCACTTAAAAGAAAAGCAGTGTGGAAGACTGAAGCACAATCTGTGAAAAGAAGTACTCAGAAGAAAAAGGAGCCCAGCCAAGTATCAAAGAGAACAAAGACCACTATGATTATGAACAATTAAAAAGCTGGGTAGAAGAAGGCCTCAGAGAATGCCATACGAAGAACCAATTGGAAGAGATGGGAGCTCTATGGAGTGCTAGAAAACAACCACCAAGAAGAACTGGGCAGAAAAGGCCAAAGAAACAGCCAGGAAAAGCAGCACTCAGGGGAGAAAAAGAACAACACAACCATGAAAAAGAACTTCGTTTAAAATTTTAAACAGCCACAAAAAAAAATGCCATAAAAGGAAGAATATGTAGAGAAAGACACAATAATGCAATGCTAAAAAGAACAGAGAAGAGAAAGCAGTGACATCAAATCACATGGCCAGATATTGTGACAAGTGGCATCTTTGTAAAACCGGTTGTTTTTCTTACGATGAATCACCGCGGACTCCTCCCCTTGAGGGAACTTCACTCCACCGGTGAAACAATAGTGTGGAGAGACCCTGGGGGATCTTGAGCCTGTTTACCACCAGTTTACAAGTGCAATCACCCTGCCACAGTCTGTGACACATGTGGACTACACCCAAAACAGCACACTAAAAAGAGAGGAGCCCTGGGAAACACAATACAAAATATAAAAAATTAACAAATTAAGAAAAGCTGGGACCTGAGTAGAAGAGGTATATGAATAAGACCCCAAAAGAAGCATTCAGAATGAAAGAAGCCCTATGAAATGCTAAACAGAGCAAAACCACTAAGTAACAACAATAGCTGGGCTGAAGAAGGCCAAAGAAAAAACCCTAAAATGAAGCATTCAAATTGGAAAGGAGCCCTACAAAAACCACTCTGAGAAGAACAGAGCCCTACAAAATGCTAAAAAGAACAACAAAACCACTAAGAAGAGTTCTGATAGAAGAAGGCCTAGCTAAAAGCTCTAAAAAGCAGCATTAGAGAACACAGACAAGTGGCATCTTTGTAAAGCAGGTAGTTTTTCATACGGTGAATCACCGTGGACCCCTCCCCTTGAAGGAACTTCACTCCACCGGTGAAACAATAGTGTGGAGAGACCCTGGGGGATCTTGAGCCTGTTTACCACCAGTTTACAAGATCAATCACCCTGCCACAGTCTGTGACACATGTACTGTGGACTAGGCCCAAAACAGCACACTAAAAAGAGAGGAGCCCTGGGAAACACTAAAAAAAAAGAAAAAAAAAAAGAAGATCTGGGACCTGGGTGGAAGTATATGAATAAGACCCCAAAAGAAGCATTCAGAATGAAAGAAGCCCTATGAAATGCTAAACAGAGCAAAACCACTAAGTAACAACAATAGCTGGGCTGAAGAAGGCCAAAGAAAAAAACCCTAAAATGAAGCATTCAAATTGGAAAGGAGCCCTACGAAAACCACTCTGAGAAGAACAGAGCCCTACAAAACGCTAAAAAGAACAACAATACCACTAAGAAGAGTTCTGATAGAAGAAGGACTAGCTAAAAGCTCTAAAAAGCAGCATTAGAGAACACAGACAAGTGGCATCTTTGTAAAGCAGGTAGTTTTTCATACGGTGAATCACCATGGACCCCTCCCCTTGACGGAACTTCACTCCACCGGTGAAACAATAGTGTGGAGAGACCCTGGGGGATCTTGAGCCTGTTTACCACCTGTTTACGATTGTGTGTGAAATCATGGTGCCACAAGCTGCAACATGTGGACTACCCCAGAAAAGCACACCAAGAAGAGAGAAACACTAGGAAATGCTAACCAGAACAAAACCACAAGAAGAGCTGGGTACAAGAAGGTGTATGAGGAAAAAACTCCCAAAGGAAACATTGAGAATTAAAGGAACCTGATGAAATGCTGGACAAAACAAAACAAAACAAAAAACAAAACAAAAGCCCTAAAATGAACCAGTCAAACTGGAAAGGAGCTCTACAAAAACCACTCTGAGAAGAATAGAGCCCTACAAAACACTAAAAAGAACAACAAAACCACGAAGTCAAGAAGAAGAGTTCTGATATAAGAAGGATAGCTAAAAGCTCTAAAAAGCAGCACTCAGAGAACACAGACAAGTGGCATCTTTGTAAAGCAGGTAGTTTTTCATACGGTGAATCACCGTGGACCCCTCCCCTTGAAGGAACTTCACTCCACCGGTGAAACAATAGTGTGGAGAGACCCTGGGGGATCTTGAGCCTGTTTACCACCTGTTTACGATTGTGTGTGAAATCACACTGCCACTTGCTGCCACATCTGCTTAACATGCCCCAAAAAGCAGTTGAGAAAAAAGAAGAGTCCTACAAAATGCTGAAAAGAAGAAGTTAGTTCTAGGATTTTTACATTCCTTCAATTATACAGGGTCACCTCAGGACGAATCATACATTCACAGTTACTTTATACCAGGGCAAAACAATAAGTCATGTAACCCCCCCCCCCCCCCAAAAAAAAGATAAAAAAAGCAGCCCACAATTCTAGACACAAAACAATCAACAGCAAGCATAACCAGCATCAGTATTTACATTTCACTTATTTACAACTAAGAAAGGTATGAACAGGCGTGTTCTCTTTTGTGGATCATTTCAGTACAAAATTAAAGCGATCAAATCACAAGTATATGTCTAATTCACTGTTATGACACACAACATGTTTGGGAGCCAACGTTTATATTCCACAGGCACTCAGTTAGACTGGACAGCTTGTGATGACAAGTAGTGCGACCTACACTAGGCACAAGTAAAGTGTCAGCTAAGCATCACTCCACTGAAAAATAGAAACTAAATCCATTGGCAATTTTGAAAAAAGCAATTTATTTCAATCAATTAGCAACAATTTCATACAGATTTTATTCGATTTCAAACAACAACAAAATAGACATGCACTCTAAAATGACTCCACCCTTCTTTTCAAAAGTCACAGACATGACTCGCATTCAGTTGTCAATAGTGGGAATATATATTATTGCCACCATTAGATGAAAGACATCTGGTGCACTTTTAAGGCAGGTTCCTTAAACTGAGAAAAGAAACTGTCAGCAAAAATAGTTTTAGAAATAAAATAACTCATAAAAAAAAAATGTTTACCCACTTACAACACATTTTTACCCACAACCAAACAAGCTATGAGTAAAAGGTTGATGCACACGCAGTCAATCTGCAATGTTTTATCATGTCTGTAACCTACTTTTCATTATTTGTCACTGCCCTGAGATTTTTCTACATTTTTTGAAGAAGTAAGGTGAAACTATTTTGGAAAATGTGGTGAATGGACTGGTAAGACAAATATCAGACAGAACTATGGAAACCTTCCTGGCAGTCAGAGAAGCATGCATAGCTATACTTTGACCTACTCCAGGCTTTAAAGGGAGAAAATTTCACAGCTCTGGGTTCTCAACCTAGGGGACCTTAATTTACACACCCACAGTATGCCACTGAAGGCAAACAAACAAAACCACTAAAACAAAGAGCTGGCATGAAGAGACGTCAGAAAGAAGAAAAAATACAAGACATTTCTGAAGAGAAAGCAGCCCCCCAAACTACTAAACAAACAGTAACACTAACAACAGTAGCTGGGCAGAAGGTGCAAGAAAAAGCCCTGAATGGAACATACAGGCTACAAAGAAGAAACCCTATAAAGAACAAACCATCATCATGAAAATCTTGGTGTATCTAACCTTCCGAGAAAGCCCTCTGCGCTTATATTATCATGACAATCATACAGGATATATAACAGAAACCACTACGTCATGATTACAAACCAAAACTCTACCAGTGATTACAATTAGACAGTTTTCAAACCAGTGTGACAGATGTAAGATGTTGAAAGTGGTTCACGGAAACCAGTCAGATAATCACTGTAACTGGTCAGACACACAGCCATCCTTACCACTACTATGTATATATTATACAGCACTACAGCAGTACTAGAAAACACCCAAAGTTCTCCCTTCCCTGCCTAACATGCACACACATAACACACACTCTCTTGTTGTGCTGCACTTTAAAACTGTTACTTTTGTTTTTGAGAACCATGCAGTCAAACAAAATCACAACCGACAATCTGACCAATTGCCGATTTTTTGCCAGTATAATATAAATGCTGATTTTAACCAGTGTAATACCAGAAATTAATGCAAACCCCGACTACAATAATTATGCCAGCACACCAGTAACAAATTTTAAAAAGTGTCCCTAAATTGTTACACACACACACACACACACACACACACACACACACACACACACACACACACACACACACACGCACACACACACACACGCACACACACACACACACACACACACACACACACACACACACACACACCCTCATGCACAGTCACATCACTGATGGAGATGGAAGAGCAGGAGGAAAAGACATGAAATGTTTGCACAGGAGCTGCAAGAGAACAGAAGAGCTTTGAAGGAGGACTTCAAAGACTGGAATTCAAATAATAACTCTTGAGCCCTGTGCTAGTTCCTTTTAGTGATGACTTTCTCTTACACACTCCATGATGGTTAATTCTTTCTGCGGGGATCTTCACTAAGACCATGCTGCTTTACATGGGGAGTTTCTCTTAGTCTTACACACCCTGTGCTGGTTTATGCAGGGAGCACCTCTTGCACGCCCCCATGCTGGTTTATATGGAGAGTTTCTCTTAACACCCTGTGCTGGTTTACCTGTGGAGTTTCTCTTTCATGTCCAGTGCTGTTTTAGGTGTGGAGTTTCTCTTACACACCCCATGCTGGCTCCTTTCTCTTGGGAGTTTCTCTCATAAGGTCTATGCTGGCTTCTTTACATAGTGAATTTCTTCTTTACTAAACAAAAGGGGAAAAAAATGTAAAAGTGAACAAAAAAGTACATAACTGAGTAATGTTGCTCTTCAAGGCAGAGGTGGACATCCAATACAGGCTCCACAAGGTTGCATCATGTCTTCCAGCAGACAGTGCTGAAATAACTACAAACATGAAATGGGTACCTGTTGAACAGTAATTATGCAACTAAATACACACACACAAAGTAAGTGATAGAACAATTTAATCAACCCCCATCCCAGATTATTGGGCAGTTCAGGCAGGGCTGTTAACTCCCTTGACTTTTGCCTGGCATCGCTTAAGTCCCTTGGATGCTTTGACTTCTGGTGCAGTCTTTCTTCATTCTTTCTTCACAATGGAAGGTGGTAACAATGAATTTGCGAATTTTACACTGCCAACCTTAAAGGCATTTTGGGAGGCCCATAGTCAGAATGTGTCTGGCAGCAAGCAGTAACTTGTTGCTTGTGCTATAGGATGCCCTGAAACGCAATTTTTCCATGATTTAATGATCTTCTGGTCAGCCAAAAAATGATGCAAAGACACTGTTTCCACCCTCCATCCCCTTTCCCCGGTAATTTTTGCAACTGCAACAGCAGTGGCATTTGTATTGCTTCACAATTCTAGATTCAACTTCCATTGTTATACAAAGCATGAAATAACGCCTACTCAGAAATCAGCCTGGAAATGATGTTGCAACCTCTCATGACTTCTTGCATGAAAGATTACAATGCATTCACAATGCAAACCAGCTTCACTGAACCGCCCAATAGCCTAATGCCTTCTGACTTAGAAAGTGTTAAACAAGACCAAAATTAGATAATCTTATTTTATGTTAAAAATATAATAACCTAATAATAATAAAATAAATACCCCCCCCCTCCCCCCCCCCAAAAAAGGAGAAGTTTTTAGCCCTTTTTAAGACAGCATGAACACTTCAATACAAATGGAACTACCCCCCTTTAAAATTATACAAATTTCATTTCAAACTTATGCTCAGACAGGCCTTCACCACAAAACCCATATTCCACCCCGTCCCCTTCCTCCTGTGCATAATCCTCAGGTGACCCTGTGGGTTGGCAGGCATTATAATCCAATTACCAATTACTAACTCCTGTGGTGTAAATTTATGCACAATACCACTATGTAATGCACAATGGAAAAAGAAGGGGGAGGGGGGGGGGGGGAGAAAGAATGGCAGACAGAACCAGGCAAAATAAATACAAATGTAGTTAGTTCTTGGGTTTTAATGTCAACCACACACCATCACCTGGGAAGAAATACAAATGGGCAGAAAGAAAAAATTAACAGAAAGATGTAAAATATTAACAGCATCAGCAACACTACCATCAGCAACAGCAACAATGACAGCATAAAGACAATAATTAGGACATGAAGAGAGAGGACACAGAGATTGTAATTTATCATTTACGGCAATGGGTGTCTAGTGTCTAGTGGCTACACTCTGACCTATTCCAGGCCTTAAATGGAGAACAGGTTCTCAACAGTGGGAACCTGAATTTCTAAGTCAGTATGCATGGGAAAAGAATGATCACAATTACTGAATTAGCATTTATATATAATATCAATCAAAATAAATCTTAAAATGTCCATAGGTGTGTGGAGTACCTTGCCCGTCTTCCTACCTATTCATCTACAATGTCATGCACAGCTAACATATATATACATTTACATTTATTAAACTGCATGTCCATTCTCACAATTATTTTCCAAAAACAAACATGTGCACTCAGATACATGCTGGTCTATGCAAGTACATCTACATGCTGCTTTAGTGTATCTATTTATTTCTATAACTGGCATAGTAGCAACACCCATACCCATTCATTCAACTACTTCTCTAGTCAACAAACTGGAAACACCAATATACACATGCATTGTTAGTGTAGCGGGAGAGCTGTGCAAGCTAGCTCGAGTTACGGGCCCTGAGTTCCCCCACCCCTTCTCTCCAGTCGGACGCTGCCTGCCAGCGACTGGCCGGTGCCGCGCGGTGCGGTATAAAAGACAGTGCCTGCCCGGTTTCTGTACCATGTGCTGAAAAGTGCTGGTCAACCCCTACCCCCCGAGTTTACATGCTGAAAAGTGTGTAGCTCTTCCCTTAGTAATTAAGAGACCTGTGCTGCAAAGTGCAGGCACGCATGTTTAGTAATTAAGAGACCTGTGCTGCAAAGTGTGGGCACGCATGTTTAGTAATTAAGAGACCTGTGCTGCAAAGTGCGGGCACGCATGTTTAGTAATTAAGAGACCTGTGCTGCAAAGTGTGGGCACGCATGTTTAGTAATTAAGAGACCTGTGCTGCAAAGTGCGGGCACGCATGTTTAGTAATTAAGAGACCTGTGCTGCAAAGTGTGGGCACGCATGTTTAGTAATTAAGAGACCTGTGCTGCAAAGTGTGGGCACGCATGTTTAGTAATTAAGAGACCTGTGCTGCAAAGTGTGGGCACGCATGTTTAGTAATTAAGAGACCTGTGCTGCAAAGTGTGGGCACGCATGTTTGGTAATTAAGAGACCTGTGCTGCAAAGTGTGGGTGTTAGTTAAGTTTATGTTTGTTTGCTTTCTTGTGCTGCAAAGTGCAAGTATTAGTTAAGTTAATGCAAGGGTGTGGCTTATTTTTGTAGGTAATTGGTACTGAGCCTATGCCGGTAGCTAAGTTAGCTATGGTTTAGTGTGTAGGGTAGACATAGTCGTGCGTCAGTTTGGTTTGCTCTTGTGTGTACTGTATGTGTAACATGCGGTAGTGTAAATAAAACTGTATGCATTTCTTTATTTGGTTCGTCACTATAATGGGAGTATGTACTGAGACGGAGTGTGGTCAGTGCGCGCGTTTGTGAGCGTGCCTCAGTGTTTTCGTCATGTTGGTACCTGTGTACAACTTCTGTCTCCACTTATCTTTTGTCTAGTGTCTGTTTTAAGTGGCATAAGTGCATAGTGAAACGGCACACCTACCTCCGAGGAGCGGACAAACAACCAAACACTAACACAGGGTTTTTTCTGGATACCAAGGTCGGTCGATTGTAGTGATTTTGAACACAACGCGAGGAACTTGACATTGAAAGGCACACTACATGAGGATGACTAGAGACAATGGTTTATTCCAGTGTGAGTGTCTCTCCTTGGCAATCTCCAGCCTCCCCCTGAACCTAAAATGAGGAACAGGCCGCAGGTCCGGTTACATTATCAAGACTTGCCGATAATGGAAACATAAATTTGGCCACAAATATATACAGGCTTATGTGGTCAACTGGGAAAAGAGTGGCTGTCTCTACAACAAGTCTTGTTTGTTTTGAAATTAAACCTTTGGATCCTCACTAATAATCATTAGTTCATTAACCTTGGCATACCATCCAATCCCAGAAAAAGACATGTCTTTTCTCCACAAACAATGCATTTTGAATTTTATTTTGACATCACCTTGCAATTTCTAATAATGAAAAAAGACTTAAAACTGGATTTCAATTTATTGTACATGTATGTATAAAAAATTCTTGTTTGTGTACCCAGCCATTTTTATTTTTTGCAAAAGATTTACATCCACCAAAGAATTGAACATATTGCTGAAGCAAGTTTCTATAAATGTTTGTAAAACTCTTGACTGGGTGGTATGTCTCAGTGATTTCCCCCTTTATTTTCCTGTTATCTTGGACTGTTTAGCCAGGGTTGTCTGAACAGTTCAGATCCTCCCCAAAACAGCCTGCTGACTGAAAAAACAGTAAGAAGTGCACATAAAGCAGTAAAAAGCACCTTAATTAATGAGCAAACAAAACACCACAGCTCTGAATGTTTTTTGTTTGTTTTGTTTTTTAACTCTGTGATTATCCTGTGAGAAGGGCCAATCAGTTTTTTACCCCCCACCCCCACCCCACCCCGGCCCATGCTTGGGTGCACATTTCTACCCTTTGTTTAAACACATATTTTTTGTCATCCTGGCGTTTATTTTTCAGAAAGCTGCGAAGATCTGAAACTTTTGGAAAGTTGCAATTAACTTCTGCCATAGTGTGAACCCCACTATGAGTTTCCTCTCGTCACTGTACGCAGCAAACACAATCAGACAATGTGTTCTGGAGTCGCGGCATAGTGTTAAGTGACAGTGCAGCGTCAAGCGGTTATGTTGCATCAACGGCTACACCTAAAAAATTAAAACCTGCAGGCACAGAAACAGGTGTCTAAGATGGGCCAGCCGCACTGCCCACAATTTCTTGTGACGTAATGATGTCGGCGACTACCGCTTGGCGGTCGAGTTTGCACGTGCTCCATTTGAAGTACCCAAAGAACGACAGAAGACACGTCTAACCCTAGCACCAAAGCGCGGTAGCCTAGGGGTGCCCTGAACTTATTCAGGCTCAGCTGTGGTACTGTCTGGGATTTTTAACCCACGAAAACACGCAGCCGGACAAACACAGGCCGCACAAGCCGGCATGTCGCAGTCACACTGACTCTAGCTCTAGACACAAACACACGCGGTTCGCCCCGTCCGCGTATAAAACATATGCTTTTGCACGACATAAATCTGACAAAAACTGACATACCTGTAAATCTCGCCAAAACTGCCGCAACCGGCTGCTGCCTTGCCATTTCTGCCATTAACTTCAAAATGTTCAGTCTAAATCAACGAGGAGACCTGCCGTCAGCGCCACCATATGTCACTGACTGAACCTGAGAAAAAGGCGTCACATGCTCAGTAAAAGCTGCACGAACAGCACGGAACAAATAGAGCTGCCTCGGGTTTGACCAGCCACAGGCGCCCGATACTGTGGAAAAATTGTTACAGGTATACAAGGCGGAAAGTTGTCAAACAGCAAAGAAGACTGAGCCTTCTTGCAAGCACCTGTCGCTAGTTTTGTTTGTGAACTCTTTTCAGTTTTTCGACAGTTAAGGTCAGAGTTATGGCACCACTGAATAGAACTGCTTGTCTGTTTCTAGTGCCGGTTTTAGTCACTGACTGATCATTGTGATTCAGTAACATGCATCCATCCATTACAATATACTTTAACTCACCCATTCATACTTTTCTTTGCATAATTCCTTCCGGTGGTTTCACATACTGCACCTACCCCCATGCGTTGGGCCCACACCTAGTACCTATACTACGATACATTTTTCACAAAACTAATTCTCCAGCCACCTACAAATTAACAAAGGCTCACCAGTCTTTGATATATTTGGAATGGCTGCCTTGATATGACTAGAAAGTCAAGTTGCAACCCACACCTTTTTCATATTCAATTATAAGCAGACAGATAACAGGTGCTAAGGCTACGTTTGAGGTATGGGTGTGTGCATAATATATATATATATATATATAGTGTGTGTGTGTGTGTGTGTGTGTGTGTGTGTGTGTGTGTGTGTGTGTGTGTGTGTGTGTGTGTGTGTGTGTGTGTGTGTGTGTGTGTGTGTGTGTGTGTGTGTGTGTGTTGTCTTGTTTATTCTGTTTCATTGTGGGTTCTTTGTATAATGGGAGTAGAGATGGGGCATTACTTCTTAATAACTTTATACCTTAAATTTATTTTCCTTCAATTATAATTTTGCCCATGCAGACAGCCCCCCCCCTCCCCCTCCCCCCCCCCTTTTTTTTCCTGTGAAGCTACCATATAACTTTGTTGTAAATACAAGGAAATCCGGTGTGAGTGAAAGGTATACTGTAAAGGATCATGGATGCATGCTGTTTTTAATAAAATAAAATAAAAATGAATCGATATGCGTCACTTATTTTTTAGCAAAAAACAGTCATACAAAGTGAAAAGTAAATTTTGAAGGTGGACGAATTTCGCTCACATCACAAGGGGGAAATTCGCCCTTTTTGTTTACCCTTGCTTAAAGCATCGCTAGGCCTAACAGTAACATGAAGAAGAAGAAACAAACTGATAAACGGTAATATCCAATGAGGCGGTCGGAAATTCCTGGGACATTCTATACGTCATAACAGGTCACAAAACAATATCGTCGGAATCATCCATAAGTTGTGACAGAGATAACAAATATCATCATAATCGTCCAAACAGGGTCATACGAAGCGAATAAACCCAAAATTTGCAACAGAAGGTGAGTTTAATCATATCTGTGTCCTTCCGTATACATATGTTCCTTTCAGACGCTTTTTGATCGAGATCTAATTTCCGCTGCGGCTGAGTAACCGTGCACACTTCCCGAGTGCCGATGTCGGCAAAACAATCGATCGTGTACTCACCCATTTACACCCTCATTTACAGACTGAATCGGTGACTTTTGTTGCATCATTCGCTAGATCTTATATGACTGACCCTGTCTGAGTGATTCTGATGATATTTGTGGCTCAAAATGGTATTTAAAATATCCCAGGAATTTCCGAGCGTCTCGGCCTTGGATCATTACCGATAAACTATGAAATGAAAGAACTTTGTCAACTTTGTGGGACCAGAGTTACGCCATACCATCTTAACTCTAAACTAGGATCCTGGTTCCAGAAGCCCTTTTGTCCCTACAACAAGAGTGTCTGGCACTAAACAAAACCAGGCCTGGCCCTGCCGGCCGGTCAACTGATACGCCGGTTGACCTGGCCAAGCGCCTGTCAAACATGGGCGAACTGTTTTGGGAAGTTCTAAACATGTACATCTGGATGCATGCGCTGCCTTTCCAGTGAGATCGTCTCTCAGTTTTTATTCAAGTTCCAGAAAATCTTTGGTCGGAACTCGCGTAGAGCCTGTAGTCTATGTACACAACCGCCATTTGCAGATGCGAGGTAACGCAGCTATCCTCATTAAGCCTTTTTCTTTTTTTACAAGCTTTAAGTCCGAACTCAAACAAAATATATATATTAGACTGAGAGATGTGCCGCTCTTCATCAGTTGATCCCTTAGGTGGCCACAGCCAGGTCGTTGCTTACACTGCCACTCTAAGGGTCTGATACAGGAGGAAAAACCGTAAAACAAAACAAAACAAAAACAAAACAACAAACACCACCCCGGCAACAGGCAACATTAACCTGTTAAAACTGCTGGGAGGAGGGGGGGGGGGGGGGGGGGGCGTCGGGGGGGATTACAGTGTGACACAGAGCAAGTGTTAGGCGTATTCATATTAAGTTAATGTTTATATATCATTCACTATGACTACGTGTGTTATACTTCAAGTGTATATTATATCTAATGCGTCGGGGGGGATTACAGTGTGACACAGAGCAAGTGTTAGGCGTATTCATATTAAGTTAATGTTTATATATCATTCACTATGACTACGTGTGTTATACTTCAAGTGTATATTATATCTAATGTAATATAACACAGACGAAGTATTTCAAATGAAATCAAACAAATATTTGTTGTTCACATCTCTCTCTCTCTCTCTCTCTCTCTCTCTCTCTCTCTCTCTCTCTCTCTCTCTCTCTCTCTCTCTCTAGATATATATATAAAACATTTTTGGACTTTGTTATACCTTTTCTACATGACACCATACTAAGTCCTTCCTGCACGGTGCGGTACACAGGAGTCATAGAGAGCCTCTCTCTCTCTCTCTGTGGGTCATTCTCAGAAACTGTGTACCAATACTGTGACATAGGTACCAAAAAATCTAAATGCTTTAAAACTCCTAATATGTAAGTTTACTTCTTGTTTAACACCTATTGCATGTGAGGAATTGAAAGGGGAAAAAAGAAGAAGATAATCTGCACTATTTACTCTACTTTCAACTTTAGTCAGACTGTTGGTGAAATGGTCTTTGTAAGTTTTGAAGTTGAAAAGACGAGAATATTTTTTAGTTCAGTCAGTAGTTCGTTGGTGCTGGGTCTTCATGCGGTCGTGGGGTGCAGCACTGGTCTCCTTTCCCGTGTGAAGGATGGTTCCAATTAGCGGCGTTCAGTTCGCCGAGCTGTAGACAACAAGCCTCCCTGTACATGCAAGGGCATGGAAGAGCTGCCTTCCCTATTCTGTTACAAATTCTTCTTTTATTCCAAATTCTTCTTTTATTCCAAATTCTGGGCCACCGATGCCGTATTAGGTATAAAGACCCTCCATTTTAATCCCCCGCACCACTCGCCCTCACAGAAGTTTAAGGACCGTGTGTCCTCTTTTGCCAGTCACTTTGCCGAGCCTCCAGTTCAGTCTGCAAGTCTCCAAGTCAAACTAGTGTTTTGGCTCAATTTAATCCACATTCAACAGGTTGCTTTGACTATCTTTTACCTTCCTAGTTCCTGAATGATGTTTTATTGTTGTTTGATTGTTGTAGTTTCTATGGTTTGAGATCTAGCGTCGCTAATGTTTTCAGTTATTTTTCACGTTCGCTTAACTGATTAAGTACATGGGCCAGCTTCGTGGTAGCCACGAGTTGTTTCAAATATATGGGTTATAACACTTGTTTTCATTTCATGATTGATGTGTTGAATCTTAAACTGTGTTTCGCTACAGATGTTCTGACTGAGAGGTCAGGTTCGTT
>OY757543.1:15419509-15454509 GCA_963584105.1 Alviniconcha strummeri | reverse complement strand
CCGACCCGGAAAATTGCAGACGTTGCCACCGACAGCGACGCGCAAAACCTGTCAAGGTAAGAATTATTTTTGTATTCATTTTGTTCCAGATAAAAAGATTCACCTGTCGTCTTTGTAATTGCCAGTATTTTCTCTAATAGCTACATACCGTGGATAATTATACCCCGATTTTGGGGTTCTGTTGTTTACCAGCATCCACTCGCATAAAAAATGTGTTCAAGGAACAAAGAATAGGCAGGGCCGAACCATTTTCTTGCGCTTGATCAGGTACTTTGGAAATACTCCGTCATGGAAAATGCACGATTTACTATAGGCTTTAATAAGGATAAAATGAAAAAAGAATGAAAAAACACATTGGGGAGCCGTAATCAAGAAACACTGCCTGTAATCATGTGCCTGTATGCCTAGTGACACCGACACTAGTGACAGTGCAACAGGAATTTTCACTTGCCACATAGAAACTGTTTATTCATGCACGTAAGTAAAAATAAATGTATGAAAAAAAAAAAAGGGAAAAAAAGAGGAAAAAAGCATGAAGTACTATGTGTTGACAAGTAGTTACTGATGTACTTCATAGGCAACTTGCGTGTGCAGTAAAGATTAGGAAATGACGAACAAGTGCCGCAAATGCTGACCGAAACGGTTAACTTTGGGGATTTAAAAAAAAAAAATTATTAAATTTCTGCTTGAGAGAAATGTTTAGGATTAATTAAGATTAACCGCAAGTTAATGCGTTGCCAAGAGAACAAGCCTGATTCGTGTAGAAGACGGCGCCGGCAGGTTGAAAACTACGTCATATTTCGGTGTCCAATTTGCGTATCAAACAACACTATTTTGTATAATGAGGATTTAAAAAAAAAAAAAAAATCTGGCCGGAAATTGGAGGTCTTCGTCTTTCATAACATGGGAGACCACTCCTTGAAAACTTTTGTGGTATCGCAGCCAGTGACAAAACAATTCTTCAAATGCACTAGTTAATACTTAACACCACAATTTGTTTGCAACATTTTCGACCAACCCCTAAACAAAACAGACCTAGGTTCCACTGATGTGTATAGATCGTTGTGTATGAAGTTTTGATTTGTTTTATTATTCTGTTGCACCATTTTTGCAGATGACTGAACGCAAGGCAGTAATCAAGAATGCCGATATGGCAGAGGACATGCAGCAGGATGCTGTTGACTGTGCCACCCAGGCCCTGGAGAAGTACAACATTGAGAAGGACATCGCTGCCTTCATCAAGAAAGAGTTTGACAAGAAGTACAACCCCACCTGGCACTGCATCGTCGGCAGGAACTTTGGCAGCTATGTCACACATGAAACGAAACATTTCATCTACTTTTATCTGGGACAGGTTGCCATCTTGCTGTTCAAGTCTGGGTGAACAGGCCAAATAAAACTGTCTGAAAGCAAAAACTGAAAGAAATGGCTGTGATTTTCATCTCGCCTGCTAAGAACAAATGTTACAGTATTTAATGCCCATTGCCACTGTAACAATGACTTATCATAGATCTGCCTATAGATACTTTAATCATGATACCAGCAGTATTGATTTAAAGTGAATGGGACACTACCTCGCAGAAAGTCATTTACTTGGCTTTCACAGTGTAATGGTGACTTTTTACAGATCTTCCTACTTAAGCTTTAATCAGTATGTTGGAGTATTACTTAAAAGTGAAGCAATTGGATGCTATTCAGTAAAACTAGTCAATCTTGCACCTAAGAGTGAGGCTTGCAAAAGATCATTGAGACCAAAGTAAGATCAAAATAATCTACATTTTTACAATGGTCCAGTTTGGGTATTTGAACATTTTGTGTCCATGAAATCCAAGATCATGTTTAATTTCATTAAAGGTGTATATTTTGTTGTAAAATTCATGATCATGCTTGACCATGCTTACTTACAAGCGGAATCTCTTTTCTTTTTGTACTTAATTGACAATCGTTTCACATTTATAGAACAAACCAGACTGAGTCGTATTTATATTTTCGAGGCATTAAAAATCATGACTTTGTAAATCTTGACTTAGCAAAATTTGTGTTCTGGGGAGTAGAAGAGTTGTGAAAGTGAAAGCAAGTAAGGGTGTGCATGATGGTTTGTGATTTGCAAGAAGTGAGCTGTGAAACACTGAAAGGGTGCTGCATGCGATGAAAAGATGTGTGAGAAGGGGAGGAAATGACAGAGTTTGGTTGCCAGTCCACACATCTTCAAAACTGGAAAATAAAAAGGGAATGGTGCTTTTTCTGTGTTTTTTGTCATTTATGATTTATGTAAGTAATGTATGCAGATTTGTAACTTGGTCGTTGGTGTTGGGTTTAGTTCATTTCATGTCATGCTAATGTATCGTTTAAACAAATTGGTAGTGATATACTGATAGACAAAAGTAATGCAACCAACGATAGCTTTCAAGTTGGCAGTGTAAGCCATTGGTTACATTTCTTTTGGCTGTCAGGAATTCAAAATACATTCAGTTTGTGATGCATGGACTATCTATCATTTTCATTTAACAGAAATTACATTTAAAAACTGGAGAGCAGATTGATCCAGCACAGTAGTATGAGTGTGTGATCTTCTTGTCCCTAATTATCAATCAAATAAATATTTAAGTCCCCCAGACATTCTAAACACAGCATGAGAGGTTCCTGAAGACGGGTGTCAGTACTGTAAAAAGGGTTGGGGGAAGAGTCGTTTAGAGTTTCTTCCTCAGGTTCCTGTGCAGAATACTGCAGCCAATGGCAATGAAGGACTTGGGTGATCTAATACTAGTGTGTCAAAGATGGGGATCCTGAACTATTCAGCAGAGCATTTTAAATGTGTTTTGGAGTGAAAGTATTGGCTGAATAAAGTCTGTCAAACATTTTCATTTGATTTGGATTCTTTAACAAAATACTTGTATTAACCAAGAAAAAAGTCGGGCATAATGAAGTGATCCTTTTGTCTACTTCAGTTTTCAGCAAACATTAGTTGTTGTTTTTGAATAGGTTAGTTTCTAAAAGGAAACAACCTGATTAAAAATAGTTCAACAGAGGAGACTGAAACAAAAATGTATAATGGAAGATTTTTGTTTCAAAATGATCTCTTCATTGTATATTCAGTTCCTAAACTTCATTTCAATTTTTATGGGGGATAATGGGACTGGCTGGACACAAGTAGAATCCACATTGCCCAAGCAAGAAGACCAAAGAAGCTGTTGGTAACTGTTGGACTATGTCAGGTGTGTTTTTTCCCCCTATAGCTGTCACGGATGCAGGAGGGTTATAATAATAATAGTGTACACTTATCATGCACTCATCAATGCCCTGAGCACTTACACCATACATATATACATACGGTATGCTATACACACATGGTGGACAGTCCTACCAAAAGAATTTATGAAAGGCATTATATGGAAACGCGCACACACATACACACACAGAGTGACAGGAATATCCACTTTTAGCCACGTCAGTTTGCTATCTTCAAATGGTTTGAGGATGCGTGTGTGCTTGTGTATAGCACTGGCATAGTACAGAATGAACTGCTGTGGATATGCCAACGTAGTGCCTACTTCATTCTGTCCACACGCACATACACACTATTTGAGGACCATGAACTGACAGGGCTAAAAGTGGACACTGCCCACAATGACTGTAGCAGAAACTGGGTATTGATATTAGTAGGGGTGAGAGAAGAGGAAGGTTTTCAGTTCGGCTTTAAAAGATGACAGGGCTAGCAGTGTCTAACGTCTTGTGGGAGTGAATTGCAAATGGGGGGTCCAAAGCAAGAGAAGGTGCGAAAGCCACAAGTCTTGTGTTTGTATTTCTGGATTTTCAGCATGCGGGTGTCTGAAGAAGAGTGTAGTGTATGAGACAGAGTGTAAACATGTAGCAGTTCAGAGAAGTAAGCAGGACCAGAACCATTTATAGCAATGAAATACACACAAGTGACTTTAAAGTTAATATATTCTGAAATGGGAAGCCAGTGCAGTTTTTCCAGGAGAGGTGTTTGGTGGTGGCGGGATGCCAAGAGAACAAGTCTTGCAGCAGAGTTTTGAATTTTCTAGAGAGGTTGGATGACATAATTAGGTGTACCCATGAGGAGACAGTTGCAGTAGTAAAGCTGTGAGAGGATATAGGAAGTAACAAGTCTTGACTGCATCTTCAATGAGAAACCTGCGGATTGAACTAACACATTTAAGCTCCCTGAGATATAAATGATAAATAAAATCAACAGAGCATTTTAAGCCCAAATCTTCTTCATTTTGCTCTTTATTTTTACCTGTTGGATATAGGTTCTGAAACGGCTGCTTCTGTTAAATTTCCACATCAGCTTGCGATGCTGGACTTCCAGTAAAAGACTTGCTGTTTGGATGCAAATGTTGCCTTTATGCAATGGCACTGCATGGGTATCCACCATCAAAATAATGTACTTTCCACTGGAGTAGGGGGTTGGTGTAGGATAATTTGCAGCCCCCTTTTTGACTTGCATACATAAGTTCATTATGCTGCTACTGTCCAAACTAATGCAGTTTTTGTCATATTCTTTCTTCTTGCTGCATATTGATTAGTGTAAAGTGCTTGGTACTTTTCAACAGTAAATGCTTCAGAAATGTTCCATTATTATCAAGTACTCTTGATTGTTCTGTACTCATAAGCGCAAAGGAGAGTTCTGTTTAATGTAAGCAACTAAAAGAATCCAGAACTGAACCCTCAGTCTTTGAACATACACATGTTCCAACCTGGATAAAAAGTGAAAACAAACTGCTGGCACATTTTCATCTGATTTAATGTTTTGACAGAAACAATAAATTTGGTTAAAACAATAAAAGTAATGTTCAAACACTTCCACTTGCATCAATGTTTGTGAGATGACTTTCATCCACACTGTTGCATGTATGCATTTTGCAACTTCAAGCAAGCAACTCCAGTTTCTCTGCGCAGTTGGATTGTTGGTCTAAACTGGTGCCAGCAAGACAAATGTATTAACTGCTTGATATCAAGTACAAACTCCAAAATGTGGATCTGTTTTGGCATCAGCTCCTTCCAGCTACCAACATGAGCAGTAATGAGCTTGAATGAAAGGTCAAAAATGCAGACTGATCCAATCAACAGTTGTGAATGAGAAAGAACTGTGCAGCAATTTTCCTTTGGCTTTCCACTGTCAGGCTTTGTCTTTGTCAGGCTTATCCAGAAGGGCTGACTGAATGCCCACTTTCTTCAACTCTTCAATCAGCTCTCCACTTTTGTGCATGTCCATCAGGATGTCACACCCACCGACAAAATCACCACCCATGAAGATCTGTGGTATTGTAGGCCATTCTGTGTACTGCTTTACTCCTGAAACAGAAAGAGATTAAATCTTAGAGTTACTGAATTTTGTTATTATTATTGATTGGCTAAACTGAAAGCAAAACCATGCAACCAGCATTTTTGCCATTTAAAATTCACAGACCCTATCTGCGAAATTGAAAAATATTTTGGACATGTGCAGGGTGGAAGGAAATCAGTAAAAGGACTGGGACACAATGGGCCTAGTACACAGTGGGATTGATACACCCCCACAACATAAACTTTCTACAAAAAAAGAAGAAGAAAAAAGGGAACATAGCTGACTAAAAAAGGGGGTTCCACACCTGTGCACGTTTGCTTTAACTCAAAAAGTACCGAGTTTCAAGATGGCTTTGTCAGCTGTCCAACCAATCTAGCGGAACTGTGCAGTATCCCATCATTTTAGCCCACTCTGGTTATTAGTAACAGTACATCTACACATCTAGTTTAGTTGCAAGGCAGTCAGTGGTACACAAAATACATGCCTGACAAACAATTACATTTTGAACCTTCCCTGTGACCTTGAACACAGCCATATGATTTTTTTGAAACAAGACTTTCTGACTTACAACATTTGATAAAATAAGATAGTGTGGATGCAAGAGGATCAGCAGTTCAGATGATACAGTCAACTTAAAATTTATATTTTGATATAAGCACTCAGTGTGACCTTGAAGATAGAAAATCATATTTTTTTCACATGACTGACTTTTTCAGACTCTGGCTCATGATACCATCATGCCAAGAATGGTTATAAAAGGTTTAACACTATAACAGTTCACATGATACTGTCTTAGAAACAAATTAAAAATTTAACCTTTCGCTGTGGTTTTGACCCTGAACACAGCAATCCAATCTTTTCACAAGATAATACAGCTTATGCTAATGTATCATCAAACTAAGTTTGGTTGCAAAAGTAGCAGCAATTAACAAGATACAATAGAAACAGTCACATTTTAACAGAGCATTCATTGTGATGTTGAATTTGAAGCTAGCAACCCGATCTTTTTGCACACACAATGGCTTGCATATATTAATTATTATGGTGATGCATCACTGTACCAAGTCTGGTCACAAATGGTTCCACAGATCAGAACATAGAACATATATCTCACAGACAAACATGAACTGAAATTCTGAACCTTTGTTGTGACCTTGATCTTGAAGCTGAACACAGCAAATATATATATATATATAAACACCATCCATACACTCAAAAGTCTCATGGCATCAATTGGGTGCACACATATTCATAACAGCACTAAACATACACACACACACATTTGGTACAACTGGTAACCAAACCACAATGTGTGGAGGAACCATGACATCTTGGCAGGGAAGAGGAAGTAAGATCAGATATTGTAATCAGGTTGAACATACAATATATATCTACTCTACAGAGCGGACAGATTTGAAAGCAGGAGCAAAATCATTTCATAGGGCAGTGAGTCCATTTCAAATGTTCACTGGCAAATGGACAAACAGTGATACCAATTATATCTATACCCTCCAGTTTCATTATTAGAGGTACAAAAATGTACAATATAATATATATATATTAAATTCCAAAACATTTGATTTAGTTCTATCTTTTGTTCCATCTAAAATATTACTAAATTATATATATATATACACACACTACTAGCTACTTAGTCTACACAGGGCCTGTTCAGTCTGCTCAACTCCAAAAGCTTAATTTGCCCTTTTTAGATTGTTGCTGTCTTAAATTCTTTCTTTTCAGTTTTTGTTGTGATAAAAAAAAAAAAAAAATTGTAACTGTGATAGTTATTTAGCCCTTCTTTTTGTTGTTGATAAACTTTTTGAAACACTCAGAGCTGGCATAACAGCAGCCACCATAATGATGTAATTCTTGAGAAGATTGACTAAGAACACCCCAATCTTTCAATCTTTCAGCAGTGATCAGTTATTTTGTCAGTGCAGCACATTTACACATACTAATGGGAACTACTGAATCCACCGTTATGTCTGACTCTGGGGGACAAGACATTATTGTCATTTTTGTGTGTGTAAACACTGCGTAGTTCAGAGGAGTCTTTTTGTGGAAACTTCAGGCACCAGCAAAACTTGTCTGGTTCTGCTAAAATCCAGTCATCTGAGATAACCATCTGATTCTATGGTTTCACTGTATAATTTAACACACACACACACACACACACACACACACACACACACACACACACACACACACACACACACAGCTATCGAGATCTCCCTACCCAGCTCTACAGGGTACTTGATCAAGAACCTTGAGCTTTTAGGTTTCCTTTGTTTGACACTACGTTTTCTACAGTACTCTCTCGGTACGTACTATGATAAAATAGCATAAACTATACTAAATCACTAAACTATCGACTTCACTATCAGTGTATATATATATATATATATATACCTTGTCGAAGATTTTCGTCCTGCAAGACGTTGTAGGCATCAAACTGATTCACTCCGTGAAATCGAAGAATCTGCACCACAGCATTGCTAAATCCACACCTCGGCTGATCAGGGGTGCCTTTCATGAAGACGACAACGGGCCCCTTCTTCACCAAAGTATCAATATACCCCTTGAGGTCAGGGTTTTGTGATGAACATTTTGCCGCCAAGATACGACAAAATGTCAAACTTGGGCCACGAAATACCTGTCTACCAACGAGATTCATGTTGCTGTCTGCTACAAATGTGCAAATGCCCTTGACCTTGAAACTCCCTTCCGGATCCTTAAAAAAAATAGTTATACAAAAACAGCAACTCTTTGCATAACCACTACAATTAAATCAAGCTCATTTATTTTTAAATTATATTAGGCACAAGGAATCTTCTTTAATATAAACTTGCTTTTTTGTTGTGGGTGAGGACTAAAATCCGTTTTTTTTAAAATTAAGATTGAAGTAGTAGTATGCGCAGAAAGCTCGATTCGTAAACTTCCGGCAGCCGGCGTGTGACGTGTTTTGGAAGAAACTTTCTGT
Source organism: Alviniconcha strummeri (assembly GCA_963584105.1). Taxonomy (NCBI): domain Eukaryota; kingdom Metazoa; phylum Mollusca; class Gastropoda; family Provannidae; genus Alviniconcha; species Alviniconcha strummeri. The sequence continues at coordinate 15,446,215 of OY757543.1, read as the reverse complement.
TTCTTCTTTGGGGCCAAACACCACGATCATGACATCAGCTAAAGATGTATTGGACAAGCTGAAAACTGCCATTGATACGGACAGGACAGACATTGTATGCGCACTGGTATCCGAGCTGCAGAAAAGTAATATATTTCTTGTTCAAATTCTTTAAACTTAAATGAACTCTGCCCCACTCTGCATGGTGACTAGATCCTCTCTTCTCTTCTTTAGCTTTGGCTAAGGCAGCCAACTTCCATCAGTTTGAAGACTGCTGCACTGTTGATGTGACACATTACACAGGTTTAAATGTAGGTACTTAATAACTTATTAAATAAAGAATAACTTGAGAGATTGTACCAGCATTCTTGCACAATGACTGGATGAGACATGTTTTCAAATCGTGATACATCGCTACAGTGTTTGATCACTTCAGCTAATGATTTATACACATGTGTTGACACCAGTAATACTAGTAATAGTAGTATTGTTAATCTGACATCATAATTTTCATTGCAGACGCAAGGGATGCAGAAGTGTTGAAGAAGGTTTTCAGTCAGACAGACATAGAGGGCGGCACTTTACTCCATTATGCTGTGAAGGCAAGTTCTGTTGGATTAAATTTAAAGTTTAATAATCGGTATTGTATTGACAGTAAAAATGCAGTCTCTGATTCATAACTCAGCAAATGTATGGATTTCAATTTTATATTGTGAGAAAAGTAGGAATTTTCTCAGATATTTTTGGAATTGACATATCGAACTGCTCAGAGCCAGAGTTTGGAATTGGAATTCCTGAAGTGAGCACTGATTCAAGAACTAGACTGTGCCTCATTCTATTTCTACTTTCTAGAATAGCTCATGCTCTCAATTGCCATTATGGTGGGGGTGATCATATTATAGTTTGAAGGTACTAACACAAGGTATGAACAGATTGTGCAGTAGCCTACTTGAAAAAAAGAAGAAAAGAATTTGATTAACCTGCTGTCTGATTACACATTGTGAAATGAGGATTGGGTGGGAGGGTGGGGGTGGGGCTGAGCAGGGTCCATGGCGGGCAGTGCTGTAGGGGGTGGGGGATCATGTCTGGTTGGTGTGCTAAAAGAGAAAGCACTTTCAGTCTGTACCCCAAAATTCAATTGCAATGTCTAGTTATTGATTATTAATATTATGAGATAAAAAGAAAGAATCTGAACAACAGGACTCTTTCGTCTGGCTGCAGCTGCATTAAACCACAAATCATGGTACAGCAGTGTGAGCACTATTATGATGCTAACCTACACATGACCTGTGTGTGGTTGCGTTCAAAATCAGGTGTTAAAATCTTGATTTATGTTTAGACTGGAATTAGTATTTCTGTTAGTGTTACTAGTAACTGTGTTACTGTGTTACTGTTAGTTGTTACATTTTGAACTACAGCTGAACTTGAAGTAGAATGCTTGGTGTTTGTTTTGCTTAACTGTTTTGACCAATAAATGCTGTACAGTATTTAGCAAAGTGCCATTAACTGATCAAGCTTAGTTATTGAGTATTCAGTTTCCACAAATTCCAGTCGCTATTTTGGCAAAACTGATTTTCATAAACCAGGTGGGACTGGTTTTAATTGGAATGGTCACTTGATGTGCATAAACCTTTAAAGTAAAATCAGACTTTGTACAATTCTGGTGTATTAGTACTATTACCTATCTTTCTGTGTATATAATTATAAAACATTATGTTTGACAAACAGAAAAAGAGGAACAACAAGCCATTTCTGTTCCTAATACTGTAATAGTTTGGCCAGATTGGCCTTCCTCAGGTGTGTGTGTGTGTATCTGTGTCTGGGTTGAGTTATAAATAAATTATTTGCTCAAGTTTAACTAGTTTAAGTTTAACTATTTATTTTTCCTGAAACAAACTTTTTTTTTTTTTCCCTTGCTTCGTGGACTTGGTACAGCATGAGGTATGTAATGATATTGCCCTTTTGCATACTTACTACTGAGTTAGGTCTCAGTGCAAGATAACTAACAGTGCTAGTGATGCAGTGTTGCTGCTAATACTAGTAGTAGTACTGTAGTAGGCTCATATTTAGTCATTTGCTCCTGAGGTAAATCCCTTGAAGTTGATTCAAAGTTAACTGTGCATTAGCTGGATTCAGGTCTTTTGATCATACTTTTAAATTAAAAGGTCATTCTGGGAAAATAAATCTGTCTTAGCATACAATTAAATTTGGCAGACAAATGTTAATTGCTATAATCTGGGGTAATCAATAAGTGAACTTTGTGTTTGTTTCTCAACTCAATGGTTTAAACTATTTACAGATGATCTTCAGATGAAAGACCAGGTTCTCTTTTATTTAAGACCCCATTGGCATTGCTTGTTCCTGCTTCACAATCACCAAAATATTTGGAATGAACCCCTCACAAAGTTGAAATGAGTACCCCTCTTAAAATCATGATCAGTTTTTATTTGTTTTCTTTTGTGAATGATCTTTTTCAGGGGTATGCTACTGCTAGTAGTAGTAGTAGTACTAGTGACATGGAGGCACCATTGAAAAAGAAGAAGAAGAAGAATGAAAAAAATGACGAAAAAGAAAAGAGACTAATGACAGTTACTAGAGAGTAATGTTGGGAGTGGGAGTAGACTGATGGAATGTGCATTAGAAAAAGTACAGAAAAGAGACTAATGTTGGGAGTGGGAGTAGACTGATGGAATGTGCATTAGAAAAAGTACAGAAAAGAGACTAATGTTGGGAGTGGGAGTAGACTGATGGAATGTGCATTAGAAAAAGTACAGAAAAGAGACTAATGTTGGGAGTGGGAGTAGATTGATGGAATGTGCATTAGAAAAAGTACAGAAAAGAGACTAATATTGGGAGGGGGAGTAGATTTGATGAAATGTGCATTAGAAAAAGTAAAGAAAAGAGATTAATGTTGGGAGGGGGAGTAGATTTGATGGAATGTGTGTTAGAAAAAGAAAAGAGACTAAAAAGTAAAATTCAGAGGGGGTTATATATTTGATGGAAATGTGCATTCACTCATGATAATAATAGTAACTCTAATAAACAGAGGTATACCTCATGAAAACAATTACAAGTACAAGCTCATGGTGCTTCAGATTAGCAGAAGTGGAAAACAAATCATCATACAATTCAATAGAATAGACAAAGTATTTTGTGCATACATGTATACGTATACAAGTTACAACACTAAAACATTCCCAAATATTCACCATTACTCTGGAACAATCAACCCTACTCTATCCAACTCTCTTCTTCCATAATCCATAGCATCATTTAAATCTGCCTCATGACCCAGCTTCCCTCTGATTCATCTGAACACAGAATAGATTGATGTATGGCTTACCTATGTGTGTGTGTGTGTGTGTGTGTGTGTGTGTGTGTGTGTGTGCGTGTGTGTGTGTGTGTGTGTGTGTGTGTGTGTTGGAAATAATGAGTAAGATACTGAATGAAGTATTGTACTTGTAGTTTCTTTTTCTTCACATAATTAAGTATGGTTCTCTTACACACACAGTCTTAGTGCTGAACACATTTTTAAAAACCATATTCTTGTGCACTTTGGGCACTTGTTAGGTGTAGATGCTTTATGAATATTCTTTGACATTACATGTATGCATTTACAGTGGAGAATACATGATGCTGACTAGTGACTGGTTGCAGCTTGGTAAGCAGGACAAAGTGCGAGCACTGCTTGCGGCTGGAGCTGACCCTTGCGTGCCAAATGCTGAAGGCAAGTTGCCACTTGATGGGGCCTCGGACAAAATGCGTGCAATCTTCAATGAAGAGCTGCTGCAGGCCACTGCACAGTCCAAGTCAGTATTTTATATAATATATGTGGTTATGAAGTCAATATCCTGTAAATCAAGAAGAGTCTGTGTCAGTGCTGTAAATGATTTGGTGCTTGACTTGCAGACACACTGACGCTGTTGAGATGAAACTTGGTGTGAAGATTCCTTTGGGACATGAGGTCCAGTGTATGCATTGTATGACTCTATGAGTAAGTTCTGTAATACCTCTTATGCTAATGAACACAAGAATGCTAAAGAGTATTGAAGAGAATGAGTGGCTGTGAAGTAAGGGGAGGATGATATGTAAAATGAATAACAAGCCTGTTGTCCTGTTTTTTGTTTGTTTTAATCAGCTATGTCTGTTCTTGTTTTTAGCCTGGGACGAGTGTGTCAGTTGCTGGCGGCAGGTGTGGATGTGAATCTCAGAGACAGTCCAGAGACGCAGAGCACGCCGCTCCACTGGGCTGCCAGCTATGGCAACAAGGACATTGTGCAGTGTTTGTGCTGTGAGTTCAAAGGAATGGGGGGGGGGGGGGGGGGGGGGGGGCAGGTGTGGATGTGAGCCACTTTGTTGTTATATATATTACACCAGTTAGAGAAATGTCAAGTGCAATCACTGGTTTATGCTGCAGATAAAAGAGACGGGGAAGTGATGGAGATATGGATAATGTTGAGTGCTGATTAGTGGCAGGTATGGAAGTGAATCTCAAAGTCTGGTTTGGTGAAAGACTGTGCAGGATCACTAACTTAAGTTGATAGCATAGTATACTGATTTGAAGTAACATTGTGTTTTTTAAAGAAGATAAACAGACTGGACTGCTGATTTGAAGTAAATTGTATTTTTCGAAGAAGATAAACAGACTGGACTGCTCAAAGGAGAGAAATAGACTTGGTGATCATTTTGTTCCAGTTGATAACTGAGGTCTGTGCAATGTAATTTCCACCACAATACACTGTGCTTGTTATAATTTTAATGACATCACAAAAATAAAATGTAGCATAATTATATAATGTGACAAAGGCTTTTGGTAATTTATTGTTTCAGATTTCATTCTCAGATTATGTAATTAAAAACTAAGAACTGGTAGACCATGATTAAAAAACCTTTGAAAATATCATTGAAATGAAAAAAAAATGCATTTGTAAACATTTACAGTAGTCTTGGGAACAAATCTTCAGATAAAACAGTTTAACTTCGTTTGGCCATAACTGTTAGTGTACTTACAGGAAATACAACTGAACACCTTTGTTGTGAGCTGGTTTGGCCTAGGGGTAAAGTGGTCTGCTGGCAAGCAGACAGACACAGGTTTGATTCTGCTTTGGCTCACCTTTCCCTCTAAAATTAGTGGTGGGCAAAGCCCACATATGACTTTGTACCTCAGTTTATGAAACACTCAAACAGTCAGATGGCTCACACCCTTTACCATCTTACTGCAGAATCATTCTGGTGGTGACTGTGTATACTGTAAGTCAGTCTCCCCCACCTCCTGGGATTTCCATCCCTTTCTGTACCTTGAAAGTGGCACAAGATGCTCAACTTGAACACACTCCCTTTCTGCGTACAACATGCTGAAACTGTCTTCTGTCAGCAGTTCAAGTCACGGCTCAAGACTTACCTTGTCTCTGTGTCTTATTCCTAAGACTTCCAACTGTCTCCAGACTGCCTCAAGTAAATGTGTGTGTACATGCATGTGTGCAGGTCTCTATATGGGGGTGGGGGGTGGATGGGGGTGGAGGCTCACACCCTTTACCATCTTACTGCAGTGGATGTGAGCCACTTTGTTGTTATATATATTACACCAGTTAGAGAAATGTCAAGTGCAATCACTGGTTTATGCTGCAGATAAAAGAGACGGGGAAGTGATGGAGATATGGATAATGTTGAGTGCTGATTAGTGGCAGGTATGGAAGTGAATCTCAAAGTCTGGTTTGGTGAAAGACTGTGCAGGATCACTAACTTAAGTTGATAGCATAGTATACTGATTTGAAGTAACATTGTGTTTTTTAAAGAAGATAAACAGACTGGACTGCTGATTTGAAGTAAATTGTATTTTTCGAAGAAGATAAACAGACTGGACTGCTCAAAGGAGAGAAATAGACTTGGTGATCATTTTGTTCCAGTTGATAACTGAGGTCTGTGCAATGTAATTTCCACCACAATACACTGTGCTTGTTATAATTTTAATGACATCACAAAAATAAAATGTAGCATAATTATATAATGTGACAAAGGCTTTTGGTAATTTATTGTTTCAGATTTCATTCTCAGATTATGTAATTAAAAACTAAGAACTGGTAGACCATGATTAAAAAACCTTTGAAAATATCATTGAAATGAAAAAAAAATGCATTTGTAAACATTTACAGTAGTCTTGGGAACAAATCTTCAGATAAAACAGTTTAACTTCGTTTGGCCATAACTGTTAGTGTACTTACAGGAAATACAACTGAACACCTTTGTTGTGAGCTGGTTTGGCCTAGGGGTAAAGTGGTCTGCTGGCAAGCAGACAGACACAGGTTTGATTCTGCTTTGGCTCACCTTTCCCTCTAAAATTAGTGGTGGGCAAAGCCCACATATGACTTTGTACCTCAGTTTATGAAACACTCAAACAGTCAGATGGCTCACACCCTTTACCATCTTACTGCAGAATCATTCTGGTGGTGACTGTGTATACTGTAAGTCAGTCTCCCCCACCTCCTGGGATTTCCATCCCTTTCTGTACCTTGAAAGTGGCACAAGATGCTCAACTTGAACACACTCCCTTTCTGCGTACAACATGCTGAAACTGTCTTCTGTCAGCAGTTCAAGTCACGGCTCAAGACTTACCTTGTCTCTGTGTCTTATTCCTAAGACTTCCAACTGTCTCCAGACTGCCTCAAGTAAATGTGTGTGTACATGCATGTGTGCAGGTCTCTATATGGGGGTGGATGGGGGTGGAGGTGATGTTTGATGATGAATTTGTGTTTGTTAATATTGTGTGTTTTGATGTTGGTTGTTTTTTAGTATGAAATGTACACTTCTAGAGCTTATTTGAGAAAGGGTGCTCTTGAGACCCCACTACTATTATTACTGACTGAACCACTGAGCTCACCATTGGCATGTCTTTTGTTCAGCCCGTGGAGCCTTGCCCAATGAATACAACAATGCAGGAATGACGCCACTGCACGAGGCCATGAGGAGAGGAGACCGAAGTGTGGTGGAAGAACTTTTGACATTTGGCGCCAAACCAGAGCTCACTGTCACTGTTGGGTACGGTGTTGCTCAATGCTCTTGGTAGTTAGGCTGGTGTAGATGGTGCAGACCTCTTTTCTGAATGTCAGAGTCAGCCCCAAAAAATATGTTTCTGTCTGGGAAACAGGATAGTTCATTCTTATTTACTTTTTGGGGATGTGCAGAAGTCGGACATGTTTGGCCTGTCCTCTGTTCATTGTCTTCAGTCAGTGAGGTTCTTCCATTTATCTTACATTCAGTGGATGTACATAGCACAATAACTATGGACACGTTGAGCTAAGCCTGCACCCTCTCATTGTTTTCTTGAGAAGGCAGGATAGGCATGGGATCTAGTCCCCTGTAAACATGCAGATAGGATACTTGATCTGTACTCTTTACACATCAAGTTTCTTCCTGATGAAATGATGCCTGTGCTGTTAATGAATGATGTGCTACATGTGTTATTGATGAATGATGTGCTGCATTGTCATTGATGAATGATGTGTGTGTCACTGATGAATGGTGTGTTGTGTGTGTCATTGATGAATGATGTGATGTATGCATTGATGATGTACTGCATGTCATTGATGATGCGTGTATTATTGATGAATGATGTGTTGCACACATCACTGATGAATGATGTGCAGTGTGGGTCATTAAAGAATGGTGTGCTGCGTGTGTCATTGATGATGTGTTGCATGTGTCATTGGTTAATGATGTGCTGCATCTGTCGTTAATGAATGATGTGCTGTGTGTTTCATTGATGGATGATGTGCTGCATGTGTCATTGATGAATAATGTGTTGCGTATGTTACTGATGAATGATGTGTTATGTGTGTCATTAATGAATGTTGTGCTGCACATGTCACTGATGAATGATGCACTGTGTGTCATTGATGAATGATGTGTCACATGTGTCATTGATGAATGATGTGTCACATGTGTCATTGATGAGTGGTGTGCTGCATGCATCATTGATGAATGATGTATGTGTCATTGATGAATGATGTGCTGTGTGTGTCGTTCCCTCTGTCACCCAGGGAGTTTGTGGGCCAGAATGCACATGACCTGGCGGGTGACCGAGAGGACCTGCTTCAGGCCCTGAAAGCCCCCCGCAAACTGGAGTTTGCTGGTGGAGATGACATGCAGAACGGCCTCGTCCCCTGTGAGTTGACCTTTGCCAGCACATTGTTGTGCTTCGTCATGGCATCTGTTGTGCCTGTAGTCCATTATGTGGACATATGTAACATGATTGTGTGGCTGGTAAAGTGTGAAAGCTTGCTTCGATCAGCAAGGTTTATGGGAGAGGCGACATTTCTTTGGGAGCTGGGTTGTGGTGAAGGAGACAGATCCGAGTGTTGTTCATTGTAGTTAGCAATGAGCTGGAAATCTAGGAGAATTATTGATGAGTGCATTTTACCTGTGTGAGTGAGTGAGTGTGTGTATATGTGTGTGTGTTTCCACTTCATTCTCTCAACCCACCTCCTCCCCCTTGTTGCTGTTATCACTCTGATATAACTGTAATGGTTGACTGGGCATAAAACACCAAGTTGTTACCACTACTTGTTGCTGTCGTGGTACGTTTCTGCAGCTAGCAGTTGTGTTGCAGTTTCAGGTGGCAAGGCAAACCTTGTGTCTTGTGTCTTTCTCTCATGCCTCTCTTTCCTCTGTTTTTCCTTGTCCCTGCCACCTCCCCCCGCCCCTTTGTTCTCCACTGACTGTTGCTTTTGTCAGATGTTTCTCCAATTAGATGATGATCTGTTGCAGTTCCAGGTAGCAAGGCTAACCTTGTGCGGTTTGACAGTCTAGCATCTGGTGACACTTTTTCCAATGGGGGTGACGAGGATCCCACTTCACCAAGACTGCTCACTCCGACCTTCAAGGTAACTCTGTGATCTGACCTTTCTGTTACTTCAATAGAACAAAACAGAATCTGTAGTGACAGAGACTTTTATAGCCTGATGGTTTTGAAGTAAACTTCGTGTGACTGCTTTGGCTTGGAAAGTGCAAATCTGTCTGTGAAAGCATCGGTGGCTTCATGAAGGAGTTGATGGTAACTGTAGTTATTTGTTTGAAGTAAAAAGGCATGGGAGATTTTATGATGTGTGTAATTTATGAAATACAGCAGCTTTTTTTGTGGTTTGTTTTGGTTATAATAGTTGTGTTATGCTGTACATATTTTGTATTTGTTTTACTAGATTGACTGCTTGCTTAGAGTTAGACTTCAGCTTTAGTATTGATTGATTCATGATCTGAGAAACTCACTAACCATGCTTGACTTTGCTGTCATGGCTTTGGGTCCTCTCAAAATGATGGTGATTTTTTTTAATGTTATTATTGATTCTGTGGTTGGTTATATCAGAAACTGGGCATGCTTGACCTGGACCCAGCGGCATCTACTCCCCTCAAACCGGTGGTGACAGAGGAGAAGCTGAACTTGCTGTGGCCGCAGCCCCAGAGCATTGTGCAGGGCGGGGGCAGAGCCTTTGTCATCAAGGACAACCTGGAAGTGCTGATTCTGGCCTCCCCAGGGCAAGGTGTGCACCTGGGACTGGTCCCATTGTGGTGTTGCGATGCTCCATTGTGGTGCAGGGGTGCATGTACAGATGCCTGTATGACTATGAGTGTCTATGTGTGTGTGTGTGTGTGTACATGCATGTGTGTGGAGGCAGGATGGTGTTGCTAGGATGTGTTTGGGTAGATTTTATTGTTGTTATTTTAAGCTCCTTTTAGCATATACTGTATTTTGAGGTATGCTTTAGAATTTTTTTTTTTTTAACACGGGCATACTAATATATTATTATGTATAATGTGTTTACCATTTTATATTGCTTGTTTATGGCAAATTAATTTATGAATATTTATTGAGTGATATGCGTCTTGAAATTTTCCATTTGATGATGGCTTTGTACAGCGCTGAGTCTATAGCTAATGAAGTTATTGTTTTGGCCCTTTGTAATTGTGGCAGTGCTGAGGAATGTGTGGCCTGTGAATGTTTTATTTTCCTTGTGCCAGTGTGCCCCAGTGATGTGGCAGAGCTGTGGAATGTGCGGCGGCCCAGGCTGGAGTCACTGGGTGTGACCTTGTCACTTGACCTGCTGACCTCACTGTCCGATCGCGATGCTCCTCATGTTGTGTGTCATGTCAGCTCTCGCCTCTGTCCTGGCTATGGCACCTACAAGCTCACCATCTCGCCCAAACAGGTTGGTTGGAAGGATGGTCTGTGCTGAGAGAGGTCTTTGTGATTTCCTGTCTGTGCTTTTAGGAAAATTGAAATGACAGCACATTTGTACACGTTGTGGGATGAATGTATATACATGACAGCCTGTTGTAGGGTATGTAGTTCCATGCCTGCAGCCTTTCGAATAGGCTGTGTGTTTGCATTAGGATGAGTGTGTGTGTGCGTGTGTATGTGTTTAAGTTCTTGACTGTGCTGATTACAGAATGTAGCATGTTCTCCTTTGATTTCATTTTCTTCTTCTTGTGGCCTGTTCCAGATGAAAATTGTGTGTGGCACCCTGGAGTCTCTAGGCCATGCCATTGCTACGTTGCTACAACTCATGTCCCTGTACAAAGGAGAGCAGGAAATCCACATTCCCACTCTACTGGTGAGTAGGGAGAGTTCCTGTTGCCTTAATGTTTGAGACTCTCTCCCAGTTATTGATTGAATTGTTGCATCAGAAACTGCAGTTTTGTGAAAAATGATATAAATACTGAAAATGCACAATGCCAGCCATGTTTCCTACTTTGATAAGGTGTGGCCAAGTGGTTAAGATGATGGATTTGGACCAGCAGGTTGTAGGTTCAAATCCCAGGTCTGGCATTACTGCCTCACCCCCCCCCCCCCCCCCCCCCACCCCCCCGCACCCCCTTCCCCCCCAAATTCAGGCGCCTTGTGTTTACAAGCATGCATACCCACCTACCTACTCACATGCAGAAAACATATGTGCGTGTAATGTGAATGGTGGCATGGTGGTTTGATTGTGCAGATTGATGACTGGCCTGAACTGCCGTACCGAGGGATTCTGCTGGACTTCTCACAGGGACGCATTCCAAACATAGTGAGTCAGTTCATTCAGATCTTCAGTTACATACATATGTACAATACATATGAATGATAATAAAGATAATATGAGCACCCCGCCCCCGCCCCCCCAATTTTTTAAAGACTGCTGTGTAACACAATTTGTGACCTGGTAGGCATACCATGCAGCAACCTGTGTGTGTGTGTGTGTGTGTGTGTGTGTGTGTGTGTATTTGTGTGCATGCTTGCATGTGTTGTGTGTGTGCGCATGTGTGATTATGGGCACACTGTTTTAGCTGGCCATTAATACATTCCAAACCAAAGAAAGAAAATCCCTTGTTTTTCATAGTTGTGCTCACATTACCCTCAGAACAAGCACATCTGCATGAACTCTGCTTTTGGTATCTTGGAAAACAGCTAAACTGGATCCTTTTTGTAAAACAAACTTCCTTCCAGTGATGGAAAGAAACTCTGTCACTTGCCATTGCACTGTGTTAACATTCAGTGCTGTAAAAATGTGATGGCTAATCAAAAGAAAATGTTAGTTCTTCTGAAGCATTGGGGAGATGGATGGATGATGACAGCAAGAATGAAGTTTGATTTAGACAGAAGATAGATGCTTGATTCTGAATGAACGGGGGTTGATGCTGCTGCTGCAGTGTTAACTGTCAAACTGGGAACATTTTGGTCAGCTTGCTCCTTGACCTGTCCAACTCTGTGCCTCTTAGCTGCAATATTACTTGCTTTACAACTCCTTGATATGAAGAGTTAACAAAAAAGAAACTGATTTGTGTGTTTGGAATTTTATCAGTGTGTTTCAGTTTCTGAAAGGTATCTGCTATGATGTAATAATTCTGCTGATTTTTTTGCTTTTGATATGTTTCAGTTATTGCTGGAAGAGGTTCTGGATACCTTGTCAACATTGAAAATTAATCAGGTAGTAGAATTTGGTAATGAGAAATTAATTAAATTAACCCACCACATCTGATGGTTGCTTTGCTCACCAGTCTATCTGCTGAAGGAATTTTTCTTGACTGCATTATGTCCAGGACAGCACAACCACAGGACTCTTCAAAAATGGATGTGGAACATTGGCACATGCCAGTCTGGGCTTCTGGTATCAATATCAGTCACTCAATCAGTATCTATCTCTTTACTGCTATTTGTCAAGTAAAAATATACATATGCTTGGAATGATGCACGGTGTTGAGAGCTTTCACTGAAATCGTACACACATTCACAATGACATTAACAGGTTAACAGAGCACATACTATTATAATCTTCACAAAATACTTACAGTCACAGTAACCACTTCATATTTCATAAATAAGAGAGTAAAATACCAGTATGTTTAAATGGTGAAAAAGAACAGGGAAGGACAACATCAACACTGGGGTGTGTGTGTGTGTCGGGGGGGATGCTAAGGAAAATAAAACAATACCAAAACAAAGCAACAAAACAAAAAACCACCTCTGGAATTTTTCACTTCTTTCTTTCACTTTCAGACATTTGTTGACTGGTTGGTTTGACTCAAGTGCACCTGGGCTCGACTGGTTGTTCTCATTTAATATGAGCCGTAGTAAGAGGGACATTGATGCATTTGCTGAACATTGCATAAAATTGAGTTTTATTCACAGGTGCACCTTTACTGCCGATTCAAGTCCAAAAGTCCCCCACAGTGGCAGTTCTGTTTTAGTAGGAGGTAAGTGCTGCAAACAGTACTCCCCTCCCTCTTCTCAAGTCGACAAGTGTGGTGATGAAAGTTTCCTTTGTTGAGAATTCAAAGCTGTCAAAGATTTTTTCTTCTAAGCCTCAAGTAGGTCAGAATGTAGCTTTGCATGCTTTATGTACGTGCATGTGTGTGTGTGTGTGTGTGTGTGTCTGTGCATCTTTTGCATAATTATGCTTGGATACTTGCCGATATATACATATTTTTTTTTTTTTTGGATAACATTTTCCATCTTGATGTACATTATGTGTGTATGCTTGTTCAGCGCTTTGAGCTGCAGGGTAGGCGCTTCACAAATTTCCATTATTATTATTATGATGTACTACCAGGAATATTGCCTTTTGGATTTATGCCTTCCCTGTCCATTCAACTTTTAGTTTTTCCTAAACCTCTTCAAACAGGAAAAACAATGTTGCTATTTGATGAATTGTGCTTTGCCCTGATGTGACCTTTCTGGTGGACTGGCCATTGACCCCCCCCCCCCCTCCCCCCCCGCTCAGATGTGGCTTGGAAGGGTTCACTTTGAGAAAAATATCTTGGTTCGAGGACAGTTTCTATTTTTGTTCATTTACACACCATCCTCACTCCCCACTCCAATGTTTCTGGCTTCATCTTTTGACATTATTTAATGTCTTTTTTTTACAGACTGAGCATTTAGGATGGACTCAAACAACTGGTAAATTCACCATATGAATCTAATATTGTATGATTGTGGAGTGATGTACATGGTGTTATTAATCATCCAGTTAATCATGTTTAACATGTTTGTTTTTTAAATTATATTTTTTAATCTTATGTACATGTTTGTGACAGGGAGCTGCTGCATCTGGTGGATTTTTGCCGTCAACGACAGCTGAGTCTGTTGCCTGTGTTGGAGGTGGGGCCCAAGGTTCAGTTTGAAGACCTGGGACACCTGTATGCTGCCTTCAGTGACTTCCTCGCCTGCTTCTCTCATGCTGAGTGAGTTTTTTTTGTTTTGTTTGTGTGTGTGTGTGTGTGTGTGTGTGTGTGTGTGTGTGTGTGTGTGTGTGTGTGTGTGTGTGTGTGTGTGTGTGTGTGTGTGTGTGTATGCAGAATGTGTGTTAGAGAGATATGCTTTTTGTGCTGACCCAGTTATGCCTCAGGGGACTCTTGTCAAGCATTTATTTCAGTTTTCAAAGGTGTTTAGTTACCATACATATTGTCTTTAAAACATTGTTGTAATACAGTCTACCATAATGCACCGTTGGTGAATTATTTAATTGTTATGGAGATTCAAAGTTAGCTGACCAATAAGCTGTGGATTTATTTTTAAGATTTTTGGTTTGCAGCACAGTCTGTGTTTTTATTCTTGTGGAAGTTTCCCTACAATATTTTGTGATCATGATGATCTCAAAATACTCCTCAGTTTGAAACTGCTTCCAGTTTTGTGAGCTGTGGACCACGACTTAGCAGTTTCCTGCTAGACACATCAGAAGAGGAGGCCCTTGATGTCAGTGATGCGAGCAAGTATGTGCCACTGGGGCGTGACCAGACATTACAACTGTGTGGTTACCCCATCCATGACCTGTCTACCTCCATGCTTCAGCAGCTGCCTCCAAACATCGTCTTCAATGAGTATGGTGTCAAGGTGAGCTTGCTGAGTGACATTTTGCTGGAGTGTGATAAACTGGGTCACCATCAAAAATTATCTCTGTTAACTGTTGAGTAGGTTAGAATATAGCATTTCATGCTTTACCTGCTGCCAGAAACTCTGCCTAATATCCTGGGGAGCACATAGGAACACTGTAAGCCAGATATTGGACAGATTGTTTTGACTCCAACATTTAAACGCTTGAAGAAATCAGTTAAGAATTAAAGTATTTAAAATAAAAATGTATATTCTGTGAAGCCTGGGGAGAAAAGCGAGGCAAGACTATGGCGCTTGTTCCTCAACAATTCCTCAACAGAGTTCTTTCCCTTATTTGGGCTGTCTTGCCATCGTGTTGAATCTTTCTTAATCCAAAAGTTCTTGCACCCCATGTGCACCCCTGGATACGACATTTGTGGTTCACTGGGCAGCAAACATCAAGAACCAATGAGCTGTTCTAGACTTTCAGAGTGAAGGATTTTTGATGGGCATCTACAATATGGTGGAGGGAAAAACTGACAGGGAGACATGCATCGTTATTCTGTGTAATAATTGTGAATGGACTTTTTCTTTCTTTCTCTGTTTTTCTGTTTTACAGCAGTAAGGAAGCATCCTTGTAGAAATGAGATTGTTTTGGTGTTGTTTTCAGGCAGATCATGCCTTCAATACCTTCTGTACATCACTGGCTGAGCTAGGGTGAGTGCAGACATGTGTGTGTGTGTGTGTGTGTGTGTGTGTGTACACGCATGCATATGTCTGTGTGTGTGTGTGTGTGTGTGTGTGTGTGTGTGTGTGTGTGTGTGTGTGTGTGTACACGCATGCATATGTCTGTGCATGTATGTGTGTGTGTGTGTGTGTGTGTGTGTGTGTGTGTACACGCATGCATATGTCTGTGCATGTATGTGTGTGTGTGTGTGTGTGTACACATGCATATGTCTGTGCATGTATGTGTGTGTGTGTGTACACGCATGCATATGTCTGTGCATGTATGTGTGTGTGTGTGTGTGTGTGTGTGTGTGTGTGTGTGTGTGTGTGTGTGTGTGTGTGTGTACACGCATGCATATGTCTGTGCATGTATGTGTGTGTGTGTGTGTGTGTGTGTGTGTGTGTACACGCATGCATATGTCTGTGCATGTATGTGTGTGTGTGTGTGTGTGTGTGTGTGTGTGTGTGTGTGTGTGTGTGTGTGTGTGTACACGCATGCATATGTCTGTGCATGTATGTGTGTGTGTGTGTGTGTGTGTGTGTGTGTGTGTGTGTGTCTGTGTGTGTGCATGTACACTTGTACTACAAGTGCTTACCCAGTAAGCAGTCTGTATCAGTCCTGTTGTTTGTGTTGTAGACAGACAGACAGACTGACTGCAGTGTGACACGTGATCTGTATCAGTCCTGTTGTTTCTTTTGCAGGATTCACTTCTTTGTCTGCCCTGGCACTGCAGCGTGGAACAGGTACGTACCGGCACATCACCAAACCTCACCTCACTGTCACAGGTGATGCAGATGATAAAGTGGCCAAAATCAGTCTCCAGCCCCAGCTTCACTTTACCTCCCCCATACGCAACACCCTCCCTCCCTACCTGCTGTAGGGTACAGGAGATGCAAAAATTAAAGGGGTACTTAAACAAACGAGCATCACAGGCTGTGTTGGTGGGATGCAATAAAAAAAATAGATGCACAGCAGTTTTCACTCAGTTTCTCATCCTGTTTGTTAAAACCTGACATTTGAGAATCCTGAACCCATGACTGTGAGTGCTGCCATTTTGTACAAAGTAGTCTATGTCAGTTATGAATAAGGCAGGCATATGTGGCAAAAGCATTGACTACATTATGAGCTAACCCTTTCTGTTTTTCACTGGAAAAGAGTAAACTAACATGGCTGTACCCTCAGGAGTGCAAATTTGTATTAAATTAGTCCTTCTTTTTTGTAAATATTGAAAGAAAAACCCAAGGAAGTATGCGTGTGGAAATAGTTGCACCTTTGTTTATGTTTCCAGGCCAACTTGTGTCTTGCTTGGTGCTGCTTTACTAGGGCTGTCAAAGGGTCTCCCTTTTAAGCCAGGAGTAGGTCAGGCAGTAAAATGTGACCTTTGTGTTTTATCTACTCATCTGCCTGTTAGGAATTCTACCTTTGTACTAGTCTTTATTTTCCTGATTTACTCAAAATTTCTGTGGGAATAATGGAGAAAAGAGAACAAAATTTTGAGTAAATCAGGAAAGACATAAACAGATAGGTAAACAGACAGACAGATAGGTAGATAGAGATAATCTTTTCTCATCCCCCCCTCCCCCACCGACAGTAATAAACAGGTAGACAGATAGATAGAATCTTTTCTCATCGCCTGCCAGACAGTAATAAACAGATTGGTAGACAGACAGACAGAATGACTGAGGGATGGGAACCTGCCTGATGAGGCAGCAGTCCAGAGCTGTGGGCTGTGGCCAGAACAGGGCAGGGACAGTAAAGTGGAGGCGCTGAGGGACAGAGAACCAGATGTCTCTGTGTGCGATTAGCCTCCTACATTGTCCAGTGAACTGTCTTATTTTGGTCCTCTTCCAACTACTTGTCTCTCTCTCTCTCTCCCTCTGTCTGTCTGTCTGTCTGTCTGTCTGTCTGTCTGTCTGTCTCTCTCTCTCTCTCTCTCTCTCTCTCTCTCTCTCTCTCTCATCTGTTATCTCTCTCACACTGTTTCTGTTTTTATATCTACTTGTGTCTCTCTCTCTCACACTGTTTCTGTTTTTATATTTCTGTTTCTCACCCCATCTCATCTTTCTCTTTGTATGCTTCCTACATTGTCAGATAAACTGTCTTCTTTCTCTCCTCTTCCACCTACCCATGTCTGACTTTCTGTCACACTATTTTTATTTTTATCTCCTTGTTTCTTCCCCCATCTCATCTTTTTCATTTCTTCTCTCTCTGCTTCTCTGTATGATGTTTATGTCAGATAACACTGCTGACATAACTCTGTGTGGACACTGGGGCATATCCATGCGTTGTCTGGCTTAGTCTAGCAGGGTGTCCAGAGGCAGCCCTCGGCAACATCTACGGAGCTGTGAAGGCAGCCAGCAGCCAGGGGGCGCTGGGTGCAGTCGTTTGTGATTGGACAGGCAAGGGCCACCTGACACACCAACCCTTTGCCTGGCCGGGCTTCTTGATGGGGGCGGGGCTTGCCTGGAACACAGAGTGTCACCGGGTGAGTGTGCAGTCAGACAGGCAGAGATCGCCTGATGTTAGTTCCTTGATGGGGCGGGGCTTGTCTGGAACACAGAGTGTCACCGGGTGAGTGTGCAGTCGGACAGGCAGAGATCGCCTGATGTTAGTTCCTTGATGGGGCGGGGCTTGCCTGGAACACAGAGTGTCACTGGGTGAGTGTGCAATCAGACAGGCAGAGATCGTCTGATGTTAGTTCCTTGATGGGGCGGGGCTTGTCTGGAACACAGAGTGTCACTGGGTGAGCGTGCAATCGGACAAGTAGAGATCGCCTGACGTTAGTTCCTTGATGGGGGTTGGGCTTGTCTGGAAGACATTTTTACCATGGGAGTTTGTGACTGAACAGGCAATAGTGACCTGACGTGTGACACCTTATGGAGGTTTGTCTGGAACATGGCATCACTGAGTGAGTGGGATTGGGTGAGTGGGATTCGACAGGCAGATCACATGACATGTCATGTTTATGGAGGTAGGCACTTGTCTTGAACAACACTTGCATCACTGGGTGAGTGAATGGACAGGCAGGTCACATGACAAGTTAGTGTTTATGGAGGTTGGGACTTTCCTCAAACATTTGTATCACTGGGTGAATGTGATTACACATCCACACATGTGTGTGTGTGTGTGTGAGTTTGAGAGAGAGAGTGCGTGTTGTTATTGTAAACTGCCCTGCGCTCCCACCTTGCTTGGTAGATGGGTGCTCTGGAAATCCCCTTTGTTATTATTGGTGAGAGGTCACCAGTTGTATCAGTCCTTATGGTGATTTACAGCACATGACAGAGGTCACAGATATAGATTTTGATTTTATTTTATTGCATGCCTCCTGCTTTACTTTTCAGTCATCAAACAAATAGGGCAAACAGCACTCTACAGATATCATAATTATAGTTTGATTTTTGTTGTTGTCCAGGACTACCTGCTTGGCCACCTGTCTGAGTTGCTGAGTCACCATGTGTATCAGGACTCGTGTGGGGTGCTGGGGGAGGCCATCATTGAACTGGGGCGTGCAGAGACCTTCGCCATCCGCCGCTCCAGGAACCAGGCTGGTGCGGTCTGCTCACTCAATCAGATTGTGAAAGCAATAACAAAACAAATTAAGAAGCAGAAAAAATTCACAAACAGGACATGTGAAAATCCTTCCCACCCCACTCCCAAACGATGACATCAACACACATGCACACACACACATGCACGCACGCACGCATGCACAAACAATCTTTCACACTCTAGTTACTTACTTTGTATGGACTGATAGGGGTGAAGGACAGTGTTGGTTAATTGAAATATGCAGAGAAGAGGAATGAGTGATTTTGAAGGGAGAGAGAGAAATAGAGTGCCTGATGTCTTGGGGGAGATTGGATCAGATGTAGGGACCAAAGTGTGTGAAAGAGGGAAAGCCGTGAGTTTTGCAGCTGATGCTTTGGAATTTGAGCATGTGTGTGTTCGATGAAGAGCAGAGAGAATGGGGAGGGCTGTAAATAGAACTTGTCTCTGATGTCTTGTGTCATTGTCCAGGTGATGATGTGCACAACCTACCTGAAGAACAAGGGTCAGTGCTGTTCCGACTGCTGACATATCCTGATGGTGTGCCGTTGGAAAACCTCTCCACAGATGCACTGCAGGTAGGCTGGTGTGAGCGCTTGATCATGTT
This sequence comes from Alviniconcha strummeri, assembly GCA_963584105.1. Lineage (NCBI taxonomy): Eukaryota > Metazoa > Mollusca > Gastropoda > Provannidae > Alviniconcha > Alviniconcha strummeri. Next base: position 15,427,018 of record OY757543.1, on the reverse strand, counting down.
GCTGTATGGTTGTAGCAGCCTGGTGTGCAGTTGTTGTTTTTGTATTTTCTAGGCGTTGTGTGTGCAGCAGTTTTGTTGACCGCAGTGTAGCTTATTACATTATAAGCAATCAGCCAGTGTTAAATAATGATCAGAATACTGGTTACCTGTTATGCTATACGCTGCATGGTGATTTAAAAAAAAAGATTTTTTTCTCCACATGGTGATTTTAGGTTGAGAGAGAAGTTTCACTGCAGGGCGATTTTGGGTTCAGTGAGGTTTCAGCACTTTGTGATCTCTTGGTGCAGTCCTCATCTTTACTGTGTATTTCACTTTTTGGTCATAATACTGTCTTAGGATGCTAGTCAATGGGCAACAAGAAGAAAATGTTAATGGACTCATGCTTGATCTATAGCTGTTTAAATACTGATCACAAGAAGAGAATGGTAATAGTGTGTTTGATGTACCTCTGTTTAAATACATTCTAATCACAGGAAGATAATTCTGATAGCCTTCTACATGATGTACACCCATTTTTAATTTAACTTTAATTTGCTGTCCCACCCGAAGTTTGACTGGCCTTGTGCATGACATGTGAATGCACTTCAGTTAAGTGCAGAGAATGCTTGTGTGCCATGTGCCGTTGGTCAGGACATGTCACCATGTAAAAGCTGTGAGGCTGGTGCTTACTGTCTGCATGAGCCCGTTTAGCCCAGTGGTGAAGTGTTAGGCTGGTCAGTTTGATTCCCCACTTTGGCTCTCATTCTTTCTCTTCCAGAATTGTTCATGGACACTGTCTTGTGACTTTGCTCTTGCAATTAAAGAAACATTAAAAGGGCTCTCATTGCTGCCCATCTCAGTGCAGTCATTGTGGTGGTGACAGTGGAGCGTTAGGTACAGTTCTCCCTCTTCCCCCACCCCCTAGGATCTCAATCCCTGACAGTACTTTTGGGGAGGCAAGTCAGCGTCAAAGAAGTCTGAGTGAGGGATGAAAGAAGCTGCATGTGTTCCAGCTGGTGTCTCGTCACATCAAGAAGTGCCAGAAGGCCCTGGGCAGTGCTGCTGTGGAGGGGGCCAGCAAGCAGGCCGTGGTCAAGGAGCTGCAGATCACCATGGACCTCATGGCGCTGGCCTGCAAGTGAGTCACACTGCATGCTGTAGTCATTGGCCTCTGAGCGGTCACGCTCCCTGTTGTGGTCATTGGCCTCCAAGGAAGTCACACTGCCTGGTGTGGTCACTAGGGAATTGGCCTGTGAGTGAGTAACACTGCTTGGGGTGGTCATTGGCCTCCGAGTGAGCCACACTGCCTGGTGTGGTCACTAAGGAATTGGCCTGTGAGTGAGTCACCCTGCCTCATGTGGTCATTAAGGCACTGGCCTACAAGTGAGTCACACTGCCTGGGACGGTCACTAAAGTGCACGTCGGCGAGTGAGTCACCCTGCCTGGTGTGGTCGTTAAGGCATTGGCCTGTGAGTGAATCAGTCTGCTTGGTGTGGTCATTAAGGCATGGGAATAAAAAATAAATAGGTCACCCAGTTCCTGGTTACATGCAGTGTAAGCCAATTTCTGTGTTGAGTGCCTGTGGAATATAAATAGGCACCAAAATGTGCTATCATGCATCATAACAGTCAATTAGACATGCTTGTGATTTGATCAGTTGTGTTTCAATGTTGCACTGAATACGTCTCAGGGAATCTGGCAGTATCTTGTGAAAGTGAAATGTAACTCTTGAAATGTGCTGTTTGGCTTGATTGTGTTGTGTGTAGAACTGTGAGCCAGCTTTTTACTTGTGTTTTGGTAACTTGTGTTTTGACCTGGTGTGAAGTAACTGTGAATGAGATTGGTCCAGACATGACCATGTGCTGTTGAAATGACATAAAAATGCAAGAACAAACTAACCAGATAGGCAGAGCTCTGGTACTAGCAAAGTAAAACCAGGTGGACAGATCTGAGCAAGATTCTCTTGTTAATGACAGCCTGTGTTCATGATGTGTTGCAGTTTATGACAGCCTGTGTTCATGATGTGTTGCAGTTTATGACAGCCTGTGTTCATGATGTGTTGCAGTTTATGTCAGCCTGTGTTCATGATGTGTTGCAGTTTATGACAGCCTGTGTTCATGATGTGTTGCAGTTTATGACAGCCAGTGTTCATGATGTGTTGCAGTTTATGACAGCCAGTGTTCATGATGTGTTGCAGTTTATGACAGCCTGTGTTCATGATGTGTTGCAGTTTATGACAGCCAGTGTTCATGATGTGTTGCAGTTTATGACAGCATGTGTTCATAATGTGTTGCAGGGTGTTGCAGTTTATGACAGCCAATGTTCATGATGTGTTGCAGTTTATGACAGCCTGTGTTCATGATGTGTTGCAGTTTATGACAGCATGTGTTCATAATGTGTTGCAGGGTAGGCAAGGCCCTTGTACTGGCTGGACGTAAACCAGGTGGCCAGACCAGCGCAGGATTCTCTGTCGTCAATTTTGGTGTCAACAACCTGACTGCCACTGCTCGCACAGATCTCGCCAACAGGTCTGAAAATGGGAAGACTTTCCCCGCTGTAAACTTTCCTAACAGAGGTGGAGTGGAATGCTGTAAAACCTGCACAGCTTTCTTTGTTAACCTCATCAAAACTTCAGACTGGTTAGGAGGGAGATAACATATAGCCATCCAGTGGTTTAAAAAGGGCAGAAATGTTCCAAGGTTAAACTTTGGATATGCAAAAATTCCAACCAGTGTGTGCAGTACTTTCATGTGCCCAAACAGCAGTATAGCTGCTAATGTTTGGGATTTTTAATATGCAGACAAATATTGAAACGTGACCACACACAGGGGATGGACGGACACTGCAGGAGAGTCTGCACTGAAAGTGGACTCTGGGCACTCTGACCCCTTTCCTCATGGGGGACTTGAACTTGTGGCAATATTATGCCTGGCTTTTCGGTCCAAGGCTCTACCAACTGAGCTGTGTCACCTGTCTCGCCCCTTCCTTTCCCCTTTCTTCATTTGCATTGTTCCTTGACGAGTTCACTGTAATTGTACGCTGGCTTGATTATTCTTGCTGATCATACTGAAGTGACCATTGCAGCGGCTGACGGGATGTTAGAATCCTAGAACTAACTCATTGTTGTTGATTGCTTTTATGTAGCATTATTCTCTGCTCTCAAGCAGACTTACTGCACTCATATGTGATTCTACATAAGTGACTAGATTTTTATAGTGCATTTTTTGAATATCCACTGAAGTGGTGTACTTACAGCCATGCAAAACTTATTGCTCAGAAATTGTGTGCAAGTAGGACAGGTTTCAGTAGTCCATCTCTGAAGGAGTATGGTAACAGGACTGGTGGGGTGAGCTCTTGTTACGTCTATTGAGCACAGGAAGTATGAAACTACAACCAAGCATACAGAAATTGGCACTGGACACCTCACATAATGCCTGAATTTGGCCATGTGGGAATCCTTGAAATTAACCAATTGCAAGATAGTCAAAATTTGCAGACGTCATTTGAGCAGAGCAGTGGTTGTCAGTCCTGTGGAATGCTGCAAAACTGATTTTTCTCAAGGGGTATAGTAAACAGCACATCTGCTCTAGTAACGGCTTCATCTGATGAAGGGATTTGTTTTGGACAGGTTGCTGGAGTTGACCCACAGCTACAAGGAGGTGTGGACACAGCGTTACCTGGAGTCGGTGGGTTTATCAGAGTCCCTGGCCACGCTCCGCAGTTTGCTGCGCCTGCTGCTGCCAGACTCCCAGTCTGACTCTTTGCTCCATGCGTCGCCAAAGTCTCCACAATAAGACTCCACATAGAACTGGACCAAAATTGATGTTGGGGACAGGAAAGGAAGGGGAGGGTTGGTGTTGTGAGGGCTTGTGTGTAAGATTGGGAAAAGGAGAGCCCCTTGCAGAGCCCTTTATTTTTGTGGATTCATATTATATTCATATCATATGTGTGAATGTCATTTTTATGGGGCAACTTTGTAGCAACCTGCGACATTTAGTTTTATGAGTGTCTGCACTGAAAACGTATTTACCTTCATCCATCATCAGACATGAACGTTTCAAGACTTGGTATCAGAGGGATGATGCCATGGACCTGTAAGTTTATGTAGGTCCATGGACGGTACATTTAGAGAAGGGTTGGAAATGGGAGGTAACAGGAGGAATTGCTTGAAAATGTATTGACTTTTTTTGAAAAGAATGCTCTTTTTAGAGCTACAGTTCTTGATTGGTTCAGTGAGTTTACAAGAGGCAGACATAGATTTGAAGATGAGGACTGGAGTGGTTACCTTGCAGCAGCTATTGCAACTTCAGAGACAATGCAAGATTCAAAGATGAGGCACAAGTTGCCATAGAGGAAACACAAATGCCAGGTATTGGATCTGAAGCGACTGATTTGACAGAAGTGATGAGAAAACTTGGAGCCACATGCTTTGTGTGAGAAGCAAGAAAGACACAGGCGGTGAGCTGCGTAGATGTATGCTGCAAAATGTCCACTGAGGACATCGAAATCTGAGCAGGGACATCATGACTAGTGGTGGAACCCAAAGTGACCAGTCTGATGCAGAAACAAAGCAGCAGTGGGCAGTGTGGATATTTCCTGAACAAAGCAGCAGTGGGCAGTGTGGATATTTCCTGAACAAAGCAGCAGTGGGCAGTGTGGATATTTCCTGAACAAAGCAGCAGTGGGCAGTGTGGATATTTCCTGAACAAAGCAGCAGTGGGCAGTGTGGATATTTCCTGAACAAAGCAGCAGTGGGCAGTGTGGATATTTCCTGAACAAAGCAGCAGTGGGCAGTGTGGATATTTCCTGAACAAAGCAGCAGTGGGCAGTGTGGATATTTCCTGCAGAGTTGCCACTGCTATAGCTCTGAAGGTTGTTTAGTGTTGAGAGGCGGATGGTGCCGTGATTATTGCAGTTGTACCCCAGAACAGATGGACAAGTGAGCACACAGACATCTGCCCACGTACCAACCAGCGTACCTGCCTACCTAACTACCTACTTGCCTACCTGCCTGTCTGCTTACTGACCTACCTGCAAGCCTAAGCATAAACTGACTGGGTGTCTGGCCTGCCTGCCTGTCTACCTATATGGTCTGTTGATCGGTCTCCAAGAAAGGAAGAAAGAAAGAAAAAAGTATTGAAAAACATCCCTTTGTGCTGTGGCACTGACGAAAAGGTTGTGCTTTGGTTTGAACGGAGTTACCCACACTAGTTTGTGCTGGTCCAGACTTGGACAAATAAGGCCACACTATTGATGGCATACATAGCAGTATCATTAAAATTTAAATGCAGGCTTTAAGATCATGTGTAGGCATATATATCATATATTCATATCATTGTGTGTGTTTGTGTGTGGGGGTGGCAAGGGAGGTATTGCTTGCAATCCTCATACAAAGCATTTGAACCTTTAATATTGCTTTGTGGTACCACATCTTTTTAAAGCTGATTGTACTTAGTTTATTATGTGTTTCAGTCCGTAGATTGCATCACATATCAGTTTTATCACCATACGAGCCCTTTGTGAACAAGTCTTGGCTTGGATGTCAAATAGCAGACCTTGAACCCTTGTGGAATTTTGGATGTACTGTACCAGCCCTTTGTGAGCAGATCTTTGCATGGCTGGCAAGTTGCAGACCACAGTGAATGGAGAAAGGTGTCCCATCCTCTGGCCTTGCTGGAGGGTCATAATGCCCTGTTGTCACTTTTGTAATGTTTGATGTATTCACTTGTGTTAATCAGTTTTGTAATCAAACTTTGCAGATTGGAAATTGCAAGGAACAAAATTGTTGAATTTTGTGGGGTATTGTTTCTGTTAAATGTGGAGGTTGTGTAAATTTGGTGCTACTATTATTATTGACTATTAACGGCTAAATTACCACACAGCCTTGAATCTCAAGAAGTGTGTAATTGTGTGTGTGACTAGCCAGTGAAACTGTATGCTTTCACTGAATTCTTGTGGCATTGATTATTTGCATGACTCATGTTTTGTACACGTTCTTGATGGAATTTACACATTGGCATGTCCCTCACCCTGCACAGTAGATGTTATTGCGCGTTTATTCATTTGCCACCGAAGGCTGCAACAATTGTTCGGCAACCCTGAAGGGAGACTGGGGATGTTTGATGTCTACCTCCTGTCTAGAGTCTCAGGGCTGTCTTTGAGTCCCCTTTCCCGTCACGTCTATTGTTTTTCTGTCTAGTCCTCATGCTGTTTTGTGCTAATTGTCTGTTCTCCTGAATTTCCCCGTGAAAATTTTGATTTGTTGTTGTTGTGAGAAATAGGCTTTTTTGTGTCTGGCTCTTGTGAGCAGCTAGGAGATGATGGTTGGTAGGTTTATGTACAGCTTGCAGCCATATGGCACTGCTATTTGCTCTGATGCATTTGTATATAATGTTGTTGGTGTTTTTAGTTCATTTTTGTTTGTGTCCATTTCTTTTTATGTTTTTCTTTAATCTGGTATGAATAAATTAAACGGAATGGTTGACAATACCTGCATGTCCTGGCCTTATAAGTTACATGGTATTTAACAAGGGCAATATTGAAGGGACTAAGTCTTCGAAAATGTTTGCTTGATGTTTGGTGTGTGTGCCTGTTTTTGTTGTTGCGTATTTGACTTTAAAAAGGGGTTACATATAATATGAGAAGAGTTGAAATGCGAATTTGCTTTTCAACAGATTTTGATCATCCTGGGGTGACCCTGTGTGGTTGACAGGACATTAAAATAAAAGTTTGATATCCTACTGTTAGCTGAAGATTCCCATGGTGGTTTTTGTATGTTAAATTGCTGTTTGTTTAAGCTGCTAACACAGACATGCATGACGTGCAAGAGGGAAGTCTATTTGTATTTTTTTTAAATACTTGTAGTCAGTGTTGATGTAGAGAGAACATGTATTGGGTGAGTGTGAAACATGTGACAGGCTGAAACATGTGACAAGCAGAAACATGTGACAAGCTGAAACATGTGACAAGCAGAAACATGTGACAAGCTGAAACATGTGACAAGCAGAAACATGTGACAAGCTGAAACATGTGACAAGCAGAAACATGTGACAAGCAGAAACATGTGACAAGCAGAAACATGTGACAGGCTTGAGCTTTTGTGACCTTGGCACTTCTTCTTTTTCTGGGTCAAAGATGGTGCTGCCAAAACGTAACTTGACTGACTTGACTAACCTGCATGAAAGTGAGGCTGTGTAATAATGAGCGTCTGTCATTCAGTCCAGCCTCAGCTTCACACTTTCATGCCAGTTTGGGTGACCTTTACTTTAATTTCAAGGTGGCATGGTTGAGGGGGATGGGGGACCCTGCCAGTTATGTGGTAAGAGGGGAGGGGGGACCCTGCCAGTTATGTGGTAAGAGGGAGGGGGGACCCTGCCAGTTATGTGGTAAGAGGGGAGGGGGGACCCTGCCAGTTATGTGGTAAGAGGGGAGGGGGGACCCTGCCAGTTATGTGGTTGTTACATATGTTGTGTAGGTAACACACAAGGTGACGGTCAAGAGAAAATGTATTTTGTGGTTGTTACATACGTG
>OY757543.1:15417359-15419309 GCA_963584105.1 Alviniconcha strummeri | reverse complement strand
TGTTTGGGATTTTTAATACACACACAAATGTTGATGCATGCGATTGCACACAGGTGCTGTGCGGACACGGTAAGAGAGTCTGCGCTGAAAGTTGACTCTGGGAGAAAAATCTCTTGCTGTCCCAGGGACCTCAAACCCACGTCAGTATTGCACCTTATTTTTCAGTTGGACACTCTACCAACTGAGCTGTTTCCACCCCGGGTCAGTGATGAAATGGCATGAAGTATATTGTGCTGTAAGCTTTGGCTTTTTTGTTTGTGTTCATGCTAGGGTAATGTATTTGTTCTGCTTTGCTGCCTTCAGCTTCTGTAAGCATGCTAAAGCACCTACATGTATTTGTTTAGTCCCCCCCCCCCCCCCCACACCACAAATATTCTGTTCAGCATTAAAAGGTCTCATTTCACTATTTGGCACTTATTAATATGTCTCATTTCACTATTTGGCACTTATTAATACTCCTTCAAAGTTGAAGTCTTCCAGGTCTTGTAATTTATACACATACTGTCATAATCTGTAACTATCATTACATAGTATTATTGTTAATTTGATTATGCTGTTCGTGTAAAAAAAAAACCCAGCAATGTTTGCCATGATATGATGGGACCTTTACAGTTGACTGGGCAGTAAATAGAATCAAATGAATCACTCATATAAAGCATGAGTACGTAATGGTTTACAGGAACAAAATATTGTCCAAGATTTGTGGTGTTTGAAAACTGGTGAGTTGTGATATGATTGTGTCGGGGGGGAGTTTGTATTTTTATATTTTATATAGGTTTGGCAACACAAAGGGAATGCAGTGACTTGCACTCTCAGTCGCCAAACACTGCAGCGGAGTGAGTGAAGTGACTGTAAAGTAGTTTGACTTACTGCTTGGACTGGAAACAGGAGAACTCTGTTTGAGCAAGTGATGACAGTCATACTATTTCGGAAAATTTCATGCAAGGTTCAAACCTTTAAAGAAGAGAAACAACAAACAACAACAACAAAAAGTAACTGAAGATTTGGATGCTTTAAAGTCGGAGCATGTATGTTGACGACAGTGATGATGTTGGTGACGATGATGACAGTGATGATGTTGAAGACAGTGATGATGTTGATGACAGAATGAATCAACAGTGATGATGTTGATGACAGTATCAACAGTAATGATGTTGACGACAGTGATGATGTTGATGACAGTGCTTTTAAGAAAACTAGTGGGAACATCCCAGCCTGGTTCATTTAAAGCCGTGCAAGTTGTGCATGGTGGACTCAGTGTCTTGTCCTTCGGAAGAGACAAAACACAGAGGCCCTAAGTGCTGCCAGCATGTGCATGCTAAAGATCCCACGGCATTTGAAAAATGGCACACACACACACACACACACACACACACACACACACACACACACACACACACACACACACACACACACACACACAACACACACGCACACACACGCACACACACATGCACTGTAAAGATCTCGACTTCCATTGACACTTTTGCTGTCTTTCTGATAGGATCTCTTTTGTTTTGTTTTGGGTTTTGTGCCTGTTTTTGTCTTTAGTGCGAATCTTTGGATTCTTTGTTGATGAAGGGCTGTACCCAAAATGTTCTTCTCTTCCTTTTTGAAATTGTTAGTTTGTTGTCTTCTCCCCTCAGAATACTTTTCAGCCCTGCAGTCACTTTCTTGTAATTTCCACAATGACCAATTTCAGACCGTTAACTGAAGAGTCTCATGCATGTTTCGTGTTTTAAATTGCTTTGTAAAATATTTGTATTACTCCAGTCAGAAACTGTTTCACAGACAATATGCACACAAAACATTGCATTTTGGCATTCATCTATTCAACTCTGTATGTATAATACTTACGTTTAATTCTCTCTCTCAGTCTTTTTCACAACTTGCTGTGTGTTTGTAAAGTACAGACACTGAATGAAATGGGTATTATTATTATGCACTGAG
>OY757543.1:15394859-15409859 GCA_963584105.1 Alviniconcha strummeri | reverse complement strand
GTGTGTAGTCAATATACTCAGTGTGCGGCTGCTTGTGCTTAGAATAGTCTCTCCGGACAAATTTTCCATTGTATAGATACTGAATTATTACTGTGATTATTTATTAAGTTTTTGTTGACGACAGATTAGCAGGGACAGCTCAGTGGTAGACCGCCGGACTCGTGACCGAAAGGTCTCGGATTCGATTCCACGCAGGAGCGGCGGAAGAATTTTCATCTCCAAGTTCAACTTTCTGTGCTGACTCTTATTTCGCTATCCGTCTCACCTCCGTGTTACTGATGTAGCACTTAAAAGATCGCTCTGATATAACCGCACTGGTTGACTGGGAGTAAAATACAAAGTTACGTACTTACTTAGCACGTAAAAGATTCCGGTCATTCTGCTAAAAGTGCAGGAAGCAGGTTACAGCTAAAGGCACATGCATCCTAATTATATATCGTGTGGTTTCGAATACAGTGACACTGTGAAACTGTAATGTGCAAAGAGAACGTGTGCCGAGTGACAACAGTTTCACGTGGCACCAGCCATGTAACAACCAAACTGCGCTGTAACCACTTCGTGGATATTCGCTGGGTGCTTCACACAGCACATATTGAATATCCACCGAAGTGGTTCTGCTCGGAAGCAGAGAATGGTGCTATAAAGTCGCCGTTGTGAAGATGGGATGAGGTGCTGAAGGCAAAAGTTTATGAGGAAACAAGTGTTCATAAAAGATATTAAAAAATTAACAAGCCGTGAAATCCAATTGAAAATTTCCTCAAAAGTGGCCCAAACACCCAGCGGTGATGCTATGTGTGTTGACTGCCCAGTTGAGAAAGCATTCCCGTGTCTGAGCCACTAGAAGCATTACCATGTTTGAGCCAGTCAGCCGTGGCCTCAGTAACCCACGCAGGGGACATAGGCTTTCTGCAGTTCGGTACAAACAAAAGAAGAAGGGGAAAAAAAAAAAAAAAGGATATAGAAAAGGGAGAAAAGCAGAAGAAGAAATCGATGCTGAAGGCATTACAGTAATACAGATAGAAACATGGAGAGATCTTGCGGCACTAAACTTTTACACACGACGACCACACAAGGGGACATCATTTAACTTTGAGAGAGCTCTCGGGGACACAACTTCAGAAAAGGGGGATTAACTGCTTGGCTATCGTTTTCTTTTTGGTTTTTGTTGTTGTTCATGTTTTTGTTTTTGTTTTGTTTTTTCAATTGTCACTGATTGATTCAATTGTCACTGATTGTCACTGATTGATTGATCCGTTCTTGATATTTAACGCCCGGAAAAAGGCTAGGGTCATAAAGGCAAATCATAATTAATCAAATATGTAAGTAAAATTCCGAGTCATTGTTCACTCTGGATACTTAACATTTAAAAAGGGGATTGGTGAAAAATGAAGATAAAAGAACCGCAAAAAACAACAGGTTTTAGGCAGAATTTCTGGCAGTAGGCGAAGCATTCAAAGCTATATTATGACGCTTAACAAAGGGTACATTTGATAGCTCTGGTTTCGCAGGTAAAGGGGGGCAATGACTTCGGTAAGCTACAGCGGGATGGACTTAGTGGTGTGCCTGCTGTGACATAACAACCATTGATACAACTGTATTGAACCAAAATCTCTACAGCTAGTTATCTCAAAGCGTTGAACAGTGATCACATCATCAACAAAAAACGGTAATGGGGCGTGGGAGTAGGGAGGGAGAGAGAGGGGGCTGGGGAGTGGGCTGGGGGTGGGGGGTGGGGGGTGGGGGTGGAGTAAGGGGTAGCGGTGGACACAGCCCGTCAACAGTACATGACAGTACATAATTTCATTACTTTGAAAATCTCTCTCTCTCTCTCTCTCTCTCTCTCTCTCTCTCTCTCTCTCTCTCTCACACACACACACACACACACACACACACACACACACACACACACACACACACACACACACACACACACACACACACACACACACTGCTGTTTCCGTCAGTCTCGTTTTTCTCTGTCGATGAATGTTCTCATTTTCTCATTATTTCTCTCCGTGTGTCGTTATGGTAATGTTAAATGATTTCTGACAGGAGAGCATGATTCATTAGAAGTTCTGTCACTGCCACGAAAACGACAGAAGCCGTAGCAAGCAGATCAAAGAATGTTGCCGGCTTCTCGGGGAGCCTTGTGGCCTGAAATGTCAACACTTTATTCCCCCCCCCCCAACCCCCTCCCTCCCTCCCGCCTCTCTCGCGTGCACATATACACGCACTCGCATAACACGCACGTACGCACTCACTCCCGAACACACACGTGCGGGCGTCCACACAAACACACAGGCAATCATACTACTGCTACTACTACTACTACTACACACACAAACACACGCACGCACTCACACCTACATACACAGTTGCACACACACATACACTTACGCGCGCACGCACGTACGCACACACACACACACACACACACACACACACACACACACACACACACACACACACACACACAAATATACGCACGCTCGTGTTCACCTTACTTCACCTTTTTCATTATTATCCACGCTTTCATCCCAACGCAACTCTACCCCCCCAACTCCTCCCTACACACACACTCTCACTGCTCCCCCCCCCCTCCCCCGGCCCCTGCACTTTGCATCCCCCTCCCTGTCCCCGTCCCCCGCACTCTGCCGCCCCCCCCCCCCCCCCCACCAGCTCATCTTCGTTTGAACCAGGACAGGTCGTGACTCCCTTGCTAACGAGGAGGCGTGGAGACTGGCGGAGTTGACAGAGGGTTTAATTGGGGGCCTGTTGCAAGCCCGTCCTGGTTCTATAAGTCCACTAACTCTCTGTCCTCAAAGTCCCCCGGCTGACTGCTAATAGACAGGCCGGGAAAGAGAAACCTCCTCAAGGTCACCTTGACCTCTGAAGAATTTCAACGTGAACTGTTTGCTCATTGTGTGGAAGAAGGAATATGTCCATGAAGTTGGCACTGACTAGCTCGGTGCTTGTTTGTTTGTTTTTCTTCTCTTTTTCTTTTTCACTCTGCCTTCTTAAAGAACGGAGAAGCTCTGCGTGTTTTGTTGTTGTCCTGTCAAGGAAAAGAAAATTCAGTTCTGATTCCATTCAAAAGTCAGGAACTCAGAACGTTTAAAGTACCTTTATTTTAGGGGGAGATCACACACACACTCACTCACTCACGCACACCCACCCACCCTCCCACCCACGCACCCACCCACCCACCCACACACACACACATACACACCGAACACTAAACAAACTTTTCGACGAGAATATAGATGGAGCTGTCTGCCATTCTGTCTCACAAAACTCTGCTTTGTTCTTTCCATGCAAATCCCGAAGGTCTGCATCTCGTCCGAATTTCAGGCAATGAAACGAGACACTAATCGAAAATAGGGCTGCGATAATTATGACTTATGGAAGAATTACGCGCGCCCAGACTGGACAATGAGAAAACTAATAATATAATAAATGAGATAACTTACAATACAACTTTACCGCCAAGTCTCTGTGTTACTTCTCAAGGAATGTCTTGTGGTGCCAAGTGCACTTATCACACATTCACGCCAATCATAAAACAACAAATTACAATAACAACGGCAAACACTGGGGTAAACGTCATTGATGAATAAATACATGAAAAAACCAGCCGACATTATAGCTGCACATATCGCATCAAAATTGCCTGTGTACGATGTCTGTCTCATACAAGTTGCTGTCCTCCTACTGCATCCTGACTAGTGATGCCACAATAACCGGCAACATGCTCCTGACTAAGGATGCTAAAAAAAATAGGAACATCCTGTTTAGGCATGATATAATAACTGACCATGTCTAGACCAGCGAGCTGAAATAACGGCCAGCCTTCTGAGTGGTAGTCTTAAAATAACTGGCATGTGATGCTGACATAAGGCAATGACAATATACAGGCCAGTAAGGCTAAAATAGCTCACAACATCCTGGTTGACAATGTTGAAACAACTCACAAAATCCTCGTTGACAATGCTGGGAGCGGGGATAACTCAGAGGTTAGAGCGCCGGACTCGTGATCGAAAGTTCCCGGGTTCGAGTCCCCGCAGGAGCGGCGGGAGAATTTTCTTCTCCATGGTCAACTTTCTGTGCTGACTCTTACTTCGGTATCCGTTGCACCTCCATGTTACCGTAGTAGTACATAAAAGATCCCAGTCATTGTGCCAAAAGTGCAGGTGGCATGTTACAGCTAAACACGCATGTACAGTGCCAGTGTGGCTTTGAATGAAATGACACTGTAAACTGGTGCATGGCTGAATGGTGTACACAGAACCTGCGTCGAAACGGCAGCAGTGTCACGTGGCACCAGCCATGCAACAACCAAATAGCACTGTCAGTGCACCACTTCGGTGGGTATTAAAATTAGATGACATTTTTAAAATAAAATACGCGCTGTAAAAAGGATACAGTCAGTCACTCATTCAGAATCACATGCGACATGAGCGCAGTGAGTCTGCTCGAGAGCAGAAATTAGCGCTATATAAAAACAGTAGTAATAATCATAAATAACTCACAACATCCTAAGTAGTAGTCGATGCATTATGTAAGAGCGTGTGGAGACGGAATACATTATGTCAATAGGAGCGGAGACAGGGAAAACATGCTAATGTGTGTGAAAACAGGAGAAAGATCATGTGTGTGAAGACTGGAGATACATAATATGACAATATGAGTGGAGACAGTGGTTACATTATGTCAATACGAGTGGAGATAGGCAAACACATGTTAATGTGTGTGAAGACAGGAGATACATTATATGACAATGTGTGTGAAGACAGGGATACATTAATGTCAATATGAGTGGAGACAGTGGCTACATTATGTCAAAACGAGTGGCGAGTGGAGACAGGCAAACATATTAATATGTGTGAAGACAGGAGATCCATTATATGACAATGTGTGTGAACACTGGGGACATGTCAATAATGGAGGGGTAGCTCGGTCAGTGGCAGAGCTCCGGACTTATGATCGAAAGGTGGCTGGTTGGATCCCAGGCAGGAGCGGCGGGAACATTTCTTCTCGGGAAGGGATGCATTTTCAAAAAGAATCTGTTAAAAATGTATTGACAACAAGATTTAAATGCGCACGCGCAACCCCCCACACCCCACCCCCCACCCCCCACACACACTTACACTCTGTCTCCCTCTTTCTCTCTCTTACACGTATCTCAAGGTAATGAGACTAGAGAAAAAGGTTTTTGAAAAGAGGTTTTCAAGGAAGATTTAAAAGGACTGACAGAGGTAGCACGACTGACAGAAACAGGGAGTTGGTTCCAGATAACTGGAGCCTGGTAAGAGAAAGAGGACTGACTGCTGGACTTTGTTTGGAACTTGGTATTCTGAACACTCGGGTATCTGCAGAAGACAGCTGCCGGGAAGGAGTGTAAAGGTGAAGAGGGTCTGAAAGATAGATGGAGGCTTGATGAAAGATAATCTTAAAGCAAAGACAGTTTGTATTCGATCCTTTACTCAATAGGTAGCTAGTGAAGAGAATGAAGCATAGGAGTCACTAGGTCACGTGGATGGATCTGGAGGTTTTGAAAACGAGTCTGGCAGCATTGTTCTGGACCTGTTATTGGAAGTTAGAATATTTGGACAGCCCGTCGAAAGCGATATGCAGTAATCTAATCTTGAAAAAACAAACACACTGTATAATGTCAACGGTAGATACACAAATGTCGATGTGTGTGGAGACAGGCAGTACATTATGTCAGTGTGTATGCAGACAGGGGCTACTGTCATAACTACGTCAATATGTGTGGAGACGGGGGATACATTATGTCAGTGTGTGTTCAGAAAGGGGATACATTTTGTCAACGTGTGTGGAGACATTGGTTGCGCATTGTTACTGCTTGTGGAAAGGAGACAGGAGACACATTGGGTTAATGTGCATGTAGACAGGAAATTCACCATGTCAGTGTAGGTGGAGACACGGGATGTACGGGGGCAGGTGGGCACATCCTGCTTCGGAAACACGAAAAACAAACACAAAAAACCCGCCGATATTATGATGCTCTCAGTAAGTGCAAGGAAGTGAGACAGAGTTATTCACATTATGAAAATGGACAAAGTCGTGAATATAATGAGGATGCCCGTCCGGGCACATCTGTCTTTCTCAGCTCCGACAGGAACTGACCACAGAGGAGCAACACTCGGTTTACCCCGTCTTTGTATGTCTGTGTCCTCCTGTCCACGAAATGAATGATTAGGTTAATTACATCGCCACCCCGACGGCTATTCAAGCTGTCCGTGGAATGGGAGTAGGCTAATGTGTCACAACAAGGACGATGCTGCGGTCAATGATAATGATCATGATGATAATAATAATGCTAATAAACAAACATTGACGCAAATGCGTGTCAGTCTGTTAATTGCGTCAGTGCAAAGCATCACATTATTGAGGCTTTGCTGGCATTGGTGAAGAAGCTGAAAAGGAAGAAGGACGAGGAGGAATATGAGGAGGAGGAGGAGTAGGAGGAGAAGAAGGAGGAAGAGGAGGAGGCGGAGAAGAACAAGAAAGACGAGGAAGGGGAGGAGGAGGAGGAGAAGAAGAAGAAGAAGAAAGAAGAGGAAGAGGAGGAGCAGGAGAAGAAGATCAAAACAGGGGAAAGCAGGACTAAGTTAAAATGCTTCATCAGAAAGGCTATATGCAGCCTGCCGCTTCAAGCGAAATGCAGCATCAGAATTTACAGGAACCTGGCAATAAGAATCGAACACGCGACCCTCAAATACTGGTGTTTGGGTTTGTTGCTTGGTTGATTAGACGTGTTTATTATGCCAACTTGTCTTCGAGCTTTCCGGAAGTACCGTCGGCAACCGAAATCAAAGAAAGGTGGAAGGGAGAGCAAATCTATACCTTACGCTACCAGAATGATTTTGCATTAAGATAGGCAGAGATCTCACCCTGTTTTCCTGCCTCACTAACTGCGAACAGCAAATGCCACTGCATGGACCTTGTCCATAAACCACAAGCGGTGATGAGAGAGCTACGGAACATGATCTTCGCGAAGCTGTTATATTCGTTCCCGTCTGCTCACTGCAGCGTTGGTCGCTATAACACACGAATGTGGAGTATCGCATCGAGCCTTCTGTCTGCCTATGCAGTAGATAAACAGGAATTAGCTCGGGCGTTGAAGGGAACACGCGGAAGGCTCAAGCCGTGATTGGCCGTGCGTACGTCACTCATTCCTGGTCGATAAACTCCTCACCTCTAGTGTCTCTGGGTTCCTGCGACCATTGTATTTTCTGATTCGCCAAGGCGTCCCCGCTGTCGCATTACTGATTTGTTTCCTGTCACCCAATACACTGGCCCTATGCTTTCCGCGGACTCCTTTGCATAGGCTGCCTCCAAGGTTCGCCCTGGTGAATGCAAACAACCCCCGCTCAATTCGACACGCTAATGGCAACCATTCGACATCTTACTGACATCTATTCGACACTCTAATGACAACACCAGCGGTGTGGCGTGCAGTGCTTTCATTAGCTCTGTGTGTGGTAGGAAGCCAGTCTCCCATACCCCTCTCCCATTCCCCACCCACGATTTCCTCCTCCTGGCTTCCACTCCTGTAGATTCAGCGTCACCTTTTTATGGCTCGATCAGCCCACGATTCGTCCTGCGGGAAGGTATTTTTAACCCGTCCCCGCTCCATTCGACACCCTGTAATAGGGGCAACACTGCACAGTACATTAGCTGTAAGGCTTATATATGTGTACTCGTGGGGGTCGTCGGAACTTTCAGAGCTAGTCGAGGTGGCCGGACGTCCTGGGTTCCCCGTCCTAATAGTCCGTACAGTCTCTGTGGACGTAAAGCAACATATGAAGAAGGCGTGGTCGGAGAACAGAGCTTAGGAGATGTGTGAAAGTCGACGTGGACGTCCTGGGCCTCCAGTCCTAACAGTCCCTAATAGTCTGTACGGTCTCTGTGGACGTAAAGCAACATTTGAAGAAGAAGAAGAAGAAGAAGGTCTTTCAGAGCTCAGGAGCTGTGTGAAAGAAGAGGTGGACGTCCTGGGCTCCCCTCCCTAGTCCGCACAGTCTCTGTGAACGTGAAGCAACACTGAAGAAGATGTGGTCGGAGCAGAATCCAGAAAAGCTGCATGAACATGAAGGGAGGTGGATCTGGGCTTTCGTAGCTGGATGGGTAATATTCTTGCTGCAGAGTTGGTCTCAACAGTTAGTTCTTTGAACACAGTCATTGTGACTTTGTTCCTTATAACTATTAAAAGAGCAAACTGAACAGTACACAAGTTGCTTTGCACTGGCGAGTTCCCCACCACCTTGTTATCTATTGTTCCGGTGGTGGCGGTCGTTCCTGTTTTTGCGGGTCGGAGCTCTTGGGGCGAAACTATTCACAGGTGCCCGATCCTTGCCCCTTTCTCCTCTGTCCCTAATAGACAGCATAGGGTCTCTGCGGATGTTAGGCCCACCATTCCGTTTCGTTGTCGGACGGCCGGTCCTTCTGTCTAAGCATTGCTCGCCGCATCGTGTATTCTCATACCTTGGTCCACATCCTGCCATGGCCATACTCTATCCCTGCGTTGGTTACTGCGGCCAGACTCCATCCCTGCGTTGGTTACTGCGGCCAGACTCTATCCCTGCGTTGGTTACTGCGGCCAGACTCTATCCCTGCGTTGGTTACTGCGGCCAGACTCTATCCCTGCGTTGGTTACTGCGGCCAGACTCTATCCCTGCGTTGGTTACTGCGGCCAGACTCCATCCCTGCGTTGGTTACTGCGGCCAGACTCTATCCCTGCGTTGGTTACTGCGGCCAGACTCTATCCCTGCGTTGGTTACTGCGGAAATTGTGTAGGCACACGGCTGTTCAAACGTTGGCTCTGGTAGCATTTGCTATAAGCCTAGCTTGTTTAATGCTCATACAATGATTTTGATTGTCCATATTTTCATGAATGTAAATAAACTTTGTTTAAATCAAACGTTGGCTCGCTTTGGTTACTGTTGTGATTGTCAGTCAGTGAGTGTGTATAGGACCTTATGTCTGCAAGTGTGTGTGTGTGTGTGTGTGTGTGTGTGTGTGTGTGTGTGTGTGTGTGTGTGTGTGTGTGTATGTGTGTGTGTGTGAATGTGTGTGTGTTGGTTGGTTGGTTGTAAGGACTATGGAATGGTCTAGAGGTTGCATTGCGAAATCTTTATTTTTATTATTATTGTACAAACACAGTACAGTCGAAATGCTGGCCTGCTTTGGCTACTGTGCTTGCATACTTTCCTTTGCAACTTTGTATCTTGCTCTGCTATGTCCGGTATGGCTAATTTGGCTTTAAGTGTCAAGTTACAAAGTACTAAGAGAGGCGACGACATGTGTGTGTGTGTGTGAGTGTGTGTGTGTGTGTGTGTGTGTGTGTGTGTGTGTGTGTGTGTGGTGAGTGTTGAGAAACGGGGTAGAGCACATATGTGCTTTTCCGAGCGCATAAATACCATCTTGGACTAACTGAACTGAACTGAACCACCACCATCACCAACAACACCACCACTACCACCAAACAACAAAACGCCTCGCAGGGTTATTAGCGCGGACAAATAGCACAGAAGTGATGCTGCTCCGCCTCCACCCATTGGACCGCCTTCTCATTTTAACTTTCACAAGTTTTCTGACCCATATCACGGAAGAAAGCCATTGCCTTTAAACAATGGGTTGAACGAGTCTTCCGGTTTTATGACCGATACATCCGGAGAAATAGTCCGAGAAAGCGTGAAACAACTGAGTGCAACACCGCTAAACTCACTCAGCCACAGCCTAACACAGCAGCGCCCATACATTAATTGATACACGGCACGAGAACCGGTCTACCGGAAATAAGTTCGAACCTCAGTGCGCAAGCCAGTAATATCCAAAGAGGCGGTCGGAAATTCCTGGGACATTTAAACGCCATTTTGTCTCTCTCTCTCTCTCTCTCTCTCTCTCTCTCTCTCTCTCTCTCTCTCTCTCACACACACACACACACACACACACACACACACACACACACACACACACACACACACACACACACACACATTAAAATCAATCAAATTGGTTGAGATTAGCAAATGAAGCCAAAATGTGCAGCAAAATTACAGTGAGTTTGATTAGTCTGTAAAAGGTGAGTCCTCGGGGCGTAATCTATTGTATTTACTCGGAAACTAGATCTAGATCAAACGTCAATGGCGCATATGCACACTAAAAGACACAATTGTGATGATTTTTTATAAAAAATAAAATAAAATAAAAATGTTGGCTTTATTCGCTTGATGTGACTGGTTGATTCTGATGATATTTATGACCCAAAACGGCTCTTAAAATGCCCGAGGAATTTCCGACCTCCTTGGATATTACCCGCAAGCTGTATGCTAGCTCCTGGAGCGGCCAGCGTGCAGACTGCGGACTGCGTTACGGCAACAAAGGTACACATCGCTACGTCGCCACTTTTCACGGCGGTTCGTGGCGTGTTGAACGGTAAGCCCAAACCAAACACCGACATGGGGTAGCCGAGACATCACCCCGTGCTAATTGGATGCAGCCACGTGAACATGATCTCGACGGACGATCCCGTCAATGTTGACCCTGGCCTTTTTGCGGAACGCACTGAGTTTCTCTGTATAAAAGATGGCCGGGGAGAAGAACGGCAAAAAAAAAAAAAAAAAAAAAAGATAAAAAAAGATGGGGTGTTTCCTGCTTTACATACATGTGTAGGTGCAGAGTTGAAATGGAAGTGGGTTGAATAGCAAGGCCCACAGGGTGTGGAAGAGGACAGGGACAGGGTACGGCCTGCACAGTTTGGAAACTGCGTTGAATAATGACAAGGTGCCGCTCCACCCGAGGTTCGCGGACCTTGTAGATATGTCTCCGCGCATACAGGCGGGGCTGTGCATATAAAAGAGTTGACCTTTGAGCGTCCCATCATTCCTCTTGGCCGATCTTGCCTGAAAACGGACACGACTGTGGTCTGACAGACCGGAGAGACCGGTTTACAAGTCAGTGGTTCCAAACAACGCCAGCAGTCAGGAAGACGGACGTGACGTTGGTTAACTGTGACCTAGCCGATCCAAGGAAAACCGTCTGTGCTGTGCGACAGCTACGTTCCGGCGTGACTTCTCGTCAGGCAGTTCATTTGAAACTTTTCGGTTGGTTTCGTTTTTCGCTTACCGTTCAAACTGTTCTGGGAAGGGGACACTGTCGAACTGCTTTTATTTTCTCATTCTGTAGATGGGCAAAAATGGGGAGAGGGGCCGGGGGTGGGGTGGGTGGGGGTTGGGGGTTGGGGTGGGTTGGGGGGGTGGGGGTGGGAAGACACGAATCCTTTGGGAGGACAGAGGAAATTAAGACGAAGTGTTCAACAGCGAAGTGTTCAACAAGTGGTCAGCCAGAGCCCTCGGTTGTTGTCGGGCCTTCAGCTGTTGTTGCTGATGAGGGTGTAACCGGATCTTCAGCTGTTGTTGGTGGTGAGAATGTAACCAGACCTTCAGCTGTTGTTGCTGATGAGGGTGTAACCGGGCCTTCAGCTGTTGTTGCTGATGAGGGTGTAACCGGGCCTTCAGCTGTTGTTGCTGATGAGGGTGTAACCGGGCCTTCAGCTGTTGTTGCTGATGAGGGTGTAACCGGGCCTTCAGCTGTTGTTGCTGATGAGGGTGTAACCGAACCTGTAACTGTAGGATAAATGCAAAATCGGGAGGCGGAGGAAAAAACAACAACAACAAAAAACATAACAACACCAAACAAGAACAACAACACAAAAATCCAAAGCAAACAAACAATAACTGATACGGAAAGAAAGAAAACAGACAAGAGAGAGAGAGAGAGAGAGAGAGAGAGAGAGAGAGAGAGAGAGAGAGAGAGAGAGAGAGAGAGAGAGAGCTCAGAACTTTATTACACAAGGATCAAGATTTTAAGCAGTTGCCTGTTCTTACAATCTGTACTTGCTAATCTACATGCCGATAGGCTACATATAAAACAACAGTAATAACAGTGTTTTCCATAGCAATGATGAAGAGAGAGAGAGAGAGAGAGAGAGAGAGAGAGAGAGAGAGAGAGAGAGAGAGAGGGGGGGGCCTTTGCCCTTGTCCACTTTCGTGATGTCTGTACTTGTGTCATTCTTTGAAGATATTATTTTTTTCAATGCAATATCATGTAGAATTCAAAACAAGGTCTCATTCTGTGTCACTGCTCACGTTCTGACGGCGAACCCAAATATCTGTCTGAATTACTTCATGAATACAAATCGTCTCGTCAGCTTCGCTCGTCCTCTGACAGTTTTACTCTCTGATTACTTTTACTCTCTGATTACAAACACAAAAACTTTCGGAGAACTATGTCCTTCTTCTTCATTGGCCCACGGTCGGGAGCAGTCTCCCTCTTTGACATTCGCTCCACACAGCTTCGTTCCTCCTCTGACCCTCGTCGGTTTCAATTCCCTTGTGTCAAAACCAAGTCACATGGCCAACACCTTTTTGCATACCAAAGTCCTACAGTCTGGAACAAACACCCGTACAACATCAGGCATTCCTCTCCCGTCAGTTCAAAGCTGCTCTGAAAACTAAACTTTGCGTGAAAAAAATATGTTTAATTTTTTTTTTCAATCAAAGAGTGGTGATAGGGACGCTAACACTGCTGCGGGGCTTAGAGCTCGCGTGATGAAGCGCTTGATCTACAAGGGTTCATTATTATTATCATCAAAGTTTACGCCCGCATCTAGACAGGCTCTGAAAACAATTTACTTCCCATATTTAGCTTAATTCCAACTACTCCCCCATTCACATTTGCATTGATCAATATGCATTGCTCGTAATAGTCTTGTTACATGCACTTTGTAAAACAGTGTTGTTGTTTTTTCTCCATGCTTTGTTGTCATTGTAAATAATTTGAGCCCACTTTCATGGGGTAAGGGCACGCAGCAAATCCTCTTAACGATTGTGGTTACGATGATGATGTTTGTGGCTAATATGTATTAAGACCGAAGCAAGAGAAAAAGATGGGTGCCACGTGAAGTGTTATTTTTCTCTGTGCGACAGCCGATCTGAGGGATTCAACACAACAGCAAGGACTGCACGTGCAGCACGATGGAGTTTCAGGCGGTGCTCCTTGTGTTCACCTTGCTGGCCTGGCAGTCCTTCGCCCAGTACCCCTCCTACAATGCAGGTATTTTGCATTTACTCAGCACCCCTCCTACAATGCAGGTATTTTGTATTTACTCAGCACCCCTCCTACAATGCAGGTATTTTGCATTTACTCAGCACCTCTCTTACGATGCAGGTATTTTGCATTTCCTCAGTATTTCTCCTACAATACAGGTATTACACATTCACTGTGTATCCCTCCAACAATGCAGATATTTCACATTTGCTCAGAATCCCCCGCACAATGCAGGTATTTCAAATTTGCTCAGTATCTCTCCTACGCTGCATATATATATATAAAATCTCGATATTCCCCGTACTGTGCAGGTATTTTACATTTGTTCAGCATCTCTCGTACACTGCAAGTACTACACACTTGTTTCATCTCACACTTTAGTCATTGTACGCTTGCTTATAGTATCGCTCGTACAATGCAAATACGGTACACCTATAGAGTATAATACCAGTGCAGACCAGAGAATAGCGTTAGATAATAGTTATCTATTAGTAGTAGTAGCTATTGCTCGTAGAGTCCAGATACTGTACACTAGTGAAATATTCCTCGTGCAGTCCAGATACTGTACACTAGAGCAATATTCCTCGTACGATCCAGATACTGTACGCAGGTGCAATATTCCTCGTACAATCCAGATACTGTACACTAGTGCAATATTCCTCGTACAATCCAAATACTGTACACTAATACAAGATTCCTCATAAAATCTAGATACTGTATACAAGTGCAATATTCCTCGTACAGTTCAGATACTGTATACAAGTGCAGTATTCCTCGTACAGTCCAGATACTGTGATGCACTTACACAATATCCCCACTGAAGCATTCACTGGAGGCACTGAACACTTGCAGACTTTACTTGCCCTGCATAACAATGAAGTTGCTAGCCCAGCGTGACCACGACAGAGCACATGGAAATACAATAAAGAAGATCAACTAAGTGAGACTTATTCCCTTCAATTGAATATTGGTACCGTCTCTTTGGACCGCCTGTCCACCATCCCCACCCTGGAATCTCGTCAAAACATCAACTGGCTTATTCAATTCCAAACTCCAAAAACTAATTATAGGGAACATTTCTACTTTCCATAGATAACTGTCGACAGGAGCAAGTTTCCTTGGGAAGTGGTGTCTGTTGCGACCCTGGAATAGTTCCACTCCACACCGCCTTAATCGAATTCTCTCTCCCTCCGCACCTCCACCCTCACCCCGAATCCCTTCAAAGTAACCGAGCCTTCAGTCTGCGGAAGGAGATGTAAAACAATTACGCGGGAGATTGAAAGTAATGATATTACTGGGCACTTAGCGGGCCTTCAGCGCTTGGGAATGATTTTAAACACACACACACACACACACACACACACACACACACACACACACACACACACACACACACACACACACACACGCACACACACACACACACACGCACACACCATACACAAACACACAACACACAACACACACACACACACACACACACACACACACACACACACACACACACACACACACACACACGCGCACGCACACACCATACACAAACACACAACACACAACACACACACACACACACACACACACACACACACACACACACACACACACACACACACACACACACACACCATACACAAACACACAACACACAACACACACACACACACACACACACACACACACACACACACACACACCCCCCATACACAAACACAACACAACACACACACACGCACACACGCACGCACGCTCGCACGCACGCACCCCCCCCCCCCCCCACACACACACACATACACCACATGCATGTGTTACAGGGCAAAGTACGAGAATATAAAAACAAATTGCAAAGTAAATGATACCGTA
>OY757543.1:15377748-15394659 GCA_963584105.1 Alviniconcha strummeri | reverse complement strand
GGTTGGACATCGGCCGCACTTCATTTGAAAGTCAAATCAAGGAATGAAAGCTAGACCGGGGATCATTTCTTTCGCAGATTTTTGGGGTGGTTGGGGGGGGGGGGGGGGGGGGGGGCAGGGGGGGGGGAAGAAGGGACGGCCTGGGATATGCAGATCGTTTTCTTTTTCTCATTACTGGACTCAGTTTTTGTTCTCGGTTTCCTTTTTCTCATTACTGGACCTTTGTTTGTTTGTTTGTTTATTCTCTGTCTCTCCCTCCACCCTCCCCCTCCCTCAAACACACGCACAGGCACACGCACACACACACACACACACACACACACACACACACACACACACACACACACACACACACACACACACACACACACACACAACCACCATTACCATCACCAAACAAACTAAAACCAGCAAACAAACAAAAACCAACCTCAACCTCAGTGCAGAAAAAATAGTCAGCCTGAAACATATATCACCAAAACACGTCAACTGCCCTGTCCTCAGTGAATGAGGTCAACATGACCGTCACCACTTTTTTCTGAACTCCTTGTTTTACGTGCAGTGTCGGCGGCCGAGCGGTGCTCACAACCCCCACTCACTGGCAACTGTCGGGCCCTTATCAAGCGCTTCTACTACGACTCCACCAACAACTCCTGCACCGAGTTCGTCTATGGGGGCTGCGGGCCGCAACGACAACAATTTTGAATCCTTGGAAGAATGCCTGCAAACGTGCCAGCCTGGCGCCATCAACGGTTTCTCCGGCAGCAGCAGCAGTAGCAACAACAACAACAACGACAGCGACAAATATGCAGGGTTGGACAACGTGGGAAGCGTGTCCAGGTTTCTGTACAACCTCTTTCTGGAGCGGTCAGGTCAATAGGGACCCGCAGTGAATGAGTCAAAGATCTCAACGGAAATGCATTTGTCACCAAGAACGGAAACGTACACAGTACTATGTGTACAGTCTCCTTTTGGAACGGGGGGGGGGGGGGGGGGATAAAGACTGGCTTGGACGTGAATTGTGAGGGTGGGTGGGGATAAAGACTGGCTTGGACGTGAATTGTGAGGGACGACGAAGTCACATCTATGGCTTCGAACAGAATTATGCGGAGTGTGTCAATCCAGGTTCCTGTACAATCTCTAGATGACGGGTCTGGCAACTATAGACTGGTTTGGATGTGAACTGTGGGACTGATCGGAAACGCACCAAGGACAGAAACGTAGGCTACAGAACGTTTGTAACATCTTCCCGCAAGTAAATGAAGACTAAACTGTGCGAGCAAAAGGCGTGAGTGCAATCACCAAGTACGAAAAACGTTCAGAATGTGTACAGCAGTAGCTTTCTGGATTGGTACTGTTAAATATAGGGGGTGTGAGTGCTCACAATACAATGTCTTTTCGGACCGTGCTGGTAAATAAAGACTGGCTTGAATGTGAATTGTATGAACAAAAGATTTGAATGGAAACGCACCTATACCAAGAACAAAAACGTTCAGAACGATGTCCTACTGGGCGGGCTGGTAAATGAAAAAAGACTTCAATGGAAACTTAAATGGAAACGCACCTGTCACCAAGATAGAAAACATACAGAGTATGTTCTGCAATATTTTCCCCGGTTCGGGCTGCTAGCTTGGCTCGTGGAATGGCATGGACGTGAACTGTGCGAATGAAAGATTTGAATGGAAACCAACGCACGTACCGCCAAGAAAGGAACTCGTGGGACCCAGCGGAGTCGTCAAGAGAATGGACAGGAGGTTTAGGCTGAGGGTTCGAATCCTAACTTGGTTAGTCTGGATCTTCTTTTCCCTCCACCTTCTCCTTAGCCTCAGGATGCTGCATTGAAGTGTTAAACCCTTCGGATGAGACGAAACCCGGAGGTCCCGGCGGTGTGCGCATGTTAAAGATCCCACGGCAGCGCATAAATGCTGTCCTGTCTCTAAGCCCCGCCTCTTGCCTCACAAACTTCCGATCTGACCAGCGTGCAGTACTGTGCTGACTGGTGGAATGCACGGTAATTTGAATCTAATTCAGAATTAACATATCGTAATTTAATTGCCTCAGTTGATTGCAGCTAACATATTTGTCATTAGAAGAGATGAGAAGAACTGCTGGTATGTACAGGTCTGTAACATCACAATAAACCAGCCCGAAATGTTTTGATGTGCTTCAAGACAAAATCAGGCTAAATTCGACCCACTGAAACTGAGTTTTTAACAAAGAACTTTTCAGAGTAAACTTGATATGTACATGTTCGTATGAAAAGGTGAGAATGTCAACGAGAGAGAGAGAGAGAGAGAGAGAGAGAGAGAGAGAGAGAGAGAGAGAGAGAGAGAGAGAGAGAGAGTCTTTAAGGGATGGATGTTCCAACATAGTTCTTCTGTAGAATACTGATTTGTAGGGGCCTCCTTCAGAAGGTGAGAATGTCAACGGGAGTGGTGATGGTGAAGTGTTGCTTAATGTCCTCAGATGTCAGTTGACATATTAGGGACAAGTTGTGACCAATGCCGAAGCACGGTTCAATTAATCTTTACGTCCACGGAAACCAGAAGGCTCGTTAGGACGGACAGCCCAGGACGTCCACCTCGACTCTCACACAGCTCCTGAATTATGTCAACGGGAGTTGTGTTCAAGATGTATTTATTTCAGTTCGTTCGATAGACTTGCTTAACACCAAGCTGTCTCCAAATGAAGAGCTACTGCATATCATGTACCGAAATCCCTGGAGACAGGAAACAGGAAGCCCCACACCAAGCAGCCTGTATCGACATAACTCCATCATATGAGGGAGTCGATGCTTGCAGCGCCGGCGTATACCAAACTCCAAGCAGTGCTTTACGACATCCGTCCTCCAACAAACTCCAAGCAATGCTTTACGACATCCGTCCTCCAGGAATAAGGGTGGGCCTTGTTTACCAAATCCAAAAATAAAACTGGGTGAAGATATCACATTCTACCCAGTGCCATAGCGAGAAAGAGAAAAGCTGTAACTACCTAGTCAAACTCCAAGCACATCTTTACGACATCCTTCCTCCAGCCACTGCCATAACTGGTTACGCCATACGTCTCGAAAAACTGTCAGCGAACGGACAGTTTTTACCTGGTGCTCGAATGGCGGTAAGGTTGTCACCGACAGCTCGAATTAAATCATGCGTTTTGTTTATAAGCGCCCACGTTGCTTACGACAGCAGGATTAAAACCAAAATCATTTGAATCGCGACTTACCCGGGCCGGATGCGGCTCGAGTGTTATGCGTTGCTTTCACAGTCTTAATTATCAGTTCCCGAACCTTTTGGAGGGCGTTGACAGCGTCGGCAAACAGCTGCACGGAGACAAAGAGTGCATGTCCATTCAGTAGCGTAACGAATTATGGCGACAGAGTTTGAAAAAAGGTGCCGGGAAGAGATGCTTGAAGTGCGAGCACATACCTAACATTTTCACTCCCAGAATGGCACTGCTTAAAGGGTGCCGGCTGCCAATCAACCGAGAGTTTCAGCCCATCAGAACCTCACAATTTTATTAATATTGCGCTCGAAAAACCAGAGTGGCCGCCATGTCTGGCTCACAAACTAATTTCTCACAGCGTGAAAGACTGGTGGATTCTGAACAAAACCTTCAAAATGTGAGAAAACTTCACTGAGGACGAGAGATCTCAGCTGTAATCAAACCTCATAGTATGTAGCATTTATCCGAACGCTGAATCAGTCTCAATAAAAAACAAGTGTGCATTCCAGCAGTTAGTACAGCTGAAGTTTGTGGTCAGATGCAAAGCTGGTTGGTTTGTAACTACTGGAGGCCGGGTTTGAGAGCAGCATCGAGCCCTTGCTGAGGGCAGTGTCACGAGAAACCACGACTGTGATTGTTTTATTTGTTGGATAAAGACTAGTCATTTACATGGAATCGTTGTTGTTGATATCGGCTCCCGGTGGTGTCAATTATGTGTTAATTAATTGTGTGCTGATGGATTTGAGGTATATCATACGCTGCTGATAAATGTTTGCAATAATATGTATAATACGGCACAGTTTTGGTTTACGGTTTTGTAATAAAGATGTATATCGTTTTATCAGGTTTGTGTTTTGTCACTGGTGACACCGTATTTTGTTGTAGTGGTGTTTGCTGCATGCTAAGGTTTCTGCCCCTGGTGTTCATTATGCAGATAAACTGTGGAGGTTCATTCTCCGACTACCCCCCCCCCCCACACACACACACTCTCTCACACACTGTGACACCTAATTTTTTTATTGTTGATATTGTTCTCTGTTTGTCTGTCTCTTTGCTTGTAATGGTCTTTCGCCGAGTTGCTATATCCTCTGTATTATTATACCATGTATGTATCGCCATTTTAACTAAGAGAACTTGTTAGAAATACTTCTGCCTTTTTGCCTGTATTACCATATTTTGCATGTGCGTATTGTAGTTTTAGCAAGCAGTAGTAAAGATTAATCACTCGATCACTCACTCACTCAAATCAATCAAATGAAATCAAATGAAATCAATGAAGCAATCAAGAAAGCAAGCACGCCTTCTCCTCCCCCTTTCGGTCTGTCTGTCTCTCTCAGCCCCATCACCTGATAAGAGAGCATAGGGCTCGGTTCATTCCCCTTCAACTATCTAAGTGTATTGCAACACAAGACGAGGAGGAGACGCGATCCAGGTAACTAAGTGTTTTGCAACACAACGGAGGTAAACACGACGGAGCGTGCTTGGTCACCACATGGGAAGGTGGTCTTTATGAGCAAACTTCAAACACTGGTTTACGACAACCTTCCTTTGGAGGAAGATGCCGGAAAGCGATGCTAAACACTGGTTTACGACAACCTTCCTTTGGAGGAAGATGCCGGAAAGCGATGCTAAACACTGGTTTACGACAACCTTCCTTTGGAGGACGATGCCGGGAAGCGATGCTCGGGGTGTGCTAGGCTTTTCGCCAATCCCGAGAATTCACCGGAGTCCAAATTTTGTTCAGACTTTACAAAACATCCTTCGGAAAAACCGATGTCCCCTGTGTATATACAGAAAGACCACATACGCACGTTAAATATCCTGCAGTCCATGGTCGGACGATTATGGAAACACTAAAATAATCCGGTATGAACTAAAACAATAACACCAAACACCAACACATGTATAAACACATATATACAAACAACAAACAAACAAACAAAAATAAAACAAACACACGAACAACAGTGAATCTTCCCGAGAGCGGAGAACAGCGCTCTATAGAAGCCATCAATAATAATAACAACAACAATAATTTACTTGCCAAATGTAATAGGATAAAGTGCAGAATGAGGTATAATGTTCTGCCCATTCATACACACTTTCACGCTAATGGCATTGAGTAACCTGCCAGTTTTTGCCCTAAATTGGATCGAGCGGGGGAAATAAAATCTCGGAAATAAACTATTACTCTGGCACCAAGCGTTCTGATGTTGATGGGGGAAACCCCGCCTCTTCTTGGGCTGTACGGCAACACACAGACGCCAGCAAGGTCACCGAGGCTGCATTCAGGCATCGTTATGCGCTGCAGTCATGTCAGGTCTATCTTCAGCCATGATAAACTCCTTGCGCAACAGCATCCATCCTCCAGAAATGGGGACAGCGTATCCGGCGTGTGTCTGCCCAAGTGGCTGGTAATAGAAACGGCCACACACGCAATCCTCTCACCATAATTATGGAATGCATAGATCTGTCAGTGTACCGGCTGACCCACGTGTTCAGCTGCGGAACGCTACAGCAACAACCAGTAGAAGGACTCGGCAGACGGTGTCGATTATTTCAGCTCCGGCCAAAATATGGAGATTAGTTCTCATTTACTTGAGAGACTGGGATGCACATGCAGCTTCAGTGGTAGAGCGTCGCACTGGTGATGGGAGGGTCGTGCGTTCGATCCCCTTTACTGAGGAGAATTGTCTTCTACAAGGTGAAATTTCTGTACAGACTCTTATTTCAGCACACACACGCCACCCCCCCCCCCCCTCCCGCCGTGTTACTTCAGGGTGTATATGTCTGTGTCAACACCCACATCATCGTAAATAGCTTCAGCGCTCTCATTCCTAAGACGGAGCTGGCCGAAGCGGGTATTTTGCTGGTACCAGTTCAGTTCAATTGCAGATGGTATATATGCGCTCAGAAACACCCACATACGTTCTACTCCGTCTTTGAGAAGTTTCCCCAATGTTGTCTTTGAAACAGTTCCAATGTTCGTGTGACTGACGAGGGTGCTTTCTCGTCCTTTCAAGGAAGATTGACGAGCGCTTGACGCAAGCCACTTGTGATAATGGCTTAGCTCGCCAGTCTGTCTGCTCGGTCATTTCCGTTTACTCCAGCAGTTCCAGGAGTTTCCGAAGGTGGATGTCGGGCTTACCAGTCCACTTTTCACTTTGGTAGCAATCTCACTGAATTTGTGAGGAGGATGGCAACAAAAACTGTACAGCGAAAACAAAGCTTTGTATATATACGGTCTGTGTTCCTTCTGTAATAAAGAATAGAAGTATGTAGCCTAAACAGAAGAAGAAGAGGAAGGCCAGGCCAGAATTCGCAGCGTATGTGTATGTGTTTGCTCACGTGCCTGTTTGAAGTTTTATCTCGAAATGCACTTTTGTTTTTGGTTGGCGCCCCGTGTATGCACCAGTGTAGCTTACCCTGACCTCAACATGATCCATTATCATTACTGGTAAACTGATTCTCGTAGCTATGTGCCTATGGGAATTTGACTTTGCTGAAATAAATGGCTTTCTTAAAAGCCACAGCGTGTTTTTTACACCTTCGTGGCAGCGCCGTTCTTCGGGTGATTTAGCAAAAATGGTATTGCTGCAAAATGTCTTTTATAAATCGCCAGTCGATGAATTATTCATCTGGCATTGCGTCAGGTTGCTAGCTCACTCCAGCTCACGGGAACTGGTCGAAAAACACCCGTTTTCGTTCAGGGCTTCGCAGACAGGTACTCAGCATAATAACTCTGGCCACCCACCCACTTTGTCGTTCCAGCGTTTCGGCACTGCGGGAGCAGAGCTCGAGGTCATGTTTGCTGAGAATCTGGAGCTTTTGCAGAATCTCTTCTCTCTTTGTCAAGCCTGGAGTAAGTCAGACTGTGGCTTTAAGTGTTTCACTGATTGTCACAGAGTCTACCGCTTTATTTTCATCTTTTTCTTCCTCTTTTGTGGGATGGTGTGGTATTGGTGTGTGTGTGTGTGTGTGTGTGTGTGTGTGTGTGTGTGTGTGTGTGTGTGTGTGTGTGTGTGTGTGTGTGTGTGTGTGTGTGTGTGTGATACTTCGTTTTCAGACTGCTCTGTTAAATACCTTTCGGCTGCCACTAAAAAAAAAAAAAAAAAAAAAAGAAGAAGAAGAAGAAGAAGCAAACAACAATAAACAAACGGACAAATAAACGTTTACAACAAAACAAAACAAAACAAAACACACACACACACACACACACACACACACACACACACACACACACACACACACACACACACACACACACACACACACACACCACAACACACATAACAAACACACACACACACACACACACACACACACATACACACACACATACACACACACACGCAACACACACACACACACCACAACACACACACACACACACACACACACACACACACACACACACACACACACACACACAAACACACAAAACAACAACAACAACAACAACAACAACACACACACACACACTCATCACACACACACACACACACACACACACACACACACACACACACACACACACACACACACACACACACATACACTCATGCATATGTACACACGTTCGCATTTATAACACTACACAATATTTCTAATCCAATAATTTATTACTGTATGTCATCTGTCAAATCAAGTAATATACAAAACGATCTACATGTATGAATTCAAGCAAATAATTTTAGCAAATCTACATGATAATTTTGTAAAAAATGTTTTTTTGTACGACGAAAAAGGAGAACAATATTTTCCTTTCTAAATCTCAAAACAACATTGTCCAGAGGAACATCCACCAGCTGTTTTGTTCAGCTGAGCTTGTTCAAAATTACTTCTGATATGAAAACCACCAAATAAATAAAACAGGAACAAAAGGTACTGGTTCCTACTGATCAAAACAATCTGTAGAATTAAATCATAGATTTCATTTGAAAACAGAAAAGAAATTCACAACAAAAATGGAACCAATCTTGGAAAATAAACGTTTACAGAGAATAGTAGACCTTTAATGCAAATATACACTATTTTAATTGAGCTAGCTAGTGTAAATGTTCAAAACTTTCAAACAAGACCAAAATGGATATAATATTATCATAAAGAAAATTAATAGTCTACATGTTATGACTTTACGCTTATACATCAGTCATTTGCTTCGCAAAATGTACGCTGGCTAACCCAGAATGTGTTTGTGCGAAACAATCCTACAGCCTCGAGAACACCCATAAAATGTACCTACGGTTTTATAATTCATCAACTACCCACACTGACACGCAAGTCGCCTCCCACATGTCCCCATCCCGAACAAACCCTCTCAAAAGATAGAAAGCCAATACGTAAAACAGAAATCATTTTGTCACAGAACGTAACGTTCTACTGGGCTCACTGAAATCAACTAGAAATCACTGATGAAATTTATCCGTCCGTAAGGGAACTGGATTCTCGTACCATATCACCGTAAACGTCTCCTGTCACAGTCCATAACAATGACGAAGCGGCAAGACAAGGATGTGGAAAGATGCACGTCGTCGAGAACGACTCAGATATTGACAGCATTAGTTAATAAGCCCCGTCCACGCGCTCCCTCCACCTTTGTTTCCTCAGAGGACAATGCTGGGCGATAACACTGTGTTCTGGTGTTACTGCAATCCCCGTAATACGTCCAACCACTCTTCCCCAACAAAACAAGTCAGTTATTATATCACTAGTTTTAAGTCCCATATCGCTAGCAACTCGGATCCCTGAATTACACAAAACTGTTAATCAAGTAAGTAACCACCACCTGATTCACGGCATTATGCAGATCCTAGAGCCGCGAGCGAGTCGCCGTAAGAGCGAAAAACGAATAATTATCCGTCATGCCCCGGAACCTGTCTCCCTAACGCCCAAAAGGAACGCCGTAAAACGAATTTTCGTAACACCCCAAAAAACGAATCTCCACTGTACCCTAAAATGAATCTGCATAACCCTTCAGAACGAATTTCCGTAAATCCATGAAAAGAATATCCTTTACGTTCTAAAAATGAATCTCCACAATGTTCTAAAACGTTCATCCCCCCCCCCCCCACATCCCCCTCCGCCACCCCCAAAGAAAGACCCGCTAACAGCTCCAGAACGAAACTCTGCAACAGCCTCAGAACGAATCCCCATAACGCCGCAGAACGAATGCTCGTAACGCCTTAGAACGAAACCCTGTAACAGCCTCAGAACAAACCCCGTAACGCCTCATAACAAAACCCTGTAACGCTTCAGAACAAATCCCCGTAGCGCCCAGAAACGCCGCTACAAAGCTGATGCCCCGAAAAGAAGCTCGGCGACGAGCCGAGGAGCGTGGCGCTGACCGCTCAGTGCTTCTTGGTGTCCGGCGCCAGGAGCTGCATGACGAGGCCGATGTCACGGCACTTGTGTCCCAGCCACAGCATGTCCGTGTCCAGCACGGGGCCGCACGTGGCGCCAGGCTTGATCTTGCCGCACACTGTGTTGGCGCACTCCAGCAGCTCGTGTTCCTGCACACAGCCACAGGCGTCAGGCGTACAGCGGTGTGGCCACATAACAACAGCGTAGACACCTGGCTTAGGGTCATATGATACAGAAGAACAACACCGGCACCGGGCTTAGGGTCACCTAAGATGCCCGGAATGAACAATGCCAGTAAAGAACACACACACACACACACACACACACACACACACACACACACACACACACACACACACACACACACACACACACACACACACACACACGGCCAAGAAAGACATCGAACAAAAGAGAAATAAAAGAAAAAAGAGAGGCCATACTGATTTTGAAAAGGGTAAGTTTAAAGACTAGTTCTGAAAGCAAAACACAATCTGCAAACACCCACAAACAAACAAAAAACAGCCAGCAACAGGCACTGTTTGTGCTGGCTAGGGGTGTAGCCTGAGTCCCGACTACAAAAAACACAACAAAAACAGCAACAAGAACACGCACACTAAAACACCAAAAGAACTCTAAAAACAAAAACAAAACAAAACCACACACCAACAAACACCCCCCCCAAAAAAACAAAAAAAAACAAAAAAAACAACAACAACAAACAAACATCAACAACAACAACAACACACACACACACACACACACACACACACACACACACACACACACACACACACACACACACACACACACACACACACAAAATAAAATAATCAAACCCTAAATCCCCTTCCCCAAAACAATGGGCCACTCCCCTCCGCAGACAAATACAACGACCGAAAAATAACACGCACTTTCTTCGCTGTTGACGACAGCCTGGAAACTACGCAAGACTGGAAGCTCTGCGTCAATTTTGCTGGCTACTTTCTGTGTAA
Organism: Alviniconcha strummeri; assembly: GCA_963584105.1. Lineage (NCBI taxonomy): Eukaryota > Metazoa > Mollusca > Gastropoda > Provannidae > Alviniconcha > Alviniconcha strummeri. Next base: position 15,384,079 of record OY757543.1, on the reverse strand, counting down.
ACCAATGGTAAATACCATTGCGCTTGGTTTCCGAATGAATACATTTGGAGATAATAGTTCCTCTTTTTTCGGGGCCGGGAATTAGCAATTAGATTAGAGCCCGGAAGAAAGTCTTTACTAACAACCAAGGTTGGTCGAAGCGCATTCACCCCTGGAAGAACACGGTCTCTTACGATGCCTTCTTTCCTCTGGGCCTACTTGCTCACTGAAACTGTTATTGATGGCGTTTTCTGCTTGACTTCCGTACCAGCGAGGACTATTGCTTTTCCTGACTGTTTACCAGCCTACGATCGATATTTTGAATAAATGTAGCGAAACATGTTACCCAAATGATAGGAGAGATGAAATGGAGACATGAAACAACCGAGACATGAAACACACACACACACACACACACACACACACACACACACACACACACACACACACACACACACACACCACCACCACCACCACCACCACCATCACCATCACCACCACCACCACCACCACCACCAACAACAACAACGACAACAACCCAAAACAAACACCCACTATACCATATATTCCAGCACGATAGTAATTCATACTCGTTGCCAGGAACAACTGATGCAGACACCAATGAATAGCATCATCATTTCATGAGCTCAAATGAAACCGTGCATATACAACTAATGCAAGACATTAAGCACGAAGGGGTCCAGAGCGGAAAGATTTTGAGGCGGAAGGATGAAATAAGCGGCAGCAATTGGGCAGCACTCCTTCCGCTTCCGGATCTGGTGAACTTCCGGAATAGACCAAAGGAACATACTTATATTAATATAATAATAATGGAAAGTTTATAAAGCGCGAACCTCTAACATAAAAAAATGGAGATCGGTGGGATGTAAAACAAAATTCAAATATAAACTACACCCAAGCTGACACCTAAAGCAGAAAAACACAATAACAATAATTACAAGCAATTCAAATGATAAGAAACTAAACAGGCAAGACATCGGTCAACTGAAATAACTGAATAACAAGTAAGGAGGGGACCCCTTATATAGAGAATGTAGAAGATAGAGAATTTGCCAGCAGTAGTCGGTATTTAAAAAGATGGGTCTTCGGAGCCGGTTTAAGTGCAGTGGTCGACTGAATGTGTCTCACTTCAGGTGGCACGGAATTCCGTACATAAGGAGCAGCACAGGAAAAAGAGAGATGTCCAAATGTTTTAGTGTTAACAGGTCTTAATATTAAGTCAGTGTGTGTGCGCGGGGAGAGGAAGCCCGAAGATGAATGGTGGAAACACACATAAGAGCAAGGGAAGAAGAAGAAGAAGAAGGAAAAGAAGAAGAAGAAGAAGAAGCAGAAGAAGAAGAAGAAGAAGAAGAAGAAGAAGAAGAAGAAGAAGAAGAAGAAGAAGAAGAAGAAGAAGAAGAAGAAGGAAAAGGAGGAGGAGGAAACAGTCTACGAATCTAGCAACGTATCCCATCTTAGTCACATCTAGTAAGCAACCTGACCGATCCACCCTGAACTTAAGTAAAATAACTGAATAAAAATAAACTAGATTAGGCTAGGCTGAATTAGGTTTTCCAAGGATAGTATAGTTTAAAGTAAAATGAAATAACCGTAATTGAGCTAAACTAAAAATGAATTAAACAACCCCGAACAAAGCTTTCTGAACAAAACCAAATAAAAACAAAGTATCCTTAGACAAACTTTGGGCCAAACCAAACCAAACTACCCTAAAGTAAACTGAACTACCTTGAACAATACCGAACTATAGGAAACGATACAGAACCCAGCCTAACCCAAACCACACTATCCTGAAACCACCACACACACACACACACACACACACACACACACACACACACACACACACACACACACACACACACACACACACACACACACACACTTTGGGCCAAATCAAACCAAACTACCCTAAAGTAAACTGAACTGCCCTGAACGATACCAAACTATAGAAAACGATCCAGAACCCAGCCTAACCCAAACCACACTATCCTGAAACCACACACACACACACACACACACACACACACACACACACACACACACACACACACACACACACACACACACACACACACACACAAACACACACACACACACGCACAAACACACACACAACTACAACACAAAACAAAGACGCACGCACAAACACAGACAACACACAGACAGACACACACACACACACACACACACACACACACACACACACACACACACACACACACACACACACACACACACACACACACACACACACACACACAACTACAACACAAAACAAAGACAACAACAAACCAGAAAGGTTTGAAGTGGACGTAGTGAGGGAGGACAAATCGGTTTAACAATGACTAACAGTTCCTAAAATAACCTCCGCAGGTCCAACGCTCTCTCACGTCAACAACGGTAGGACGTCCAAACAATGCCGAATTACAATCACACCGCCCACCGCCACTGCCGCCCTTTCATACAACTCCAGCAAAAATGAAATGTGATAACTACAGAAAAACAATTCGACGATTTTCCAGTGCTATCGTGTAGCTTGTTTAGGTAATCGATCCGTGGAGAATTTGATAGCTGCATGTTTTTTGAGCCGGTGGAAGATTGCTCTCGGCCTTAATGAGCTTCCAATGTTTCTTTGAAGGTTTTGGCGTCCTCTCGAGAGTTGTCGCGTGACGCCTGCTTCTTCCTACAATGGCGAGATGAGGGGGAGGAGAATGACAGGGAAGAAAACACAGCCGTGAGTCGTGTCAACTCCTTTAAGGGTCCTCGATCATCTTCCACAACGTAGTTCACCCGCCAGAGCCGCTGCTGAGGGACACGGGCACTGGGCACAAAAGCTTTTGTCCTTGCTGGAACTATACATGGAATTCCCTGCAGTGGGATACCGCGGACGGAGAAGTTAAAGCCTGCTTTTGGTGTGAGAATACAGCTATAAAATAGTCTCTATTTAAGCCCTCCTCTGTCTCCTCTACTCCTCCTGCTCTCTCTTTCCTCCGTCCTCTCTCTACTCTACCCCCCTCTCTCATCTACCCCTCTCTCTCTTCTACCCCCTCTATCCTTTACCTCTCTCTCTTCTCTGCCGCCTCTATCCTCTACTCCTCTCTCTCCTGTACTCCCTATCTCTCCTCTACCTCTCTCTCCCCTCTACTCTCTCTCTCTCTCCTCTACCCCCGCTCTCTACCCCCAGTTATCTCCTCTGCTCTCTCTCTCTCCTCTACCCCCCATCTCCTCTAACCTTCTATCCTCTCTCCTCCTTCTCTACCATTCTTTTATCTGCTCCACCCCCTCCGTCTCCTCCGCCCCTCTCCTCCTCTACCCCTCTCTCTCTCCTAATCTGCCTCTCTTCTCTACCCCTCTTCTCTCTACTCCATGTCTCTGTCTTCTCCATCCCCTCTCGTCCTCCTACTCTCTCTCCTCAGCCCCCTGTCTCTCCTCTAACCCGTCTCTCTTTTTTCTCTGCGATTTGAAAAATCCTATGGGCGAAGAGAGAGGAAAGCCGAAGCAGAATCAAACCGAGGTCCTTCTGCTTACCAGCCCAACGCTTTAGCTCTGGGCCAGACCGGCTCACTCTCCATTTATTCAGTTCCTTCGGCTGTTTATAAAGGAGCACTCTTGCTTCCTTTTCCAGTGAGCCCGTTTGGTCTAGCGGTAAGGCGTTAGGCTGGTGACTTTGTCCCTCACAATAAATTTTTGTGACTTTGTCCCTCACAATAAATGAAACATGAAAATGGCTCTCATCGCTGCCCATCTTACTGCATAAGACATTCTGGTGGTGACAGCATTGCGACAGGAATATATTATCTCCCTCCCTCCCCCCCCCCCCTCCCCGTCCCTAATCAGCCTTTTGGTTTCTGTGGATGTTAAGCACCATGTCTAGTTACTTACTTCATTTTCCAGTCGTGAATTGATGAGGACCCCGTGCGGCCTGAACTTCACACGTTTTTAGCGAGCTCTGACTGAAGTAGCGAGCTCTGACAGAAGTAGCGAGCTCTGACAGAAGTAGCGAGCTCTGACAGAAGTAGCGAGCTCTGACTGAAGTAGCGAGCTCTGACTGAAGTAGCGAGCTCTGACAGAAGTAGCGAGCTCTGACTGAAGTAGCGAGCTCTGACAGAAGTAGCGAGCTCTGACTGAAGTAGCGAGCTCTGACTGAAGTAGCGAGCTCTGACTGAAGTAGCGAGCTCTGACTGAAGTAGCCCCCCCCCTCCCCATCCCCCGCGCCCCCCAATGCCAACAACAAATAAAACAGAAACGGCAACAAAAACTAAACAAAGCAACTAGAATCAAAAGTATAAAAAAGAAAAAGAAAAAAGGTTACATCTCTCTCTCTCTCCCTCTCTCTGTGTGTCTCTGTGTTTGCCAGCCCGACAGACATACAGACATTACTTGATCATCTCTATCCTATGGAGGACAATCTTTAACCCCACATATCCCCCCCCCCCCCGTCCCGTCCCCAAGCAACAATTCATCTCCCCCGCCCCCCTCCCAAAAAACCTACCCCCACCAACAAACAAGAACAACAAACAAAATTCCGAACCCGTCCTCTTCAGTGGCGGTATTCAAAACGCGCTGTGTAAAACTACAGTCATTTATTCAGAGCCGCATGCGACTAGAGCGCAGTGGGTCTGGTCGGAAGCAGAGAACAGCGCCATAGTTGCCACTGTGAAGCGCTTAATCACGGTTCATATCGGGACGAGGCGCTCAACATTTATTGATATAACAATATCTAAAACCCAACAGGACGCTGCTCTGAATCCTGAATGTCCCGCGGGTGATTCGTCCTCTTGGGGTTGGACTATTTCGCTGAAGACCGATGGAAGGATGCAGGGAGCCTGTGTCTCTGTGGGTGTTGTCCATTTGGCTTTACCGACTACAGACCCGTCACGTCGCTATCGCCCACCCTCTGTCTGGTCTTCCAGGCAACAGTTCCGCAGCAAAGGGAGGGTGAGTGTCCTTATGAGCACTTGGGCAAAGTTGGAAATCATTTTCTGAGAAGACCAGAGAATATCTCCACATGGGGAAGGAGGAGAATATAACACTTAACGCCCGGAAGACCCCCTTCCCCTCAAAAACAAAAACAAAAACCCCACACAATATAATTAAAAAGCAAAACAAATGACAACACCACGGAAAAGAAAGAAAGAAACAAACAAACAAAATCCCCTACCCCCCCATCAGTGTGAACCGACAATTATAAATAATATAAAAGAGTAATAAATCAATACATAATAGCACTGGGAAACTTTACATGTATGCATATTACAAACCAAGATTTTTTTATTTATTTTTTACAACAATCTGCTTCTGAACCATTTGTGGAGCTGTGTTTTGAAGCTGGCAAGTGAACTGCATGACTTTATTTGGGTTGGGATAGCATTCCAAGAGAGAGAGAGAGAGAGAGAGAGAGAGAGAGAGAGAGAGAGAGAGAGAGAGAGAGAGAGAGAGAGAGAGAGAGAGAGGCAGGCAAAGTAAAACAAAGCAAAACGAGAAAGAAAAAACAAATAATAAAAAAATCCAACAGCAACATAACAATCAGATGAAACCGCCCACTGGAGACAAAATACCATGGACGACAGAGAATTAAGAGAGACCGGAGGAAAGAAAACAAAGCAACAAAAAGCCCGTGATTAACGATCCGGAAACGAACAAGGAGATAAAACGGGCAAAGCACAGGAGATGGGAATTCAAGCCGAGTCCCATGCATGAAAACCACTCACACACAAAAGAACCTCACACAAGTAAGTAAGTAACTTGGTGTTTTACGCCCAGTCTACCATTACGTTGTATCAGGGCGAAACCTTACAGAAACAAAAGCAACACAAAAACGAACAAGCAAAAACAAAAAAACAAAACAAAACAACAACAACAACAAAACAACGAACACGTGGGATGATGGACAATCCTATAAATACTATTTTTTTCACCCCCACCCCCCCTCTCTCTATACATCTAAATACTATGTATAATTGCAAAAATTTTTGAGTGGGTTTAGAGTTTGCTGTATACTTTATTAGCATGGATGTCTTTGGTACGTTTAGCTTGTGAGTGCGTCTGGCGCTGTGAACACGCAAGATTTTGTATGAAGGTTTTTATGCGCCATGTATACATTTTCTTTCCTTCCTTCGAGTTTGGGAGAGGGAGGAGGGAGAATCGCGAGGAGGAATGAAGAGGAGGAGTGTAAGAAAGGAGGCGAACGATGAAGATAGAAGATAGAGGAAGAAGAAAAGGCAGGAGGAGGAAGACAGTGTAGGAGGAGAAGGAGAAAAAAAGAGGCAAAGAAGAAGAGGATGACGGATTAGTTGGTGGACAGACAATGAGGCGAAGGAAGGAGGAAGAG
>OY757543.1:15353094-15373094 GCA_963584105.1 Alviniconcha strummeri | reverse complement strand
TTCCATTGCAGAATCTGTACAGCCCCCGTGTGCAACCGCACGCATCAGCATCTGTGTGCATGTTAAAAATCGAAAACACTGGCAGCCATACTAGTGTTCGGACACACGAAAATACTGCACACACTGATAGGAGTGGGTATAGCGCTGTTCTTCTGGATGCTGTGCGCCCAGGTAAGGCGACCGAATTTTCCGTGAAGGGCCAATGAAGTTCTAAAGAGAAGGGGGGGGGGGATACAGCGGGGGCTGACGACTGACGAAAGAGACAGAGACAGAAACAGAAAGACTTAACAGAAAGACTAAAGGGGAGAGATTTTCAGTGTCAGCAAGACAGAGAAAGAGAGATTTTCTTCTCTCAGGAGAATGAGAGATGATGGCTAATAAAAGAAAGAGAGACAAAAGCGGAGAGAAAGAAAGGGGGCAGGGCATTTACGCACTTACACAGGAAGAAGACTGGGGAGAAAAGGGCGAGGGGAACACATCCAGCAAAGGAAGTCTGCTACCAAAACCATGACTAAGACCGGGAATTGATTTCGAGAAGGTCGGAGACAAAAGAGGTCTCCCCACTTACTGCCGGATGACGAGGCGAGGTCGCCAAGGTTGCAGAAAAGGTCAGACGACTGTCCACACGGCAATCTCTGATTGATTGTCAGCAAATAGTCACCAGCAAAGGGCGAGCCCGGGGCGCAAGGGGGAGCAATCTGGTCTCAACCCCTGAACCTCTGGCGTTGCAATGCGCACACTGGTGATCAGAGTCCTTACTGGGTCGCCAGAGTGACGGGTCCTTCTTACAAGATGCATGCAGTCTTGATATTAGATTCATAATGCACCAGCAAAATGCCTGCTTCGACCACTTCTTATCCAGGAATGGAAACGTTGAAGCTATTTTCGGTGATGTGGGTATTGACCCCGAGATATAAACAGAGAGAAAAAAAAGAAAAGGTTGCCCATTTTCGACGATTTTGGTGTTACGACTGAATAAGAGAGAGAGAGTCGGTGCCACCGAGATTTTAACTCGCGATCACAGGCGTGTGAGTCTGATGTGCTAACCATTAAACCATGGAGCTTCCTGATAAATGGGGCCGCAATTCAGTTTCTATCAATTAAGTTTATATCGCCCTTCTCGCACTTCAAAGAGCAACTCGTTCGCTTTAATAATCCTTAACGCTACTGCGTTAGCTAGCGAAAGAGGCGTTACCCGTACTATAGATACAAAGGACTGTCATGTCCCAAGACATCACCACACCAAGGTTCATCTCAACAGTTTCAACGGGCCGAACACCAAATTATTCAAGGCGTTCACACAAACAGACGGTAACTCTACTTCATTTTTAAGACAATATCTAACGGTCAGTCAACCAAGACGGTCATAATTATCAGGGAGAGAAAACAGTCACCAACCCACAGGTAACAATTCTGATTCAAAGTTCGTGTCTCACGTCGTTAAATTGCAAGAGGACCGGGAGCAATAAAATTGAATGAACCAGAACGATGGAATTCTTGCAGTAGGTGAAGCGTTAAAGGCAATATTCTAGCGTACTCGAGGAGTAGATAAAAGAGAGTCGAAATGATAGCTGTAGACTGTTAGCGTTTGCTTTCGAACAGAGCTTTTAACGGTCCGACGGATGACGATGTCCAACCCGGCTAAAAGCTGTCCCGTGAGACCTGGTGGCTGTGAGTGTCAGGCTTTTATTGTCATGTGGATTCATGTTGTTGTGTGTGTGCGTGTGCGTGTGTGTGTGTGTGTGTGTGTGTGTGTGTGTGTGTGTGTGTGTGTGTGTGTGTGTTGTTGTTGTTGTTGTTGTTGTTGTTTGTTGTGTTTTCGGTTGTTGTTGTCCGTTTGATCTGGTGTATGTTATTTTGTTGTTGTGTTGTTGTTGTTGTACTTCTTGTTCTCGGGTTGCTATTTTACTCGTTTGTTGTTGCTGTTGTTGTTCGTTTGGGGCCGTCTTTTGAGGTGGCACGGGGGGTGGGGGGGGGGGGGGGTTCACAGTTATCCGGATGGGATTTTTCCTCAGAGGCTCTAAGATGTGAATGATTAATATATATCAAGTTAGGTGAAGTTAACCTCTCTCTCTCTCTCTCTCTCTCTCTCTCTCTCTCTCTCTCTCTCTCTCTCTCTCTCTCTCTCTCTCCACATTTCCGCCTTGTTCGTGATGTCACCGATAGACTCTTGGACACAAACGGCTACACTCACGGTGGTGTTTTCTCGATGTACGAACGTCGATTTTTAGTGAACAGGACTACAAACAGAATTGGGGCGGGAAGGGGGGGGGGCGGGGAGGCGGGCAGAAATGTGGTGTGTCTGTTTTGTTATTTTCTTTTTCCATTCCTATTAATAAGACCCCTGATGTTTTTTTCGTTCCGGTCCCCCTTTAAATGAGATAAAGAGACAGACATACAAGACAAAGACTGACAAGGCGCAATATGACCAAAAACAACAACAACCGGCCAGCGAAACAATGATTCTGTCGGTATTTCCACACCCCTGTCTTTGGACTTTACGCCCATCGAACGGCACGGTCTGAAAAAGCCCTTGTTGTGAGTCAAATCCTGTTCGAGCGCTTCTAGATAATTCCCACAGGCATGCAGACGACACCACTGGTGAAGAACGGAGCGAAGACTGGACCCAGTGCCTGCCCTGCACCTTTAGAGGGAATTAACTGTTGTCGAGGTTTGGTCCTGCGGCTATTTCGAGCCGGATGTGTGGCTTCTGGTTCTGGTTCTGGTGGAGCACGTTAGTTCTCGGTGTTGGGAGGGAGTTAGGTTGTGACTCAACATGCAGCAACCAACCCGCGGACTGGGCGGTGTGCGTTGACAGAGACACCGTCGCCAAGTGAATTACCGCGAATTAGTGGCACAGCCTCCCTCCCTCCCCGTTGCCAGTTCTGACGTAAACAAGTTAATGACTCCTGTGGGCGTCGGTAGTGAAAACACTGAAACTGCTACAGCGACAGGACAAAGATCGGGATGGGCATGTGGGTACACGACTCTCACAGACAGACATATATGCGCATATGAACACGAATGCACTCACTCACGCGCCATGTATATGCACTCAAATATACACAGGTGTGTCCATGCAAAAAAATAAAAATAAAATAAAAAATAGGGACAGAAAGAGAGAGTGAGCGACACTAAGAGAGAGGAGAGAGAGTGGGGAGAGAGAGACAATGACAGAGACAGAGACAAACAGACAGAGAAGCAGCTTTTTGAGAGAAAAAAATGCATTCCAAATAGGGAAACACACACACACACACACACACACACACACACACACACACACACACACACACACACACACACACACACACGCACGCACGCACGCACGCACGCACGCACGCACGCACGCACACACACAAAAATCAACAGGACTCACCGATGGTGGAGACGACCGTGCCCACGAAGTAGAAAGATCCCGGGAAGTCCCACCTCGCTCTCTTCTGCCCCACGATACCGGCCGAGTCGGCCAGGGCGTGCTTCCGCAGCAACCTCTGCAAGTCCGTCACGTTGACCAGCGGGTTGTTGGCCAAGAAATCCTGGTACATGGCCTCGTACTCGGCGCGCTCCCTGAGCTCGTTGTCCGCCTCCAGCAACATGAAGACCCCTGCGCCAGCCGCCATGTACATGCACATGACAACGGCCAGCAGGATGAAGCGTGCGTTGTCCTCCTTCAGATGCAGCAGCGTACAGCAGCCTCGCCGACCCGGCCGAGACATCCCTCTCGCTGCATCGGCCCGACGTCTCCGTCGTTTCGCCTGACCCCGTCTCGGCCCCGACCCTGGCCCCGGGGTTGCCGCGGGCCCCAATTCTGGCCCCTGCCCCTCTTGCTCCTGCCCCTGCCCCTGAGGGTGTGGCTGAAGCCCGCTGCCCCGCCTCTCACGGCCGTCCGCCTCAACGCTCCACACTACTTCACTTATCTTCGGGCCGCCTGCTAACGTCCGCGGAAAACAGCAGAGCGAGTCCTCAGTTAGCGCTGTCCACGCTTCTGCTCCTAGTCGTCAATTTTGTCTCTTGAACGGGGCTGGAGTTGTAAACGCTCTACACTCCTAGGATTACCTTTTTTCCTCTCTCTCTCTCTCTCTTTTTTTTCTTCTTTTTTTTTTTTCTTTTTTTTTTTTTTCTTCTAGTCCACTTCAAAACAAATCAGATGAGGCGTTCCCCTGAGGTCCTATGGGCGTCGGATGTCCAAACGCTGCCCAACTGGTCGTGAAACCGTGTATTTAACTCAGCCCCAAATAGATACTGAACAACTCGTTAGAGCTCCAAAGAGTCTCAGCGGATTTCCACTTGTCTAAACTCGTCACCAGTCGTCGCAGATCTTCAGGCAGGGTTGAATGCTAATCAGAATTCCAAATACCCGTAAAGTGTCTTAATTCAGCTTCCTGTATAGTCTGTGCAATTTTGCTAACTTTTCAAGAAAAACAGCTTTTCCCAGCCGCGACAAGTCCTTTCTTTGTCACAAGATGTGGCACAATTTAAAGTGAATTTTCACCAGTCCAAAGTTGCAATGTTGCTCAGAGCGAAGAGAAAGCAGCATGCAAATTCAAAACACTCGACGTGAACTCAGTCCTACGGGATTTTGACGCTGTCACGATCAGTGCAAGACATTTTTGTTCACCCACATGCAAAACTCTGTCGTCAACCGAACGTAATGACCATGTAGTCAAAGTCACCAGCATCAACAGGGTATCTTCAACCTTTGGCACTGTTTCGACTTTCGCTCGTACTTGGACATATGGGAGGAAGGCTGGGAGACTACAAAATGGCAGCGTACTTGTCCTCTACACAGTACACTCGATTGTCTCTGCACACCGAAACGTTTACACCCGCGGCTTCTAGAATCCTTTAACTCTACCCGTTGGATGTGTTCCTGTGCAGGTCAGAGTGGGTGTTCGTGCCGGGATTCGAACCCAGTCCCTTTAGAGCCATGATAGCTTTGACAAATCAGTCACCTGCGAAAAGGATCTCCCCCCAGGGAGGTCATCAGAATCGCCCACGTCACCAGTCGGCACTGTTGCGGAAGATGGGCTCCTGTGATACGCTGCGTTCACAAAGTATTATTACGCCGTGAAACACGTGATGGGCGGCTGTGGCTGATCGTCGGACTACAAAGCGAATGGCGTCTCCGTTTACCGGACCCTCATTTCGCCCCACCCGCCAGAAGCGGCATTTTGATGTCAGGGATTTCTGTACAGCCTTGATGCCTGTGAAGCATGCGTCTGGTTCCCAGTCGGCAATGTCGGCAGCAGGTTTCCTATGTAGTATTGGGAAATCGTTTTCCGCAGCCAACGGAAGCTATGCTGGATTTTAGCGAGTTTTCCATGTAATGTCATGCATTTTGAAACTAGTGTTTACACTCGTCGGCAAAAATAATCCTGTGTTTGTTGTTGTTTTGTTTTTTTAGCTCATCTGGAGGAAGGTGTGAGAATGTAACTGTTCAGTACTCCCATGTCGATTAGTTTGTTGTTGACGCAATCATCAGGTCTGTTCTGTTGACACAGAGCTTTGAGTGCTGTTGTCAACCTGCATAAATTGTACAATCAGAACTGCTTTGTTGCTGGTGCACACAAGTGTTGCAAAATCAGGAATGCTTTGTTGTTGAGACACACTGTTCTTGTTGACACACGCAGTACATTCAAATCCGTTTTGTTGTTGACACGCACAGATCTGTACATCAGATCCCTTTTGTTGCTGAAGTACACTTGTTGGCTTTAGTTAGATTCATTTTGCTTTTCGACACACACAGCTGGTGTTGGCAACATACGCAACAATTGTAATACTAGATCCTCTTTGTTGGTGACACACACAACTATTAAACGATCAGCTCTTCATATTGTTGACACACACACACACATCTGTGCTCCAGTCAGATCCGCATATTGTCGACACATACACACACAACTGGAGTACAACCAGAACCACTTACTCTTGACACACACAACTGTGCTACAATCAGATCCACTTTGCTGTTGAGACATGCACACAACTGTTGTACAGCTAGATCTGCTTGTTGTTGACACTCTAAATAATGTGATCGTGTTATTGTTGACATTCACAAGTGTTGTATAATCAGATCTGTTTTGCTGTTAACACACAGAACTGTTGTACAATCAGATCTGTTTTGCTGTTAACACACAGAACTGTTGTACAATCAGATCTTCCTATTGTTGACGCCCACACGTTTTGTGCGGTCAGATCTGTTTCTAACTGTTGTACAATCAGATTTGCCTTGCTGTTGTTGACACACAAACTGTTGTACAATCAGATCCACTTTGCTGTTAACGCACACACAACTGTTGTACAGTCAGATCAGCTGTACTGTTGACGCACAAACAACTGTTGTACAATCAGATCCACTTTGCTGTTAACGCACACACAACTGTTGTACAGTCAGATCAGCTGTACTGTTGACGCACAAACAACTGTTGTACAACCAGATCCACTTTGCTGTTAACGCACACACAACTGTTTTTACAGTCAGATCGGCTGTACTGTTGACACACAAACAACTTGTACAATCAGATCAGCTGTGCTGCTGACTACCACAACAGCAACACGATCAGACGCACGTTCTGCAATGTATGTAAACACTTTCTTGTCCTCGGCAAAAGAGAAGACATTAATCCCTGAAGATCACATTCCACCGTTCAAAAGCAGAGACCGGAAACAGTATCCAGTGATTAAATCCAGCCCACAGACACAGCCAACGATCCCTACATCCACAGGTGGCACTTGGACCTGTCACCAAGCCACGATGATTCAAACTTTAGCCGATACTGAAACAGGAACAGAAACACAACCTTACGTTTAGACTGCACAGGTTAGATATGCATTAGCTATCCTAATCAAAATTAATAAGCACTGACGAGGATGATCATTTAAATGATAAAATGGGAGCAAATACTATGTGTACATAAAACGAAGCACAATCAGACGGCATAGTTACAAATGCAACTTTTACTCAAGCTCAATCGGAAAATGGTTTTGCTGTATTTTAAGGTCATTACTTAGAGTTATAATCTTGCAGTCACGTGGCGTGTCGGGTGACCATTCTGTACTTTAGTGATCACATTCACTGGCGTTGCCATCCCATAATTATCTGAATGATCATCTACATTGGCGGCGCCGTCTCATCTATTTTTACTTATTATACACACTGGCTTTGCCATCTTGTACAAATACGAGTATCTGATCACACATAATTATTGTCGTTGTCGTCTCACATCCAACTGATCACACAAACTAGACCGGCTTTGCAAGATCGTATAAGTATCCTGCTTAGTGTACAACTAACCGATTTCTTTCCCACAAGTCTGCGTGCTATGACAACAACAAAATAAGGGCGCGGGGGGGGGGGGGGGGGGCTAGGAGGGGAGGTTTCCTAAAAGTATCTTTGCAACCATAAGAAAGGTTTCCTAAGATTACATTTGTAACTAAAAGGAATGTTTTCTACCAGTAGATCTGCAACCAAAGAGAAGGTTTCATACGCGTAGGTTTGCAACAACAAGGCGGAGTTTCCTACGAACAGGTTTGCAATCAAATGGGAGATTTCCAAAGAGTCGGTCTGCAGCCAAAAGAGAGGTTTTCTTTTTGTTTATTTATATGAACACTTCTTCAGCGCCTCATCTCCAGAGGAACCCTAAGCTGCCGCTCCTACCAAGACTCGAGCCCTAAGCACTTCACAATAGACCCCTTTCGTTTATCTCGCTGTTACACAGCGACTTCCAATCAGAGTCGACTACAAAGTTCTACAACTCCTCCAAAGCGGACGAAGGGTGGGACGTACTGACACTGACTTCGGGCGTACTGAGATTTGACCGGGATGAATCATTCTGGATGCCCATAGACTTAGTAAAATTTCCGGTTTATTCAATCCATTGACTGAGAAAGAAGTTCCGGCATCTGGTTGGCCGTTGTTGTTATTATTTTATATTTTAGTAGTAGTAATAGTACTATCAATTTAATTTATTTATTATTATTGTTATTATTTATTATTTTTATATTTTTCTTTTGTGTTTGTTTCGGTTCAATTTGTAATGCCGCAGTGAGGAATAAGTGTCGAACCTCATCAGAGAGAGAGAGAGAGAGAGAGAGAGAGAGAGAGAGAGAGAGAGAGAGAGAGAGATCGAATTAGCCTAAAAGACTGTACACAGTAAAATTTAAGGTAAGAGATCAGAAATTAAAGGTGTTGACACAGAAACATCCCCACCCTCACATGCACGCTACACTGACACGTCCTGGCAAAACGGCACGAATCATAATAATGCAGTTACTCCCCAGCTTCTCTCATGCACACACATTCTCTCGTTCTGACAACAGTGATATATACTGCAGTAATTAAGTGCACATCCGGTACACTGGAGTATGATGGAGAAGAAAAACAACAACGGAAAAACAAAAAACAAAAAACGCACACACATTCTCTCGTTCTGACAACAGTGATACATACTGTAGTAATTAGGTGTACAGCCAGTACACTGGAGTAAGATGGAGAAGAAACACACACACACACACACACACACACACACACACACACACACACACACACACACACACACACACAAGAACACTTGCAACTTCATTCTTAACAGATTGGGGATCATTCTCGAGTCAGCGACGATGCGATATTTTGCCTTGTTACTGAAACCAAAGGACAGACGTTTAGCGGAATTCTTCATTCGACCGGTGGTTACACGGCAGTGATCTTTTCCGCCCATCTTGTCGCCGTGAAATGCGAGGTTTTCAATACTACTAGTACCAGGGAAATACAGCTATGCGCTCGGCCAGCAACCCAGCTGACGTGTTCCCCCCTACTTCCGGCAAATGCAAATCGCGTACACCAGTCCGCTGCGTATGCGCGAAGATTTAAGTGAAAGGGATCTATTGCAACTATAGTGCTTTTCTTTGCGTCTGCGCTCTAGTCGTATGCGCCGAGATGGCAGCAGTTTCACGTGGCACCTGCACCACCACCCAGCCATGTAGGAACCAAACAGCACTGTAACCACTTCGGTGGATATTCAAACGCGCTGTTTGGTTGTTACATGGCTGGTGCCACGTGAAACTGCTGCCGCACGTGAAACTGCTGCCGTCTCGGCGCAAGTTCTGTGTAAACCACCAGCAGCTTACAGCGTCACTATGTTGGAAGCTACATAAGTAGGATGAATGTGTGTTCGCTGCAACCTGCCGCCTGCACTTTCGGCAGACTGACCGGAATCTTTCACGTGCTACTGCGGTACAACGGGGGTGGAACGGATGCCGAAATAAGAGTCAGCACAGACCCTTGAGGAAAAAAAAATTCCCGCCGCACCTGCCGGGACTCGAACCTGAGATCTTTCGATCACGAATCCGTCATTCTAACCACCGATCCATCCCCCTACTACCTGTCAGAGTGCAGCTAAAAAGGAGATTACCTTCCAGTAGACATGCAATCAAAGGGGAGGTTACCTACGAGTAGACGTGCAATCAAAGGGGAGGTTCTTACGGGGCAGGACAGTTTCGTCAAATTCGTTCTAGTTTTTACATGTGTTACAGTGCTATTTTAGAGGGGGAAAACGAGCCTGCGGTCTCTGGCTATTATTAAATATTGATCCTCTCTCTCTCTCTCTCTCTCTCTCTCTCTCTCTCTCTCTCTCTCTCTCTCTCTCTCTCTCTCTCTCTCTCTCTCTCTCTCTCTCTCTCTCTCTCTCTCTCTCTCTCTCTCTCAACAATTTACATGCTCGTTGGGCGTGATTGCAGATGCTGTTAAAATAAATGAGCAAGACAAAAGGTAGAGTTCTAGTGCCTTGTCAACGCACGCCCCTTTTACAGCAGTCTAAAGCTCAGGCTAGACGATGTCAAGCTATGTGATTTATCAGGCTAGGAGTTGATGCTAAATGGTGCGGTGATGTCTCGCTTGGAGTCGATGTCAAGTGCCGTGATGATATCCCACTGGGATTCGATGTCAAGTGGCGTGATGATGTTTCTCTGGGATTCGATGTCAAGTAGTGTGATGATGTTTCTCTGGGAGTCGATGTCAAATGGCGTGATGATATCTCACTAGCTGGTGATGACAGATGGATTGGTGATGTCTCCCTGGTTGGTGATGTCAAGTGGTAAGTAAGTAACTTGGTTTTTTACACCCAGTCAACCAGTACGGTTATATCAGGGCGATGTCAAGTGGTGTTGTGATGTCTCACTGGTTGATGATGTCAAGTGGTGTTGTGATGTCTCTCTGGTTTGTGATGTCAAGTGGTGTTCTGATGTGTCGTTGGTTGGTGATGTCAAGTGGTGTTGTGATGTCTTGCTTGTTGGTGATGTCAAGCGGTGTTCTGATGTCTCCTCGGTTGGTAATGTCAAGTGGTGTTGTGATGTCTCGCTGGTTGGTGATGTCTGGTGGTGTTCTGATGTCTCTCTGGTTTGTGACGTCAACGGGTGTTCTGATGTCTCCTTGGTTGTTGATGTCAGATGGTGTTCTGAAGTCTCCCTGGTTGGTGATGTCCAGTGGCGTGATGCCTCGCTGGGAGTTGATGTCAGGTGGTATGATGATGTATCGTCGGATGACGTCAGGTGGTGTGATGGTGTATCGTCGGATGACGTCAGGTGGTGTGATGATGTATCGTCGGATGACGTCAGATGGTGTCATAATGTTTCGCTGACTAGTGTGAAGTAAAGTGGTGTTATTATATCTCGTGGCTAATAATGTCAAATGGTGTGGTGATGTTAAGCGCTATGATGGTGTGTCGTTAGCTGGTGACGTCAAGGTGGTGTGATAATGTCTTGCTCGATGTTGCTCTCAAACGATGCGACGATGTCTCGCTGGCTGATGTCCAATGCTGTGATGTCTCACTGGTTTATGATCTCAGGTGGTCTGATAACGTTTTGTTGAATGACGTCAAGTGGTGTGATGATGTCTCACAGACTAGAGATATCAAGTCGTGTGACGACGTTGCGGTGGTGTGATGACGTTTCGCTGACGGGTGATGTCAATTGGTGTGATTACGCCTCACTGGGTGATACGGATGTCAAGTGGTGTGACGGTGTCTCGTTGGCAGTTGGTGTCCAGTGGTATGATGACATCTCACTGGTTGGTGCCGAGCCGAGTAACTGACACACTTGAACAAATGATAGCAAGGCTAATCATATATTCTGGACACTCACTTCGCTGTCTCCTTTGTCGTTCAGTTTCGCCAAACAGTTTCAATCGATTTGAGCACGGTGTCTTAATCATTTTGATCTGCAGACAGTGAACAAGATGAGGAAGATGGAAGAGGCGAAGATGGTCTGGTGATTAAATCTTGATGGTGACGATGACGAGGAGGAGGATTATGGCGACGACGACGACTAAAACTATGATGATGATAATAGTTGTGTTTAAAAAAAAAAATTATGCTTCACTCTTGCCACTGGCAATTTGTTTTCCAAGCAGAGCCAAATGCGAAAACTGACAGACGAAAATAATCTCAATCCCTCGATATGGATGATGATGACGATGATGATAACAGCAATAACGAGGAAGATGAGGAGGATGGCGTTCTTGCGCAAGCGTATGATCCACGATTATAGATATGCTTCTCCCCTAGCCGCCATGACAACTAGAAGGCAACACCCTTTTTGTCCCAATAAATCCACCCGTATAGTCAGTCTGTACTAGCGTATATAGACCTCGCATCCTCTCTCTCTCTCTCTCTCTCTCTCTCTCTCTCTCTCTCTCTCTCTCTCTCTCTCTCTCTCTCTCTCTCTCTCTCTCTCTCTCTCTCTCTCTCTCTCTCTCTCCCCCTTGCCTTCCCATTGCGACTGTTTCTGTACATTGGAACCGACACAAACATTGAATCTGAAGGCGACATAGCAATGCCAGTTGCGTGTCATTATCTGCAATAGAATGTTCTGTGCATTTTGCCAGCTACAGCAGCAAAGCTCTGAACAGATCACGTCTGAAACAACGCTGCTCCTCTCTTTCTTTGTCTATATAGATTTTCCCCTTTCCTTCCCGTGTTTCTAGCATCAGCAAAGGTTACGAGGGCATCTCGAAGCTCTGTAGCCACAAAGGAAATCCAATGGACTAGCTGTTTCAGAATATGTTTTGATCGTTTGTGTTCGTATATTGTCTCGTCAAGTTAACAGACGATTTTGAAAATACTATGGTTTTTGTTTTGTTTGTTTGTTTTCCAGACAAAAGATGTATGGATGTTCACTGTGATGACCTTAGAGGAGCTAACTTTCTCTAAACAAGTTTCGTCCGAAAAAGGTAGAATAGATTGAAATAAAAACATAAAATCAAGGATTGTGTTTTTAGGTTGATGGATTTTCTGTGCGTCTCTCTCTCTCTCTCTCTCTCTCTCTCTCTCCTCTCTCTCTCTCTCTCTCTCTCTCTCTCTCTCTCTCTCTCTCTCTCTCTCTCTCTCTCTCTCTCTCTCTTATGTCAAGGTTCTAAGCAAGATTTCCTTCACAATAATAATCATTACTTTAAGCGCTTTAAAAGAGCCCAGAACGCCGCAGGGCTGGAGGCTAAATGAAGCCAGCTGCCAGTGGACGCTAGTTAATGTGCAGCTGCTACTTACAGTAACTGTCAGCAGGATGCTCAGCCTGAGGTTATGGTGAACAGGGCTATCCGACCGTCCTAAACGCGTTAAAAGTTATAGACTCATATTTCTATCTTTAGCCGGTCTAAATGCTGTATGCAAATTGTGGTGCTGGTGCTGTCGTTACCGTAAGAGGCTATTGAGGAGAAAATGAGCACGTGTTCCGACTGATACCGTCCCACATTGTTGATGTTGTTTATTGTTTTTATTTGGCGCTATTCTCCGTTTTCTCCGTTCTCGAGCAGACTCACTGCGCTCACATGTGGTTCTACGTGCTAACTGAAGACCACAAATTATTCAAGAAATGGGGATTCAGGCGTCAAGACACATCATGATCAACACAGACGACGAAGAGGGGACAGGAAAATATCGAATGGGAAGGGGTCATTGCGTCACTGGCATCTGCTACAGTCGCAACGAACTTTAAACTTGAAACTGACAAGGCTGTTGTCACGCGATATGCAATCAGTTTTGAGTGTTAGACGTCATGCGCGTTGCATTGTTGGTAAAACAAGGGACCTTCGAGATCTAAAAATACACAGAAGCCAATATCTATTTTTTATTGACGATTCGAGCATGTGGACACAGAGCAGGACTTACGGATTCTTGAACAAATCGGGATTTGGAGCCATCCGCCTTTAACGTCACTTGCTCATCCTGCGTATGGCCGGCTGTCAGCTGTTATAAGTGCCACAGCAGGACAACAGCGGAACATTAAGCAGCTCACATTAATGAGCTAGATAGAGAGAGGACTGGTTTTTTAGCGCCCAGTCAATCATGACGGTTATATCAGCGGCCTGTTTAATGAGACTTTTAAAATTGTTGGCAATACAGGTGAATGGTCTTTATCCAAGAGTGCGGGGGGGGGGGGGGGGGGGGGGCAAACCGGAATAACCTGAGAAAACTGCAGCCTACAAGCCAGCTACGTGAAAAAAATGACTGCTCTTTGCGGGAATGGAACCTCGCCCTCCAACATCTAAGCAGCTCAGCCATGAGAGAGAGAGGGGAGAGGAGAGAGAACTCGAAACTTTATTTTACAAGGATTGTAGTTTAGGTTCCGTCAAAACCCTGTTTAACAACTAGTTCTTGCTAAGCTACTGATGACTAGATATCAAATTACAGGCATTGTATATATACATATAGGCATGAATGAGTGAGTGAACGTTATACATAAGAAAGAGAGAGAGAGAGAGAGAGAGAGAGGAGAGAGAGAGAGAGAGAGAGAGAGAGAGAGAGAGAGAGAGAGAGAAGAACGAGAGAGGGAAAAACAGAGAAAGTGGAGAGAGAAAGAGAGAGAGGAGAGAGGTGGGGGGGGAGGACAGATAACGAGAGAGAGAGAGAGAGAGAGAGAGAGAGAGAGAGAGAGAGAGAGAGAGAGAGAGAGAGAGAGAGCAACGAAGACTCGGAGACAAAGCTTGGATTTTACGTGGCGCCAACCGTGCAGGGTGACAGAGAAAAAGTAACTTCATCAACTGTGGTTACAAGTCATTCACCGTTCGTGATACACGGCACTTTTGTTTGAAAACAGGTTATCGGGACAAATGAAGATGACTGAGCCAGGAAGCCAAGCATTAAAAAGGCGTAATGCTTTACAGCAGACGAAGCATGCGAAGCTATATTCTTATCCACCCTGCCTTAGAAGAGGGAACCTTTAATATTCTTTTAGATAGAGAACACACACACACACACACACACACACACAACACACACACACACACACACACACACACACACACACACACACACACACACACACACACACACACACACCGATTAGAAACATGTTGTGATTACTAGAAAACGATTGACTGATTGCTGGTATTTCAAATCTAGTCAAACGCGAAGATCACATTTAGGTAAAACACCATTCATCAACTGACGAGTCAACGTCCGATGCACTGTCCTTGTCACACATTAATGTACTGAAAAAGAAGTTTTTGCCAGCGAAAAACTCCTGTGATTGACCTGGGAGCGGGTAACCGAAAGGTCGCGGGTTCGATTCCCGTCAGGAATGGCAGGAGATTTTTCTTCTCCAGGATCAACCTTCCGTGCTGACTCTTATTTTGATATCCGTTGCACCCCTGAAGCACAACAAACGATCCCGGTCATTCTGCCAAAAGTGCGGGTGGCAGGTTACAGCTAAACACGCATGCACCTTACATATGTGTCTTTGCATGAAGTGATGTGGCATGGTGCATGTTTGTATGATGTACACGCCGAGACGGCAGCAGTTTCATGCGGTACCAGCCATGTAACAAAATGAACCAAACAGCGCTGTAAGTACAACCATTCCGGTGGATATTAAAACGCGCTACAAAAAGCGACAGTTTCTCACTCTGAATCACATTAGTCGAGGTTAACCAGCTCGAGAGCGAACAATAGCGCTATACAAAGGCGATCAAGAACAACAACATGGGAAGCTATATTCTGACTCATACACAGATCAATGGGCGGTAGGGGGACAGGAGAGATATTGAGTACATCAAACAATTTAAAAACAAAGCGAAAAAGCTCCCCCTCGTGAAACGCGAACATTTGAATCCAAAAGGGAGCAACAGCTGCCGATGAAAAACGTTTGATGTCCGAAGACCACATTTCAAATAAGAGATTATTGACAGAACTATTACCATCGCCAGATGAACAATCAGTATAGAGCAATAACCACGTAACTTCCGTTGTAAAAAAATAAAAATAAAAAAAGGGTAAAAAGAAGAAGGAAAAAAAGTCCAAGAACAAACCTGTTTCCAAGACAGAAAAATGCCGGTAATCTTCTGGTGCTCTTACTCACCACAGAATCCTCAATTTCTTCCGTAGCATCATAATTTCTGTGTTCCCCACTCACTCACTCTCTCTCTCCCTCCCTCGCTCTCTTTCTTTCGGGACACGTTTTCCTTTCTCTTTTTTTCTTCTTCTTCTTTTCACTCACTTAATGATAATGAGCGTAGCCATCCACTACTACAACGACCTACAAAACCGGGGCGACACTTAGCCCACACCGTCAACGCCCATCAGGAACTTTGCCACAAACCTCTCGGACGGCGTCAGACCTGTTGTAGTAGTCGGCCTGTTGCTTGGTCCACGGATCCAACCATTGCCTAGACCGTTTTCCGTCACACACAGTGCCCAGTCAGTGTTTTCCCGCTCTGGCCTGGCTGTAGCGAGAGGCGGGCCGGCGCACAACGCGTGCCACTCTTTCAGTGCCATCGAGTCGACAGCGTGGTTGCATGCAGCTAGCAGCGACGACGACGGCAGCGGATAGGACGACTGGCTGCGACAGGTTGGCCGCCGAGACCGAAGGAAAAGGTGGTGTTGGTTGGTGGTAAGACTGAGTGATGCTGAACTACTGACGCTGCTGTAGGTAGGACTTGTGGGCTGGGGTTGTGCACGACTGATGTGGGATGGAGTGATGTTGAAGGGATGTCGGTGTAGGACTGATGTAGGATGGACTGATGTTGAAGGGATGTCGGTGTAGGACTGATGTGGGATGGAGTGATGTTGAAGGGATGTCGGTGTAGGACTGATGTAGGATGGAGTGATGTTGAAGGGATGACAGATGTATGATGGAGTGATGTTGAAGGGATGTCGGTGTAGGACTGATGCATGATGGAGTGATGTTGAAGGGATGTCGGTGTAGGACTGATGTAGGATGGAGTGATGTTGAAGGGATGTCGGTGTAGGACTGATGCATGATGGAGTGATGTTGAAGGGATGTCGATGTAGGACTGATGTAGGATGGACTGATGCATGATGGAGTGATGTTGAAGGGATGTCGGTGTAGGACTGATGTAGGATGGAGTGATGTTGAAGGGATGTCGGTGTAGGACTGATGTAGGATTGAGTGATGTTGAAGGGATGTCGGTGTAGGACTGATGTAGGATTGAGTGATGTTGAAGGATGTCGGTGTAGGGCTGATGCATGATGGAGTGATGTTGAAGGGATGTCGGTTTGGGACTGATGTAGGATTGAGTGATGTTGAAGGGATGTCGGTGTAGGACTGATGCATGATGGAGTGATGTTGAAGGGATGTCGGTGTAGGACTGATGTAGGATTGAAGAAATAACTAGTGTGGGATCGTTGCAGGATAGAGTGATGTTGAAGGGATGGCTACAGAGTAGGACATCTTCTGACGTATTCACTCTCGCACGCACCATCGAATCCTGCATTTCAGATGTGAAGGTCTGGGTAGGCCAGAATACACTTCAGTTAAATGACGACAAAACAGAGATTCTTCTGACTGGTTCTGTTCCTGGAACTGATCTTCAATATGTGTGGGTCAGAGTGACATCCCATTAAATTTCCAGTGCAGCTCGTAACCTTGGTGTAATTTTTCACAGCAAGCTTGCGTTGAAAGAACAGGTGAACTATGTCAAGCTGCTTAACTAGCGATCAGGCGGATCGGTTCAATCCGACAGTACCTTTCTCTAGACGCCACCAAAACTCGTTTTCTTAATTTTTCTCTCTAGGCTTGATTATTGTATCCTCTCCTTGCTGGCTCTCCTCAGGGTTCTCCTTGATAAAATTCAAAGAGTGGTCAACCGCTCAGCTAGCCTCATCTGCAAAGCTTCTAAAACTGTCTACTTCACTTATATACTCTAAGATCTCCACTGGCTACCAATCAGCAGCCGGATTCCACATAAAATGGATATCATCTACTTCCATGTTGCCTCTGGTACGGCTCCTCCATACCTCTCAGTGTTGCTTATCTCTACTCTCCCTCTTGCTCTCTTCGATCAGCCTCGGATACTCGGATCTTCCGTGTTCCTAGGATGGACAGGAGGATCCTAGGGAAGAGACATATCTATTCAGTACATCGGAACCTGTGATCTAGCTGAAACGCTCTTCCTCTCTCTGTCAGGCATTCTTCTCCACTGTCTTCCTTTACGTCAAAACTGAAACCCACCTCTCCTCTTCTGCATACTGACTTGTCGTTTAGTTTCATCTCATTCTACCATCCCTTCACCACTAACGCATGTAGATGTAGTGCGTGCGTGCGTGCGTGCGTGCGTGCGTGCGTTCGTGCGTGCGTGCGTGCGTGCGTGCGTGCGTGCGTGCGTGCGTGCGTGCGTGTGTGTGTGTGTGTGATAAAATGAGTATATCCTTAGGCCTTTGTAAGCGCCACAGTGCCCACTCCCACCCTATGCCACATTGCCTACACACACTCTATGCCACGTTGCCTACACACACTCTATGCCACATTGCCTACACACACTCTATGCCACCTTGCCTACGCCCACTCTATGCCACACTGCCTACACCCACTCTATGCCACATTGCCCATACCCACTCTATGCCATATTGCCTAAACCCACTCTATGCCACTTTGCCCACACCCTCTCTATGCCACATTACCTACACCCACTCTGTGCCACTTTGCCCACACCCACTCTATGCCACATTGCCTACATCCACTCTATGCCACATTGCCTACACCCACTCTATGCCACATTGCCCACGTTTAACTGGCTGAGCGCGTGCCAACATCAATCGATAAAACGTGAAAAGTATAAATGCCAGCTGGCGTGTCAAATAAGCATTCTGCTTTGATGGCGTGCAGACGTCAATCTAACACTGACGCGATACACACATTAAGTAACCTACGTAGAGTATGGATGGGGAAGGGGGCTAGAGGGGGACAGCGTTATAAAAATGGGAATGAATTTCTTACACTCAAAACACATAAAAGGTTAAAAGGAGCGCTATTTATTATGACAAAATGCGAACGCTATTTATTATGACAAAACACTAAATGCGAATTTTGGAGGTATTCCTTTCTTTTAAGCTACAAAACAACACTTGAACGGTGAAAAATAAGATGTACTTATCTGTTTTGTTTATTAAACCCTCTTTTTTTCGCCCTGATATAACCGCAATGGTTGACTGAGTGTGTGTGTGTGTGTGTGTGTGTGTGTGTGTGTGTGTGTGTGTGTGTGTGTGTGTGTGTGTGTGTGTGTGTGTTGTGTGTGTGTGTGTGTGTGTGTGTGTGTGTGTGTGTGTTTACCGTAGTTTACTGGTCGGAAATTAGTGGAAAAGAACAAGTACTAAAACCTAACACCGCATGCACTTTACATGTTTTTGGAGACAAGCGACTGATTGAACTGCAGTTAATCTGGACTTTGTTAACAGGTGATTGAATGAAGCGTGGGTCAAGCAGAGTTCACAACACATAATTATGACTGTTCAGACAAGCCGTGTAGGAATACAATGATTACTGCAGGGTCAGCGAAAGGGGTCGATATCCGACAGAGTGCTCGGCTTGTTTCGGAATTGGTGGAATCAGCTGCGAGGAACACCTAGACACCAAGATGCAACTCCAAAAAATAAATACAAAACAGCTATTTTGATGAGATATTAAACAAAAGGCGCAAACACGAAGAAAACTAAAGCAGATACAGTCACACCGCTGCCTCGAAAATTCATTAATCAGACGATCAGAACGGACTCGAACAAACTCGTCTAAAATTTACAAGACATAAAATAAAACGTTGATAACTCGTTCAAGCTAAACATTCTGGTGTCAACAACACTATACCACCCCACATTATGCTGATCTCTAGAGACTTCACAACGCGTTCAGTCCATCAGTATCCAAGCCCTGCTGTTCGATTGTCAGCAACACTTTTAAATAACCGGCAGACACAACTTTGACGTAGAAGTACTGCTAGGTCCACGTGCGCCGTGTGGTCTGCTCGTATTGTTACGCGACAGCTCGGCTTTGCCTGCTCTTCGATTTACTCTCTCTCTCTCTCTCTCTCTCTACTTCTCTCTTCTCTCTCTCTCTCTCTCTCTCTCTCTCTCTCTCTCTCTCTCTCTCTCTCTCATCTCTCTCTTCTCTCTCTCTCTCTCTGGATGGATGGATGGATGGATGGGATGGATGGAATGGAATTGTGTGCAATAAGCTCCGGTCTTTACGACAACCCTGTCAATGATGATGACGTTTCAGAGTCTGCCCTCCGTTTTACCCCAATCTCACTGCGTCTCCGTCTCCCACTTGGCTTCCTCACAAACAGACATGCATCAAGCTCTGTGCACAGCTGGGGGGGGGGGGGGGAGCCTGCAAACAGAGAACATATATATACACACACACACACACACACACACACACACACACACACACACACACACACACACACAAACAACACACACACACACATGCACGTACGCACATACACACGTGCGCGCACACACACACACACACATACGCATACACATCTTATCACACACACACACACACACACACACACATACACACACACACACACACACACACACACACACACACACACACACACACACACACACACACACGCACGCACGCACGCACGCACGCACGCACGCACCGAAGCACCACAAACACGCGCACGCACACACAGACACACACACACAAGCAAACACACACACACACACACACACAAGCGCACGCACACACACACAAGCGCACGCACG
>OY757543.1:15339456-15352894 GCA_963584105.1 Alviniconcha strummeri | reverse complement strand
CCTGACAATGGCCTTCTTTCTGAAGGCTGCATTTTAAAGGAGAACCAAAGTGAAAAGTCGTCTTGACCTAACAACGCAGAAAACGTGCAAATAGTTATTTCCATCTGCAAGCTTAATTAATCTAATCTTTCAGTCAGTATTTCTACAAAAGAATTACTTTTTGTTGTTTTGTTTGTTTGTTTCTTGTTTTGTTTGCTTCGAATTCGAACAAACAGTGCCAGAATTAATATAAGTTGTGTTTGAGAAGAACACGACCATGAAGCTCACGAGCATATAGACAACTTCTTCACCAGCTGATGTTCAAGATCCTCAACGTTTGTTTGTGTGTACGTAATAATATCAGCTGCTGGTTCGCTGCTTAATAATAATAATAGATAACTTTTGTATAGCGCTATTCTCTGGTGTACACAAACTCACTGCTCTTTACAACATTCTCCAACATTCTCTAAGTTTCACAAACATAATACATATAATTATGACAACTAACAATGTATAATATACACACACCAAAAAAGTACATGCACCATATGAGAAGCAGCAATATATAAAGAAAAAGAATCATATTACTACCTACCCTTAATTCCCTCCCTCCCACTGAGTCCCCACCTCCGCCCCCAACTGACACACACTTGAAAAATGCTTGAAAGAGGGGTTTACCTTGAGATAACTGCATGCGTGGTTTTGTATTGTGTGACTGAAATAAGCGTTCTTTTCAACCCTTTGTGGGATTTCGTCTCATAGGGAAGTGAATAGAGACTGAAAAAAAAAGATGAAAAAAAAGAAGAAATTAACAAAAAACAGGCAGGCAAATGCTTAGCGGGATTCCAGTCAGTGTTGTTTGAATAAGAACAGGCGGCAGAAGCAAGAAAAGTGAATAAAACTAGTTTGATGGATGAGAATGGGCCGGTAGGGAAATAAGGAAGAAAACTGATGAATCAAGCTCCCCCCCAACCCCTTCCACCCCCACCCCCACCCCCTCATCCCCCCACAGAAAAAAGAAGAAGAAAAAAAAAAAAAATGTACGTACGCCTACGTGCATCTGTGTGTGTGTGTGTGTGTGTGTGTGTGTGTGTGTGTGTGTGTGTGTGTGTGTGTGTGTGTGTGTGTGTGTGTGTGTCTCTCTCTCTCTCTCTCTCTCTCTCTCTCTCTCTCTCTCACACACACACACACACACACACACACACACACACACACACACACACACACACACACACACACACACACACACACACATGCAAGCACCAACGCTTGCACTTATGCACACACACACACACTCACACACACATGCAAGCACCAACGCTTGCACTTATGCACACACACACACACACACACACACACACACACACACACACACACACACACACACACACACACGCACACACACACACACACACACACACACACACACACACACACACACACACACACACACACACACACACACACACACACACTTTGCCCCCACCCCCACCTCCCTGCCGATAAACGAGGAACCAGTAAAGGCACGCCCTTACATCTGTAAGACATGTTTTTTGGGGGGAATAAAACAAGCCATTGCGTTTTGTTCCCATTTCTATAACTGTCCCGCTAATTGCCGATCAAGTGAGCTGCCCTGGCAATAGGCAGCATTGTTTGCCTGCCAAGTTAACGGGATGTCTGCATGGTAACTAGCATCAATGCCGGTAAGTGCCAGTGACTCAGGTTTACACACTGACCGCTGACAGACTGCCAAGTCACACACGCCCGCTACAGTACAGTCAGTGACCTGAGGAATGTCAACAACATGGTAGTCAAAAGCTGTAATTATGACCTCTGTTTTTACCAACCATCAGCTGTAATTACCCGCTGTTGCCTGCATGAATGATCGCGACTCTCCCCTCCCTTCTCCTCCCCTATCGCCCCCCCCCCCCACTCTCTCTCTCTCTCTCTCTCTCTCTCTCTCTCTCTCTCTCTCTCTCTCTCTCTCGCTCTTTCTCTCTCAGTGCTATCCTCTCTCTCCTTCCCCCTCTCTCCCTCCCTCCCTCCGTCTGTCTGTCTGTCTGTCTGTCTGTCTGTCTGTCTGTCTGTCTGTCTGTCTGTCTGTCTGTCTGTCTCTTTCTCTCTCTCAGTGCTACCTCTCTCTCTGTCTCTCTCTCTCTCGCGCGCGCGCCATTCCCCATTCTCTCTTTCTCCCCCCCCCCCTCCTCTTTGTCTCTCTACCCCTCCCCTTCATCTAAATCGCCCTGTGGTGACTTTCTATGGTTGACGGGACGTTGACGTCCAAGAACTACTTTCTCTCTCTCTCTGGCCCTCTGTGTGTGTGTGTGTGTGTGTGTGTGTGTGTGTGTGTGTGTGTGTGTGTGTGTGTGTGTGTGTGTGTGTGTGTGTGTGTGTGTGTGTGTGTGTGTGTCAAAAATTAGGGCTGCCTTCTCACGCGATTCACCACACCAACAGGCAAAAAACCGTGCGTGCTGTGAGTAAATTGGTTTACATTGTGCCAGTATTCCGTAGCCTATAAGTGAGACAATAAAGTTTCAGAGGTAATTAAACTGATACTCCCTATGGCTAAGCATTTGCGGAGTCAGTGTGCAGTTTCTGGTGCTGGACAGTTTCAAACAGCAGTCTGTAGACAGCAGGCTCTTTGCCAAATATAACAGACAGCTCAGCAAAGGGAACGATATCCACAAGAGCCGTCATCCATAAAATCAATGATGTGGCAATTTATCACTGGCTTTCTGAGTTCATTGTCCCACCTTACTCGGCGGAAATCTAAAACGGTTGACGCTTTGTACTTCTAAACGTTGTTTGACGTTTTTGGGTTGAGGGTATAATATAATGCGGCTAAGAACAAACTACCAGGGTTGCTGTGTAAAAAGCCGAACCAATTCCAACAATATGAGAGTGTGTGTGTGTGTGTGTGTGTGTGTGTGTGTGTGTGTGTGTGTGTGTGTGTGTGTGTGTGTGTGTGTGTGTGTGTGTGTGTGTGTGTGTGTCTCACTGACTGACTGAATGACTGACTGAGTGACTGACTGAGTGACTGAGTGACTGACTGACTGACTGACTGAACTTTATTACGCAAGGATAAAGGTTTAGGCACGAATTCCTTTCGGGCAACCTGTCCTTGATACAATAACAACACAACCAAACGGTACAACAAAACTCAGTAATAATAAAACACTAAAATTATAAAAAGGAAAAAGCGAACAACAAAAGGGGATGGGGGGGGGGGGGGGGAGATTAAATACAAAAGAATTAGAGAGAGAGAAGAGAGAAAGGGAGACAGAGAGAGAGAATAAGAGAGACAGAGAGACACACACAGAAGGAGAGACAGAGACACAGAGAGTGAGACAGGGACAGACAGACAGACAGAGAGAGTGTGTGTTTACAAAGGGTGTAGTACACACAGCACGCGAAACGCCTAAAAGCATTGTAAAGAGATTTCCCCAAAGAAAGGTACTAAGGAAATAAACGGCACGAAGTCCATGAGACAAAAACCTGGTGCAAAACGATAGGATTGTCCCAATAGGATTTGTCAGCAGTTCCCCAAGACAAAAAGATTGTAAGCTGGACTTGATGCAGAAAGCAGTTTAGGGCCCCCGGCAAACAGTAGCGGGCTAAGGAGCACGTCTACGTTCCCCTTTTCCTCTGCTCCCTCCTACCCTCCCTTCACCGCTTGGTCTTTTCCCTTCCTTCCCCTCGCTCGCCCTCCTCTCATTTTTGTTCTCTACCCCTTCTCTGCTTCCTTCCTGTTATCCCCATTCTCCTCTCGTCCTCTCCCTTCTCCTCTCGTCCTCTCCCTCTCCTTTCCCTCCTTCCCGTTATCCCCCCCTTCTCCTATCGTCCTCTCCCTTTCCTCTCCCTCCTTTCCGTTATACCCCCCCCCTCCTCTCGTCCTCTCCCTCTCCTCTCCCTCCTTCCCGTTATCCCCCCCCCCCCTTCTGTTCTCGTCCTCTCCCTCTCGTCTCCCTCCTTCCCGTTATTCCCCCCCCCCCCCTTCTCCTCTCGTCCTCTCCCTCTCCTCTCCCTCCTTTCCGTTATTCTCTCCCCCCCCCCCCCTCTCCTCTCGTCCTGTCCCTCTCCTCTCCCTCCTTTCCGTTACTCCCCCTCCTGCTCTCGTCTTCTCGTTCTCCCCTCTCCCATTTCCATTATTCCCCCTTCTCCTCTCGTCCTGTCCTTCCTTTCCGTCACTTATACTCTTCTCCACTTCATCCGTCATTTCCTCTCCTAACATTCCCCTCTTTCTGCATTTCGTCACTTCCGCCCCTTTTCCCCCTTGGTCATTTCCTCCCCTCTCTTCTTCCTGTCTCTGCTTTCCGTCACTTGTACTCCTCTCCTTCCCCTCTCCTGCCTTTCCGTCACTTGTACTCCTCTCCTTCCCCTCTCCTGCCTTTCCGTCACTTGTACTCCTCTCCTTCCCCTCTCCTGCCTTTCCGTCACTTGTACTCCACTCCTTCCCCTCTCCTTCCCTTCCGTCACTTGTACTCCTCTCCTTCCCCTCTCCTGCCTTTCCGTCACTTGTACTCCACTCCTTCCCCTCTCCTGCCTTTCCGTCACTTGTACTCCTCTCCTTCCCCTCTCCTGCCTTTCCGTCACTTGTACTCCTCTCCTTCCCCTCTCCTGCCTTTCCGTCACTTGTACTCCTCTCCTGCCTTTCCGTCACTTGTACTCCACTCCTTCCCCTCTCCTTCCCTTCCGTCACTTCCACCCTTCCCTCTCTCCCTCTCTCCCGTCATTTCCTCTCTTTTCCTCGTCTCCCTCCGCTCCGCCAAGCTACCTGTTCGTCCAATGTAGCCGTCATGGTTGACTGGGTGTTAAAAATGAAGTAGCTATCGATCCCGTTCCGTCCATGTATATCCGTGTGAAATTCCAAAATCAGGTCGACAATCCGGATAAAGTAGACGCTGTTTAGCGTTGTTCACAGTACAACAAACCTCAGCATTAACTGAAAAACAAGTGTTTCAGAGCTCAGGAGTTATGTGAAAGTCGAGATGGCCGTCCTGGGCTCTCAGTCCCTAATAGTCCGTAATTAAAATATATGGTCTCTGTGGACGTAAAGCCTCATTAAACTTGAACAAGAAGACACTTTTCATTTACAATCATTCGTCAGTGTATTATCTGTCTGATGCTTAAGAACGGTGTTTCCACTGAACATTTGCGTATGTCTTGTGTTGTCTAATTAAAATCAGCGTTCTTTTTAACAATTTGTGCGTTTTCATCTTGAAGCGGTACTTGACTGTTAACACTCGTAACCTAAAATAAGATTAGAAGATATAATAAAAAGATAAGGACTGCACTTTACAATTGACTCCTTTTGTCTTTGACTAATATAATTTTAGACACGCATGCTGCCATCGCCTTTGAGATTATACTATCGACGTCAGATGGTTGTGTGTGTGTGTGTGTGTGTGTGTGTGTGTGTGTGTGTGTGTGTGTGTGTGTGTGTGTGTGTGTGTGTGTGTGTGTGTGTGTGTGTGTGTGTGTGTGTACATATATACATACCTACATGTTGGTTAAAACAAAAGGTATCCCTGATACGTCTATCAAAAATAATCATTAGTCTACAGTATGACCAGAGACCCAAAAATACCCAGATATACGAAGTTCCGCTGTGTACAGAATACAGGAGCAGCAGCAGCAACAAGCATATGACAAACTACAGAGAATCTGGATTGCAAAACCCAAGCCTGTGTGAAAAGCGCAGTGCACGCAGTCAATATTCATGCTACGTTCTGACCCGGATGGTAATTCAATAACGAGGGGAAGACCTATGTAGCATTAAAACAAAACCCCAGTCCTTTTTCATGTGGTTCCACACCTAAGTGTGTGTGTGTGTGTGTGTGTGTGTGTGTGTGTGTGTGTGTGTGTGTGTGTGTGTGTGTGTGTGTGTGTGTGTGTGTGTGTGTGTGTGTGTGTGTGTGTGTGTGCGTGCGAAACCGCCTAATCAATAGAACAGGCAATCGTAAGTAGCTGTAAATTGTTGGACTGGGTCCATGAGCTACATAGGCAACGGAAACCCATAAGACTACACAGTAAAACCACCGCCGGAGTCCTTGGAGACTAAAACCACCGCCGGAGTCCTTGGAGACTAAAACCACCGCCGGAGTCCCTGGAGGCTAAAACCACTGCCGGAGTCCCTGGAGACTAAGTTCTGATCGGTCGATGTTCTGACAGATCAAGGAAGACCTAGCATCTAACCACAGAGCCATCCTGAAACGTCCCTCCCTGTTTGTTATGCATACACTTCCAACATACATCATCATCATCATAAAAAGGGGGCCACGCAAACGCCAGCCTATAAAAAAAGAAGAATTAGTAAAAAAGAACCGTGCGGCTGATTATTTATTTTTTTGGCAACCAGACCAAGAAGCTTATTGACGCGATGCAGACCCAGTATTGAAATACCCTTTCCTTCAGTACGGCTTCACCTCAGTTTTTTTTCTTTTTTTCTTTTTTCTTTTTGCTTTGTTTTGTTTTGTTTGTATGCTTGTGAACATACAGGCACGACAGACTGTGGAGGGTTTGACGGCGGAAAGCCAAGCCTATAAAACTCAGGGCTGGGGGCCGAGTGAATCAGGCTAAGTTCCGGTCGATAAGTTTATTGGCAAGAGGAAGACCCAATATTTAACAGAGCACAGCGAAATGCCGGAGACGCCAGCGGAGCTGGCCGCTGCTGTTGTTATGAAAACGGTGCTAGGCTGCAGGAAAGCTGGTCTTCTTTTGAATCAGGGTGGATGCAGAGACTGACTGAGAAAAACGGGTAAAAACGGCATGATGTTTACGGTGGCATTATTAAAGTGCAGGAAAGGTTGTCTTCTTTGGCATGAGGGTGGAGACCGACTGAGAAATGAAACGGGCAAAAACTGCGTGGTGTTTCCGGGGACATTAGTAAAGTGTAGGAAAGGTTGTCTTCTTTGGAATCAGGGCGGATGGAGGGAGACTGACTGAGAAACATGGGTAAAAACGGCATGGCGTTTACGGTGGCGTTATTAAAGTGTTTGAAAACGGCATTATGAAAGTGTTCGTTATTTAGCATGACAGCATTATTATCATGATAATATACAGTGTTTGAAAATGGCGTTATTTGAAAAAGAAAAAAAAGAAAAAAAGACTAGTTAAAATACTAAATCGGGGATATGGGGTTGGCGGGTTCTTTGCCTAGCACATCGTTGTGGAGTGTTTATTCGTATGACATGCAAGACTACATCCTCACACACTCATTCTTACGTCTTTTTTTCTTTGTTTTGTTTTTTGTTCTCCATAAAATTACATTACACTTAATCATGTGTACGCGCTGGTGCACGCGAGTATATTTTATGGCATTATCAAGTGTTCAAAATGTTTTCATTGTAGTGTTTCAAAATGGCATTATTCCATTATTTAAAAAGTTTAACACGGCATTTCTGAAGTGTTTAAAAAGTGGCATTACAAAGGTCTCTATAATTACAGGACATGATTACAATATTTGAAAATGCCATTATTAAAGTGTTCAAAACGTTTCCATTAGAATGTTAAAAAAAAAAATGGCATCAATGCATCATTAAAGTGTTTAAAAATGGCATTAATGCACTGTTTAAAAACAAAAACAAAACAAAAATCGTCACGATCAACGTCGACTACACATAAATTAGCCAGTTGGTGCTTTTGAGCCCAGCAACCACAAAGGTTGTCATGGCTATAAAACTACACAAAGGACATGTCTCGAAACATCGTTACAAATCGCTTAGCTGAACACATTACTAGAACGCCTTCACAACCCATTTTGCACAAGCGAGTAGAATGGTATAATAACGGCCTGTGTAGCTGTCCAAACGGATGAGGTTTTGCCCATCAGCCCACGCCACGGCATCCGTGATAACAGAGCCACCGGCCGCGCCTGACGGACGCCAGGAAACACTAATGCTACATTGTGTAACTATCTATCTTCCACCGTTTGCCTAGAATCGCCCGCCGCTTCCGGAGGTAATGCGGCGAGAGATGATAATAACACGCTGAACCGTTCGGCGAAATGGGCCGAAAAGAAATAAGCTATTCACGGTTCAGTCCAGATCAGTTCAAGGAGAATTGTCACAATCTTAAACAGAACGAGGCCCAGAGCGCATGTGCGATATACGTATTTTTCTTCTTTTTTTTTTTCTTTTTTTTTTTTTTCCTCCACATAAATGATATTTGACTGATTTTACGACTGTCAAGATAACATTATGTCAGCAAGTTATACCAAACAATAACAGACCTCAAGGAAAAAACGAAAAAGAAGAAAAACAGAAGAAAAAGAAAGAAAAGAAGGTATAGTTTTATTTGCAGTCGCAAAAAAAAGCATACATTTGTATAATTATGTATCCAGACACATAGTTAATTTCACCTTATATATATTCAGATCGAGGCCCAGAGCGCCCGTCCGCTCTGCTTCTTCTCTTTTGTTAAAAGTCTTTTCACATAAATGATATTAGACAGATCTTACGATTACCAAGAAGATAACATGTCAGCAAAACAAAACAAAACAACAAAACGCCTGTGCGTATGCGAGCACACATTGTATTAGAGGCTTGTACTTGACACCATAAAACATTCCTAGTGCGCTTATATTGACACCTGGCCATACAGTTGTTTTGCAGAGCATCGATGGAGTCTATGTACCTTGTATTTACTCGTATGCCAGGTGAGTTACCGCACGCGACTCGCGTCTTTGTCGCTGCGCTTGTGTGATGTCTTTTGAGCGCTAGTTAACTCCATTGTTTGTTGATTCAGTTCAAGGTGGCCTCTATGGGCTCGGAAAAGTCCACATGCGCTCCGCCCCGTCTCTCAGAAGTTTCCCTCAACTGTCTTTAAAACAGTTCCAATGTTCGTCTGAATGACGGTGGCCCTCTCTCGTGATGATGATGATGATGATGATGATGATGATGATGATGATGATGATGATGATGATGGCTCACGACTTAACCACTTCATTGCCCTAACTAATTTGGTTTGACAGAGACAGAGAAAGCATTATTCCAAAAATGTTGGGTTTGCTATTAGTGTATGCAGACTGAGAGAAAGGGGGCGTATGTTTAAAAGTGTGTATATACGTGTGTTTCATGACTTAGAATTACTGAGATATGTTCTTCGTTGTGCGATCGAACGACAGCTTTAATTTCCCGCAGGGATGAATAAAGTATACTGTTATTGTTGTTATTGTGAACCCATACGTTTTCTGAGCAAACGGTACACACAAAGGCCTTCAAATGAAAAAAATGTTCCGGGATTACAACAAGCCTACTTTCAATAGGGTGCTTTTTGGTGCAACTCCTTCCTCATGCAACAACCGACAGGACTTGAAATGTAATATTTAATATAAAGAAATAATAGCGGTCATTTATATAGCGCCGTATCTCTGCGCATTACAAAATCAACGATAATGTATACGTTAAAACTTCAAAAATAATCAACTTTATAGGCATAATATTGTATTCCTCGCGGACACGCGCGCACACACACTCTCTCACACACACACGCACGCACGCACGCACGCACGCACCCCCCCTCCCCCCCCCCCCCCCCCCCCACACACACACACACGGGTGCACAGACGAAATATAAAGAGGGTGAGGGAGGGTAAAATTTAATAGGGGAGGCAAGTAAGAAAACAAAGTTTGACCCATATCTATACATTTTACTGCCCTGTATGTGTATATGGTGTTGACGCATGCTCAGCAGCAACGGGGCTGAATTCAGATCATAAAAAATATTTTTCTACACTAAACGTGGGCAGTAATCAGCACACTAACATTAAGCATTGGCATTAAACGCTAAGCATTAGCATTAACCACTGGGCGTTAGATGAAGCAGTGTATAATTTTCATCATTGTTATGTGACCATTATCCGTCATCAAACATCCAACAAGCTGTTCCAGTTTGTGAACACGGTGGCTGTCCAGGCGGGATCGTAGTGCTGTAACGAACAGACGACTTAAATTCGTACCTTGGGTTTCTAGCTCTCACGTTCAGTAAGTATTCGAAAGAAAGTTGTTCAGTTCCGTTTATGGTATCTGTGCTCTCAGAAAAGCCCATATGCGCTCCACCCTGTCTCTCAGAAGTTTTCCTACGTTGCCTTTGAAACGGTTCCAATGTTCGTCTGATTGACGATGGCCCTCTCTCGTCCTTTCAAGGAAGATCGTCTAACGCTTTCTCTTTCCACGCCTCTCTCCTCCAGGCGATCGATGGTGTGATGGCCTTGGCTTTCTGCCCGCAGTTAATGTCTCAAGCTTCTCAACACTTCGGATCTTCCGAAAAGCAAGCCGCATGTGACAAATTGTCCGTCTGTTTAAAAGTACGCTCTAAATTCGGACACAACACTCGGGTGATTAGCCGGCAATGGCACAACTTTTTCTTTATGTGTGCCAGATGCATTAAATAAAAATTAAAATCCTGGTTCCATAAAAGCTGTCTGCCTGGATTACGTTTCGATCGCCTATGGTGCTTGACAGCCGTAGATCCCACGGTACGAAACTAATTCGTTGATTTACCGCACTATGGGGATGGAGCCTGTGGGACAGAAATAGCCAGGCAGACACTCGTTTCCAATGTTACCCGCACCTTCTTGGTACAGCGTATTAAATGGTTGACAAGAAAGGGCATCCCTTTGTTTTTTTCATCATGCCACTTCCTGTGCAGTGACGTTAATCGGAAAGACCACGAGACGCTTCAAAGCATAGCACCATTGGAGGGTTTTCATGGTTCACCAGACAGCACCTTGAGCATCATAATTGGAGCTTTCATGGAGTGTAGTCACACGCTTCTCACTTTTAGATTGTGTGTGTGCGTGCGTGCGTGCGTGTGTGTGTGTGTGTGTGTGTGTGTGTGTGTGTGTGTGTGTGTGTGTGTGTGTGTGTGTGTGTGTGTGTAGGTGTGTGTTTGTGTGTGTGGTTTGTGTGTGTGTGTGTGTGTGTGTGTGTGTGTGTGTGTGTGTGTGTGTGTGTGTGTTAGAGAGAGAGAGAGAGAGAGAGAGAGAGAGAGAGAGAGAGAGAGAGAGAGAGAGAGAGAGAGAGAGAGAGAGAGAGAGAGAGAGAGAGAGAGAGTGCCAGAAATAG
The DNA here is from genome assembly GCA_963584105.1 of Alviniconcha strummeri. Taxonomy (NCBI): domain Eukaryota; kingdom Metazoa; phylum Mollusca; class Gastropoda; family Provannidae; genus Alviniconcha; species Alviniconcha strummeri. Next base: position 15,341,849 of record OY757543.1, on the reverse strand, counting down.
CAAGGGATGACAAAGTCCAACATCTTTCAGTAAGACCATTAAAAAGAAGGAAAGGGAGGGTCGGCACTGAGTCAAAACTTGTTAGTTTTGCCATCAGGAAAACAGAAGGTTACTTCGCAACATCATTGATTTTCACTGCCCCACGCGCAGAGCAAGGTGACACCGTTCCTAGGGTACGTAAGCTCTAATGTACAGTATTCTTTCTTGAAGCTATTTTCAACGTCGTTGTTGACTTGATTTCATAAATAGCCCCATGTGACCAAGTCGGAAGAAATGGGTAGGTGGCTGCATTATGGTGGATTATTCAATCTCACAGAAAACACAGGCGGAACTTGTTGAGGTGCTTGAGACACGACCTACCTTTTCTTACTTTCTCTCTCTCTCTCTCTCTCTCTCTCTCTCTCTCTCTCTCTCTCTCTCTCTCTCTCTCTCTCTCTCTCTCTCTCTCTCTCTCTTTCTTTCTTTCTTTTGTTGTTGTTGTTGCTCAATGCTCCAGCCTATCACGCGCACGGCTTTGCGACGTTTTGCTCCAAATGACATCTAGTCACTGTCATCTCGCAAACATTTTTTTTTTTTTCGGGAGGGGGGGGGTATTTGTTTGTCTATATTTTGTTGCCCGTTGCGACAATTCCGGGTGGCTTTACCCGGAGAGCAAGAGCAACGTTACCCATTCCTATAAGTAAGCGCAGCAGTTTCGTGTGTCCAAACAATCGGCATGGCTGTTAGTGTTTGGGATGTTCAGCGAGCGCACAGATGTTACGCATGCGATTGCATAGGCGGATGTAGGGTAACTTGGTGTTTTACGCCAGTTAACCAGTGCGGTTATATCAGGGCGACAGGGATGTAGGGTAACTTGGTGTTTTACGCCAGTTAACCAGTGCGGTTATATCAGGGCGACAGGGATGTAGGGTAACTTGGTGTTTTACGCCCAGTTAACCAGTGCGGTTATATCAGGGCGACAGGGATGTAGGGTAACTTGGTGTTTTACGCCCAATTAACCAGTGCGGTTATATCAGGGCGATAGGGATGCAGGAAAACCGTAAGACAATCTCCACTGAAGGTTGACTCTGGGAGAAAAACCCTTGACACACCAGAGACTGGAACCCGCGTCACTATTGCTGTTGCGCCACTATTGCGCCGGCGTTTTAGTTGGACTTGAACCCGCGTCACTGCTGCGCCACTATTGCGGCGGGTTTTTTAGTTGGACTTGAACCCGCGTCACTGCTGCGCCACTATTGCGGCGGTTTTTTTAGTTGGACTTGAACCCCGCGTCACTACTGCGCCACTATTGCGGCGGGATTTTAGTTGGACTTGAACCCGCATCACTGTTGCGCCACGATTGCGGCGGGTTTTTTAGTTGGACTTGAACCCGCGTCACTATTGTGCCACTATTGCGCCTGCCTTTTTAGTTGGGCGCTCTACAAACTGAGCCATTCCCGTTTTGTTTGAAGGACAGTTAGATTCAGGCAGGAGAACATAGTTTTGCAGTTACAGACACCCAAAACCTGACTACAGTTACGGGTGTCTTTATGTATAATGCGAGAGACTATTATCATGAGCGAAAAGCTAAAAATGCTGTTGATAAAACCTTTTTCTTTTTCTTTTCTTTTTTAAGGGAAACATAGCTCCGGCTAGTAATAATTTCTGCGGGCGAGTGGATTTCCGTGTTGTTCACTGCCCGGTGGGAGGTTCATAATAATAATTATCATAATAAAAAGAAGAACTTTTTTCTAGCGCTATCACCCACAAGAGAAAACACTACGAGCTCACGGCGCTCTACATTATCACAACTACAAAGAAGCAAACCATTTAAAATCAGTGTAATGAACAAGTACTATGCATACAATACAACAACACTCAAACATACAACACACTCACACACGCACGCATACACACACACACACACACACACACACACACACACACACACACACACACACACACACACACACACACACACACACACACACACACACACACACACACACGCTGCCTTCCTCGGGAGGTTATTTTTTACAACTGAACGTGTGATAAAAACACGGTTCACACAACGATTCTTAAAATAGCAGGTGACTAAAACTCAGTGAATGAAAAAACACGAACTGTAAGACCGAACAAACTGTTCACAAAATTGAGCCCATCTCGGCTTCTGAGTTACATATATATTCAGATCCAATCATAGTGCTATCTTTCATTCCTTCAGTCTGTGTCTACAACACACACCGAACGTTGCTTTCAGCGTACAATAGACAGGTAGATCAATACGTATTAATATCATGGAAATTACAACAGTTTGAAACCTCTACAGTCCTGTTTCCAAATCAGTGTATCGTTGTGCTGAAGAGACCCGCACTTGTGCTGCACATTACCACGGACACTTGAAGAGGTCGGCA
>OY757543.1:15334456-15336956 GCA_963584105.1 Alviniconcha strummeri | reverse complement strand
TATTGCAACATAATTATGACCCAGTACTTAGGCACAAAGACAAATAAAAGATAACAAGCAAAAAGAACCAGCTAACCGGACACTACCGACCTAAAAAGTCACTAACCTTCGATCGGCAAAGGGCCGAGAACAAATGTCAAATCGAACTAAACACATTCCTGAAAGCGGCCATGTTTTGCCACGACGAAGTGATCGATCGCTGCCAGCAATTATTCTTCCATAACAAGCCCCACCCCTGCCTCCCCAGGAAATACAGCCAACCAGTTATGACAGAGGTTTTGTTTTCTTTTCGTTTTCTTTCGTTTTCTCCCCCACCATTGTAGGACTTTTATTCGGTAGTAAGTATCCGTCCATACAATGTTACTTCACAGTTATTCGTATTCTTTTTAGTAAATCCTTCTGGAGTTTCACATAACTGTATACACTCACGATTTATAAGCGGTATTTTATACTGTTAAGTGGCAATACAGAAGCAAAAAGTCAGACAGTACGGTTATATCAGAGCAACATTTTATTAGAAAAACTAAAAGCTAAAGGATGACTGTTACTGCAAGGAGCAAAGTACGCACTGTTTTTGTCAAACCTTACAATTCATGACGTTTACCCTTTAAGCACAGCTTCTTCTGATCTGTCTTAGGTATTCCCATGTTGCAGAATTATGTTTGGACCGAATGTGTAGATCTGACTTGGGTATAATTTTAGATCTGAAAAGAGTTGTTAAATCTTTATTGACTTAATGTGACAGTGTCATTGTTCATCCTGATGTGACCCTGTGCGGTTGACAGGATGTTAAAATCCAATTGTCCAATTGCTGTATATCGCGTCTAGAGACAGACAGAGACAGAAACATGGACCTAGGGACAGACAGACAGAGAGACAGAGAGAGGCAGATATTGGCAGGAAAAGGAGAAAGCCAGAAAAAATAACAACAACAAAAACCAGCTAAGACAGCGAAATAAAAAATAAAAAAACAGAGAGACAAACGGAAACAGACTGCCAGAAAAGAAGAGAGACACAGTCAGACTAAAAGATAACAACAACAACAACAAATAACTAATACCTTGAAATAGACCGAGACAGAGAGACAAACGGGCAGACCAACGAATTCAACTCTACGATTACGATTTAGCGTAAAACCGTTGCTCACCTGAATCGCATGGAGTCGTGGTTGAGACTCAAATTTCTAACGAACGAGGAACGAACGAACATTCGAACCAAACAAACAACAACACCAAAACTAAAGCAAGTCCTTCAGCTTCACATCGACAATTAACAGCAGTCTACTCCCGGTGTTATGAGCTCCGATGTGACACGGTCGGCATGTGACTGGGCGCCTGGACCGTTGCCTGTGTTGCCGTAAGTCACCGGTTAACACCTGCAGCTGTCGGTGGAAATAAACTTGTGTGACAGAAACAAATGAAACTGGTAGCGCCTCGGACGCACTGCCGTCGTTAGGAATATTTTATCGTGACGGAGAGTGAGTGCCGATAAGCAGGCGGGGCGAAAGTGTGAATGGATGTAACTACAGAGAAGGGGAAGCGGGGAGGGGGTGGGGCACATAGACAGAGACAGACAGACAGACAGACACACATACCTAGACAGACTGGCAGATGTACACATACACCACACACACACACACACACACACACACACACACACACACACACACACACACACACACACACACCCCGTCACCCCTCGCCCCACCCCCACCCTAAACGAAAGCATGTCGTTCCGTTTCTCAGCGTTAATCAGATCACGTCGACTATGTCACCGAAAGTCTGACAGTAACGTAAATTAAGCCACGACGACCGGTTTCGTCCGTAGGCTGACAATGACCGTAGCAGGCGGCCCTGTTGATGAGGATTACGGACCATCGTCATCCCTCTCTGCCGCACGGGCAGCAGGCGATGTCTTGTCGTGTGTGATCTGCTCTTAAGTCTTCACCAGCTCTGCCTGGGGTTCGGCGGCTGTGGGGGTGTCACTACATGAATGCAAACACTGCAGCGAGAACGCACATCAATGACTTGCAAAATACAGAGACTGAGCGACGTTTGTTAAATGAGCTCGGTTCAATTCTGTAATGTCAGGAAGGTTGTGAGTGACGAAGGCGGTTTAGGTGTTGATGTTGTGGTGTTTGTTTGCGTTCGTCCCGCTTGCATATGTGCGTGGGTGTGCGTGCATGGTTGTGTGTGTGTGTGTGTGTGTGTGTGTGTGTGTGTGTGTGTGTGTGTGTGTGTGTGTGTGTGTGTGTGTGTGTGTGTGTGTGTGTGTGTGTGTGTGTGTGTGTGTGTGTGTGTGTGTGTGTGTGTGTGTGTGTGTGTGTGTGTGTGTGTGTGCGTGCGTGCTTTGCTTGCTTTCTTGCGTGCTTGCTTGTTTTTGTTGTAGTTGTTTTTGTCTTGTGTTTAAATCCTCCCCAACGTGTTAGTTAAAGAACAGGCTATCAAGCTGAACCCGTGTCAATAGCCTGTACCCGGAAAGGGACCGAATTTTCATCTCA
>OY757543.1:15328745-15334256 GCA_963584105.1 Alviniconcha strummeri | reverse complement strand
AAATGTCACAACGCGTCTTGTGCCTCGTGCCAAAATGCCACAACGCGTCTTGTGCCTTGCGCCAAAATGTCACAACGCGTCTTGTGCCTCGTGCCAAAATGCCACAACACGTCTTGTGCCTTGTGCCATAATGTCACAACGCAACTTGTCTCGCGCCAAACGCCATAAAAACGCGACTGTTTCAGGATTTAGAGAACTGTTTAGATACAAATGAGTAAACGAAACTGGCGGTTTAAGTAGATTAATGGTTCCTCGAGCTAGTATGCGTTACGTTAGAGTCTGTCCATTTGTCATATCAAAATGAAATGCACCGGAAAAGGTTTTCCTTTCTTAATTAAGACAGATTCTTTGATTTGAAATTATCAACGGGGATAGTTCGACGCTTCAATTCTGGTTTTACTAGCACCGCAGAATACAATGCACTTGCATTAGCCACTGATATCTAGTTTCGTATTTTGCTCACTCTGATATATGTCCAACGGACCAGTCCCTAAGAATATTCATGAAGTGAGGTCACCAAGATAAACGAGATCGAAAGCGAGGCTTTGGTATGTGCAGACGGCAAAACCTCTTCACACTTTCTCCCTGTTTGCACACCCAAACCCAGCTTTCGATCGCCTGACCCCTGGTGCTCTAGCTCATAAAAACGAGCCAGTGGGATTCTTCCCAAGGGAAAAGCGGACTTCTTTTTCCGAGGAACGCTCGTAAACATACTCTTTGCACCACCTCGTTCCTTTAGCTAGTTCTTGGATTTTAACATTCCGGCCATGAGGTCACCTCAGGATTTAGACCACCCTGCTGAAAAACCACATGCTCAGAGACCGCCCTGCTGAGTGATCACCCTGCTAAAAGACCACCCTGCTGAGAGACCACCCTGCTAAAAGACCACATGCTGAAAGACCACCCTGCTGAAAGACCGCCCTGTTGAGAGACCGCCCTGCTGAGAGACCACCCTGCTAAAAGACCACCCTGCTGAGAGACGGCCCTGCTGAGAGACCATCCTGCTGAAAACCCACCCTCCTGAAAGACCACCCTGCTGAGAGACCTCCCTGCTGAGAGACCACCCTACTAAAAGACCACCCTGCTGAGAGACCTCCCTGCTGAGAGACCACCCTACTAAAAGACCACCCTGCTGAGAGACGGCCCTGCTGAGAAACCACCCTGCTGAAAGACCACCCTAATGAGATGGGGAGCAGGGGGAGCTCAGTGGTTAGAGCGCCGGAGTCGTGATAGGACCGTCGCGGGTTCGAGTCCCTGCAGGATCGGCGGGAAAGTTTTCTTCTCCAGGGTCTTCTTTCTGTTCTGACTCTTATTTCGGAATGGTCGCCGATACCTGCATGTCCTGGCCTTATGTGCTCTTTTAACAGGGATTACCCCCATTGAAAGGACGAACTATTCGAAAATGTGCATCTGATGTTTGTATATGATCATGTGTTTTGCTTTATGTTTATGAAGTGATTGGTTTTGTAGACTGACTTGACAAAGGGTTCATATACATATGAGAAGAGTTTTGAAATGTGCATTTGCTTGTGACCTGAGCTTGACTGTCCGGAGGTGACCCCGTGTGGTTGACAGGACGTTAAAATCCAGTTACTAACTAACTATGACAGAGCTTGATGGTCCTGAAGTAGATGGACAGGACGTTAGAATCCATGGTACTAACTAGCCGTTTTCATTTTTAAAGAAGGGTTCTACGGTGTATGTGCTAGATCGGTACTGTTACGGCTTCTTCGATTATCTGGGCAATTCCATCTCCAGCGGGGGATTATTCATGGGCATCCCACCCCGCGACCCGACAGCTCTTGCCGCCATCTATTACACAGATCGGCGAGTGCTTACTCGCTATGATTGGCACCTTGGTTGCCGGTGGTCATTTTGTGACAGATCCTCCCCTCCGCTCCTCTCCCCGTGTCCTCATCCTTTGTGCTTTCTGGATCGTGGAGTGGCTCTTGCAGACTCGTTTCCATTAGAGACCTACAAGCACCACTTCAGTCTCTGGTTCCACATCCTCCTTGGTTCCTCTTCTTCCGGCCTCTTGACGGACAAAAGCGCATCGCGTCGCCGAATGTGTTGCAATGTTAAGAAGTGTTCTCTGTCTCTGTCTCTGTCTCTCTCTCTCTCTCTGTGCCCTTGTCTGTCTATTTCTCCCCTTCTCTCTCTCCTCCTCCCTCTCTGTGTATGTTTGTCTGTCTCCGCCCTCTCTCTCTTTCTCTCTCTGTTTGTCTGTCTCCCCTCTCTCTCCTTGTTTCTCCCCCCTCTCTTTCTCCCCCCCCCCCCCTGTTTGTCTGCCTCCCCGCTATCTCTACTTGTTTCTCCCCCCTCTCTCTCTTCCCCCCTCTCTCTCTGTCTGTTTTCTCCCTCTCTCTCCTTGTTTCTCCCCCATCTCTTTCTCCCCCCGCCCCAGTTGTCTGTCTCCACGCTATCTCTACTTGTTTCTCCCCCTCTCACTCTTTCTCCTCTCTCTCTCTCTCTGTTTGCTTATCTTTCCTCTCTCTGCTTGTTTCTCCCCCCCTCACTCTTTCTCCTCTCTCTCTCTCTCTCTCTTCTCTCTCTCTCTCTCTCTCTCTCTCTCTCTCTCTCTCTCTCTCTCTCTCTCTCTCTCTCTCTCTCTCTCTCTCTCTCTCTCTCTCTCTCTCTCTCTCTCTCTCTCTGTATTCTCCCACTCTCTCTACTTGTTTCTCCCCCCTCTCATTCTTTCTCCCCTCTCTGTCTGTCTGTCTGTCTCCCCCCTCTCTCTACTTATTTCTTCCCCTTCTCTTCCCCCCCCTCCTCTCCATGTGTGTGTGTGTGTGTGTGTGTGTGTGTGTGTGTGTGTGTGTGTGTGTGTGTGTGTCTCTACCCCCTTTCTCTTTGTTTCTCTCCCTCTCTCTTTCTGTCCCACACTCTTCCCCCCTCTCTCTCCTCGCCCGCTCCCCTCTCTCTCTGTCTCTCTGTCTCTGTCTCTGTCTCTGTCTCTCTTGCTCTTCCATCTCTAGGAACTATCACCTTAGTTTGCCTAGGCCAAGAACAGACATTTTCAAAACAAGTATAGCCTTCTCTCGTGCCTTTCTATGGAATAACCTGCCTCTGACAATCAGATCTTGTCATTCACTCAGCTCCTTCAAGCGAAAACTTCGTGTACACCTTGAAGCAGTTTCATCGGTTGGATTGTTACAACAAACTGCTTGGGAGGGAGGGAGGGGGACGGAGAGGTTTTCGAGTGATTGCCATTGCAGCTAGTGATTGCCATTGCAACTACTGGTCAGTTGAGACCTAATGTCTACACACACTGAATTCCGCCCAGTCCTTCCGACTCCTTGTTCCGACTTCTGATGCCTACCCTCTCCCCTTTCCCATCCCTTATTGTTTCTAAGATAAGCACTGACTGCTTCAATTTTCTTCTCTAATATTAGTCATATGACTTATCAGATGTTGTACTGCCTTATCTGCTGGTTATCTGCCCATACATGTATGTATGAACTGTGTGCATCTGGCGCTATGAACACGCTGTTTTTGTGTGGAAGCTCTTATGCGCCATGTATAGATTTTTATGCATACACACTGCCACAGACAGATAGACAGGGACAGACAGGCGGGCAGACGGACAGACCGACCGACCGACAGCCAGACAGCCAGCCAGCCAGCCAGCCAGCCAGCCAGCCACACACACACACACACACACACACACACACACACACACACACACACACACACACACACACACACACACACACACACACACACACACACACTCTGACACACACATACACACACACACACACACACACACACACACACACACACACACTCACACACACACACACACACACACACACCATCGCCTCAACATTGATGTCCAAGAAACAAGAAAGAAAGGAAAAAAATCGATACCTTTCTCTTCAAGGGTCGACTCCCTTGGGTCGTATGAGCATTAGGGTGTTTTGCAGTTTCTCTAACAAGGGGGCGGCGTTTATCTGTACTTAACAACAAATGCACGTGTGTATTAACAGAAACACGGAGATGCATAAAAAAAGAGAGTTAAAATAGCGGTATTTAGAGGATGTAGCTCTGGTGGAGTTTATGTACCTCGTATTTACTCGCTTGCCAGGTGAGAGTTACCGTAGGCGATTCGGGTCTTTGTTTTTGTGTTTGTGTGACGTCTTTTGAGCGCTAATTAACTCCCCTGTTTGTTGATTCTACACAGGCGGTCTGGGCCTCGTTTTGTTCCTGGTTGTGACAATTCACTCTGGGGCTTTCCTAAGGTGCTTTCTTATCGTCCTTCAAACAAACCATAATAATGGGACACGTATTACTAAAGGCCAGCGCTCTGTTCTGTTCTTCATTCTTTTCTTTTTTTCTTTTTGCGGCATATAATATTTTCAAGACACGTGATGCGACTATTCTTTTCTCACAGACATATGACTGAGGTGTTGTATACTTGCTAGACACGCCCTCACTTTGTAGTCAGCCAAAACGAGACAAGACACGCACTCATTTTGTAGTTAGCCAGGGAGAGACAAGACCCGCCCCCACTTTGTAGTCAGCCAAAGAGAGACATGACACGCCCTCAATTTGTTGTCAGCCAAAACGAGACAAGACACGCCCTCACTTTGTAATTAGCCAAAGAGAGACAAGACACGCCCTCACTTTGTAGTCAGCCAAAGAGAGACAAGACATGCCCTCACTTTGTAGTCAGCCAAAGAGAGACAAGACACGCCCTCACTTTGTAGTCAGCCAAAGAGAGACAAGACACGTCCTCACTTTGTAGTCAGCCAAAACGAGACATTTAAGACACACCCTCACCTTGTAGTCAGCCAAAGAGAGACAAGACACGCCCTCACTTTGTAGTCAGTAAAAAACGAGACATGACACGCCCTCACTTTATAGTCAGCCAAAGAGAAACAAATGTGGCGTTTTACTGACGAAGGAAATCCCGTGAGCAAAACCGCCATCATCGAAATCTCGTTCCGTTCCAAGTCTGACGTCAGTGTGAAACTTTCAATTGAAACATTTCCTATTATAGTGTGATAATTATAGCCTGCCCGCGCTTTGAATAAGTCTCGCATTGGAAGATAGTCTCATTGTGGCAGATTAACCCATTCTCTGTAGTCTCATTGTGGAAGATGAACCCATTCTCTGCCCCCAGGACACAATATCAAATCCTTGGCAAAATGCTTCCCGTTTTCCTATCTTGTAAATTCCTGCTTGAATTCCAGCATGGAGCACAGTTCTCAAAACGAACAAGTCCGGTCAGTTTAGTTTAAATATCACTGGCACTGGTCTCTGGGGGATATTACATTGACAGGACATCTGGAGGATATTGCGTTGACAGGACATCTGGAGGATATTGCACCGACAGGACATCAGGAGGATATTGCATTGACAGGACATCTGGAGGATATTGCACCGACAGGACATCTGGAGGATATTGCACCGACAGGACAAACATCTGTGGCAGCGAAACGGTTAAAACGCCCCGCCTTTCATTTCACAGCCGGAGAAGAAAGGGGCGCAGATGGCGGTACTTTGGCG
>OY757543.1:15318745-15323745 GCA_963584105.1 Alviniconcha strummeri | reverse complement strand
TGTGTGTGTGTGTGTGTGTGTGTGTCCATGTACAGAAGGAATATATCAGCATGGGCTCTCTTCAGTGTTACACTGGAAACTATTGAAATCTGAAACAGAGAGAGCGAGTTCTGAATTACCTAGAATGGACAATCAAAGGGAGTTAATAGCGCCTGACTGACGTCACATTCTTGTTGTTGTGGAACTGCCAGAAACATTCAATTGTTAAACCTGACCTCAGGCGGTGTTCGCCATTTTGTTATGTCATCTACTAATCTTCCCATTGACTTCGTGTGCGTTTAGCAAGAGTAGGTCACATTTATTGATTATTGCAGTAGCTGGTCATGTGGAAGTATAGCTGACAGCGTGTGGCCGGTGTAAATTGCCTGTTGTCACATGTAATGGAACAAGTGCCGCAATCGGCCGAAGCTTGCTTGGCTTGTAATGAGATGCAAGCTTCGGCCCGAACTTGTTGATTTGTAGTTCTTGCCCTTGTTGCTGCTGCTGCTGTTCCGTACGAGGCGGGGACAGCTCAGTTGGTAGAGCAAACGGCAGGCGCAGTACTGATGCGAGTTGGATCCAGTCCTCGGTGCGGCGAGGGATGTATTTCTCCCATAGTCAATTAACTTACACTGTAAGTCGCAGTGCAAACTCGCTTGCCGTGTCCGTGCAGCTGCCGTGTGCAATCGCACGTATCAACATCTGTGCACACGTTAAAAAATCCAAACTCTGGCAGCCATACCATTATTTGAACACACAAAAATACTGCACACGCTGGCAGGAATGGGTAGCGCTGCTCTTGCGGCTGCTGCGCCTTAAGCCCATTCTTAACTGGGCGAATGTTTGTTCGCCGAACATACTTCGGACAGTTCGACGAACTATGATTCGTTTCTTAATTGAACTTTTAGTTCGCCGAACATGGTTCGGACAGTTCGACGAACTTTACTTCGTTCTCAACTGGCTTGTAATGAGATGCAAGCTTCGGCCCGAACTTGCGGCAGACGCGCAGCAGACAGCATGATCGAAAATGTAGGCTAAAGTCAGATCAGTATACTTTAATCATCCCTCACTAACAACTATCTCATTCTGGGTCCCCGAGACAAGGCTGCGCCTCCCACAAGTCAACAAATAAACAAATTCCCTCCGAAGCGAGCGTCATCCATTTTTATTTTTATTTCTTCCTCATCCACAGGAGAGCTCTGCTCTCAGCCATTCGTCGAACAGGGCGAATGTTCCCAGAACATGTTGAGCGAAGCTTTTTGGACTCTGAATATAGCTTCGTCGCAGTTCGACGAATACTCTCAACTAGGTTTGCGAAGAAAAAACTAGGTTCGCCGAATACTTCCAACTAGGTTCGCGAACAAACATTCGCCCAGTTAAGAATGGGCTTTAGACCCGAATTTCCCGCGAGGGACAATAAAGTACTAAATAAATAATATAAATACCATCTTTGCATTCGGTTTACCAATAGTCTATAAATCATTTGTGAATCCAACAGTCCCTAGTCCTTGTCTAGATTTTATTAGGAAATGGAACTGAAAAAAGGCGATACGCCATTCGTCAAACAGGAATTGATTTAGATGACAAGAAGACTTGTCACTGTCAGCTATATTACAACAATGCAATAAAGTCGGAAATTCGGAAAGCTTACAAAACGTGGACAGTGCAAACAAAGGCTGCTAAGTACACACACACACACACACACACACACACACACACACACACACACACACACACACACACACACACACACACACACACACACAGAAAAGCATTGGCCTGGCCACTCAGGCAATATAACAAAACAGCATCAAGGATCCAAGGCTGTTCATTCCTAGAAACGTGTGGAGGATTCAGACTACCAGAGTTAGTAGTAGTAAACATCAAGATCAACAAGGATGTACCTCTCGTGGAGTTTATGTACCTTGTATTTACACGCATGCCAGGTACAACGTAAGTGTTACCGTAGGCGGCTCAGGTCTTTGTTGTTGTGTTACGTATTTCGAGCGCTAATAAACTCCCTTGTGTGTTGCTCAAGATCAACAATTCAACAAGATCAGTGCTGATCATGCATGCAGCCCACACAGAATTGTCATTCCACCCTCTTAACTGAGAGCTGCCAACTCAAAACACTCTCTCCCACCTCCACGCCCCCGTTCCCCAGTATGCAAAAAACATTCAGCATCAACATGAACAATCTAACAAGTTAAATGCTCGTCATGCACCCACAAAGATTTTACATTCCTCCCATTGAAATGAGAGAATGAAAACCCACAAAACACTTTTCTCCTCCCAGCCCTGTATGTAAGAAAACTAAGCACCAAAATGAACAATTCAACAAGATCAAAGCAGAATCAGCCAGATCTTTAACATTCATCCCGCTGAAGTGAGAGCTTCAGACTCCTGCCCTCCCCCCGTACCCCTCCTCCAGCATGTAAAAAGAAAGAACATTAAACATCAAAGGAACAATTTAACATGTCCAACGGAGAGCATACACCCACACACATATTACATTTGAACAGAGAGCTGCAGATTAAGAAACACCTTCCATGTAAATAAAGATACATTTTTAAAACAGGAAGAAAAGAAACTGGTTCTTAATGCCCAGTCAGATATGACGGTTATATCAGGCGAAACCAAAACCAAAACAAGTAACAACAAAACGACAGCAATACAACAACAAAAGAACAACAACACACACATACACACACACACACACACACACACACACACACACACACACACACACACACACACACACACACACACACACAAACAAACAAACAAACAAACAAATAAAACCAACCACCTTTAAACTTCTTCTTTTTTAAAAATAATAATAATAACATTCAGCATGCTCAACGTTGATCATGAACCACACACATCTTACCATGGACCTATACAGGTCCATGCATCTTACCGCTGAACTGAGAACTGCATGCACACTCACAAAGACCATCTTCTCCCACCTCGGTCATCACGCTAATGTCCACAGCCGGTCAGATATGATCCTTATAATCCCTTCCTCTTCCTGTATGAAACAGCTCCCCCTCAGAGACAGCACCCTTGGCCTCTCGGCCCCGAGCTCTCATCTCGGCGGGGCACGAGAGAAGATGGAGGAGGGCGTGGGGAGTCGGGGGGGGGGGGGGGGTCGGAGGGAGGCAGAGTTAATTTCGGTCCACACCTTGCCCTCCCATGAGAGGCAAGGCTCGGACCCAGCAAGGCTGGCCAACTGCGAATAGGTCCAATTATGAGGGATCAGTCGTTGTGGTCCAGGCCGCACACCACCAGAAGGTGAGTGCCTTTGGGAGGTCTTTTCGGCTGGAGGCCATTTGCGGGATATCCCTTGAGTAATAACGCGGGTGCAGGTGATTATTTCGGCGTTAGGGTTTAAACCTTGAGGTGGCGTTGGTGTGGAGTTACGGTTTTAACCTTATCACAACTTTGTGGCCTTGCAGTTTTTACCCTGTAATGATGCTGTGGCGTGATGGATTTTTAATCCTATGAAGATATTGCGGCGTTAGTCTTAATCCTATATATGGTGGCATTACGGTCTTAATCCTACGGTATATAATGTGGCCTTACGGTCTGAATCCTTTGTATCGTTGTATAACGGTCTTAATCTTATGTATCGTTGTATAACGGTTTTAATCCTACAATATATATTATGGCCTTACGGTCTTCGTTCTATGTATCGTGGTATTACGGTCTCTGTGATATGTATCGTGGTATTACGGTCTCTGTGATATGTATCGTGGTATTACGGTCTCTGTGATATGTATTGTGGCCTTACGGCTTATGGTGTGTTAATCATTTAATAAGAATTTGTGACGTTGAACCTATAATGATAAGCTGTGGAGTTAAGGCTTTAACCTTGGAATTGTATTGTGGCGTTATTCTAGTCTTAACGCTGCAATGCTAAGTTTTGGACTTACGGTTTTAGCCCTAGGCTATAATAATAAGCTGTTGAGTTACTTTATATATATATACAGAGAGAGAGAGAGAGAGAGAGAGAGAGAGAGAGAGAGAGAGAGAGAGAGAGAGAGAGAGGGTATAAAAAAAAGTCCAAGCATGTTTTTTAGTGGAAACTTTTTACTCCGAATTTTTGCCCTTGGGGGCTTCGTCAAAACCCGGTTAGCTTGACTGATTCCTACAAAACGTAATTAGATTATAAAATACGTCATATTTTTATATGTCACGCTCTCTTGCACACGACATACATTCCAGACGACTAGGGAAAACACACACACACACACACACACACACACACACACACACACACACACACACACACACACACACACACACACACACACACACACACACACACAAATCACTCCTCTCTCTCTGTCACACACACACACACACACACACACACACACACACACACACACACACACACACACACACACACACACACACACAGAGATATTTAAAACATTCCCCTCTCACCCCCCCCCCCCCTCTCTGTCTCTCTCTCTCTGCTGTTTATTTTTATTTTTATTTTTTTAGCCCTATAATAATAAATTGCGGGTGTTGTGAATTTAACGTCATAATGATATTGTGGTGTTACTTCTTTTTCTTTATTTCTTGAAGGTGGGTGGGTTCCAACCATTTTTCAGTGTTACTGTCATTGTTACAATTTCGGTTTCAACCGGTGTTGGTGGTGTTATTGTGACAGGAAGATTTCGGAATTTGAAATTATTTGTTCTGACATAACAGCGTTAACTGCCAGTATCAATTCAAAGTAGGACCATGGTCCACGACACCAGCTTTACCCGCCAGTACCTAAGCAGGACGAAAGCCGCTACATGACAGCTATATCTGCCAGTACCTAAGCAGGACGAAAGCCGCTACATGACAGCTATATCTGCCAGTACCTAAGCAGAACGAAAGCCGCTACATGACAGCTATATCTGCCAGTACCTAAGCAATACCAGGCCCGCTACATAGCAGTTTAAACGTACCATTTTTAGGCCGCTACATGGCAGCTTTTCCGTCAGTACCTAAGCAGTACCAAG
>OY757543.1:15306462-15311462 GCA_963584105.1 Alviniconcha strummeri | reverse complement strand
GAACTGTACTGAACTTTCTAGGCTTAGTTTCTAGTTGAAACAAACTTCGCACGGGGTCGCCAGGGTGGAATGAGGGTGATAATGTTTTGTCAGTTATTGAATATTCTTCGCCTAGTTTGTCAGTTATTGGATATTCTTCGCCTAGTCAGTCACCGCATCGGTCATCTCCTTTCACCACAAGTAAAAGCCTGATTCGCTGTTACGACACTCATTGTTTTGTGTTGGAAGAGACTCTCACACTAAAATGGGGGTAAATAAACCAGGAAGGCAGAAATTAGACTGGCAGATATTCATGGCGGTCGGCGCAGTATGCAAAGCGACATTGTGACCTACCTCAAGCTTACGAAGAACTACTTTTCATGTGCTTGGAGCAGATTAAAAGAACATGATACACAGTAGACGTTTTGCGACAGAATGTGCTGTTGATTTCATACCGATTTTATAAGGTGACCTTTTTGGACACCATCACTAAGACTTGTTTCATCTTATTACTCGCGTTGTGTGCTTTTTTTCCCACGCTTCATTTTGACGTCACCCAAATGTCTTTACGTCACGGACAGAACACCAGGAAGCTCTCAGTTTTGCGTACATGTCACGGAAGAAATACATGTGGATTGCAATAATTTTTGTCATCGATTGTTTTTATTTCTGTGGAGTGACATTTTGATGATGTATTGTAGCGTTCTAGAGAGGGGAAAAAAATAAAAATAAAATAAAATCCACGAGAAAAGGGTCCAACTGGATTTTACCCCAGTCTATTTTAAACATATAGTAACTGGTAACATTTTGGTAAAATTAGCCGGCAGATGAAAAAAAAGAAGAAAAAAGCAACAGATAAATCCTGACTAAAATATATTTTTAAAAATCATAGTAAAGGATCGTTTTTTGTTGTTGTTTTCCGGGTTTTTTTTTTTTTTTTTTTTTCTTCTACCAAACCTGAGAAGGCTAGCTCCTTTAATGAGAGAACCTTTGGTGGCCCAGCATTCTCTCCAGAAGGGACCTCCCCCCCCCCCCCTCCACCCCCTTTCTTTTCTGCAGCACCCCATTGCAGGAGCGCACATGGAAACATAACCATAAAAATAAGGTCCATGTTTCCGCAGATTCTCACCATGGGTTTATTTTCTAATCCGACGAAATTTTGTGGGGGGAATGAGTAACGAGCATGGGTGTTTAGACACACGGCTATCAGCAGGGCTCACGTCTCAGGGAAGCCTCCGTGGGGTTATTTTCTAATCCCTCGCAAATATTGTGTCAGAGTAAGTATAACGAGTGTGGAAGTTGAGGCAGGAGCACGCCGCCAGGGGCTCTCAGCTCCAGCCTTGATCGCCAACAGCGTTCTTCGGCTGAAAAATCCTTCAGCAAACCGCCCTCTTCATCAAGCCATCAATCTCTATTACGAAGCCAGTTGAAAACGTCATCGATTTCTGTGCTCCGCGGGGTGTCTTTTTGCACGCCTGGGTTTACTGGACTAACAGACCAGCCCTTCCCCGCCCGACGTGGAGGGTAAATACATTAAGTTTTTTCTGGAATCGGGTTTGGTTTCAGGCCCGCTGAATAGCTCGGTGATTGTGTTGCAAATGTCGCGGCGCCTGGCTTCCGCTTCTGTTCATCGCTCGTAGGACCTGAGCTTGCTGGCATGCACGCTTCTCCCGTGACCACCCATCGCTGGTGATCGTCTTGTGGGCTGCCCCAGCTCTAACAACGTTTCCACTTCGCTCAGAGGAACTGGCCTGGAATCAATGGGGACGGTTGCAGAGGACGGGAGGGATTATTGGGACGTGGAGCGACGCCTGTGTGGATTGCAGGCATGAGGTGCTGTGGATCGAGCAGCGGGCGTCTTGCGCCTTGGTCCCCTATGGAGTTGACACTGCTCGTCTTGCCCCTTGGTCCCCTATGGAGTTGACACTGCTCGTCTTGCCTCTTGGTCCCCTATGGAGTTGACACTGTAAATCTTGCCCCTCGGTCCCCTATGGAATTGACTCTGCTTGTCTTGCCCCTTGGTCCCCTATGGAATTGACACTGCTCGTCTTGCCCCTTGGTCCCCTATGGAGTTAATACTGATCGTCTTGCCCCTTGGTCCCCTATGGAGTTAATACTGATCGTCTTGCCTCTTGGTCCCCTATGGAGTTAACACTGTTAATCTTGCCCCTCCGTCCCCTGTGGAGTTGACGCTGCTTGTCTTGCCCCATAGGATGGAGTTAACACTGTTCGCCTTGCCCCTCGGTCCCCTATGGAGTTACACTGTTCGTCTTCCCCTTTGGTCCCCTATGGAGTTACACTGTTCGTCTTCCCCCATGGTCCCCTATTGTGTTACACTATTCGTCTTCCCCCTTGGCCCCCATTGTTCGTCTTGCCCGTTGTGCCGATCAATTCCCTTTCCCTTTTTCTTGGAGCTTGCAGCTTGCGATTTGTCCATTTGCCGTTTGTCTTTGCTTCCTTTTGCCTGTGCCCATTCAGTTGATTTGCCAATTTGTATTTGCTTTTTCTCACCCATCTTCTTTCTTGCTTTGCTTTTTGTTCCCCTGTTTTTCTGTCCATCGACCCCATCCCCTCTCTTTTCATGTTCTTTCTCCCCCCTTGTTCAGTTTTTATCTCGCACTCGTTCTTATCTCTCTCTCTCTCTCTCTCTCTCTCTCTCTCTCTCTCTCTCTCTCTCTCTCTCTCTCTCTCTCTCTCTCTCTCTCTCTCTCTTATTTCTCTCTCTCTCTCTCCCTCTCTCTCTCTCTCTCTCTCTCTCTCTCCCCCTCTCTCTCCCTCCCAATCTCTCTAAACCTCTCTCTCTCCCCCCTCCTCCCCCCCTCTATTTCTTTCCTCCTATTTCTCTGTCTCCTCCATCTCTTTCCCGCCCCCTGTCTCTGCCCCCTTCTATCTCTATCTCTCCCCTCCCCTCTCTCTCCCGCTCTTTTCACCCCACCCCCTTACTTCCCTGCCCACTTTTTTCTCCCTCCGTTGGCCGATTTTCTATGTCCCTCTCCTATTGCTCTCCCTTGACCTCCCTTTTCCGTTAATACTGCTCATTGTTCCCATTTTCACTTACTCACCTCACCTTGTCACTTGCTCCTCACTGTTCCCCTTTTCACTTACTCACCTCACCTTTTCACTTATTCCTCACTGTTCCCCTTTTCACTTACTCACCTCACCTTTTCACTTACTCCTCATTGTTCCCTTTTTCACTTACTCATCTCACCTTTTCATTTACTCCTCACTGTTCCCCTTTTCATTTACTCACCTCACCTTTTCACTTACTCCTCACTCTTCCCCTGTTCTCTTACTCACCGTACTCCCTCCTGCTTCTTTTCACCCTGTTCGTTTTTCCTCTTCTTGTCCTCCTCCCTCTTGTTCCTCTGTCTCTCCCTCGTTCCATTTGCTGCACCCCGCCCCCACCCCCCCCCCCCCACCTCCCAGTGCCCGCCCTCTAGTCATGTCTCCCCGTCTCTCCCTCTGACTGCTCCCCCACCCCCCACTCCCCACCCCACCCCAACTGCCCGCCCCCTAGTTCAGTCTCTCCCTCTGACTGCCACACCCCACCCCTATCCCTTAGTCTCCTACCTCCCCCTCGTCCATTTATTGCTCGCTGCTGTTTCGTGATGTAACTGAGCGCCCCTTCCAATCAGTTTACATGGCATGAGTGGCTCGGCCTTATTGGATCCCGGGCACTTGGGGCCGAGGGAGTTTCAGCTCGGGCGTTCAGAATGTCTGTATGTTTTGGCCGCCACGCGACGCCCACACAACCGGGAGAAACCTGGCGTCCTGGCTTCGCTGGGAACCGGAGGTCATTCTACCCTGGCTGTGAAGTGGTTGTTTTGTGATTTCTTTTGTTTTGTTTGTTTTTTCCATGTCATATTCCGTGCAGAGAGGGTCGAATTTTCGTTGCGTGACAGTTAAAAACTAGGTCATCTACGTTCAGTTGCTCTTGCATCGCAATCTGAGCTCTGCTCGTTCTGATCTTTATTCTGTTTTAACAGTTGCTGTCAGACGACACATATGGATCGTGCATGTACCCAAATTAACGTACATTGGCGTAAACGTGTCGTAGATATACCTGGGTTAACGTATGTTGGCGCAGACGTGTCATAGATATATCTAGGTTAACGTATTTTGGCGCAGATGTGTCATAGATATACCTAGGTTACGGTATGTTGGCGCAGATGTGTCATATATATAACTAACGTAACATATGTTGGCGCAGATGTGTCATTGATATACCTAGCTTAACGTATGTTGGCGCAGATGTGTCATAGATATACCTAGGTTAACTTACGTTGGCGCAGATGTGTCACAGATATACCTAGGTTAACGTGTGTTGGCTAAATAAGTAAGTAAACATGGAGCTTAACGTCCACAGAAACCATAAGGCATATTAGGGACGGGTAAACGTGTGTTGGCTTAGATGGATCGTATATTGTATTCAGGCAAACGTGTGCTGACACAAACTGATCGTACATATACCCAGCCTGACGTATGCTGGCGCAGATCGATCGTAGATGTGCTTAAGTTGATATAGGCCACATTGACGCAGATTGATCGTAGATATAAGTTCATATAGGCCACATTGACGCAGACTGATCGTAGATATAAGTTCATATAGGCCACATTGACGCAGACTGATCGTAGATATAAGTTCATGTAGGCCACAGTGACGCAGATCGATCATAGATGTGCTTAAGTGATATAGGCCACAGTGACGCAGATCGATCGTAGATATGCTTAATTCATATAGGCCACATTGACGCAGATCGATCGTATGTGTATCACGGTCAGCGTATCTTGGCGTTGGTGTTTTGTACATGCAACAAAGTTAACGTATGTTAGCGAGAATGGATCATACATGTAATACAGTTAACGGATGTTGCCGCAGAAGCATCATACATTTGCAGTAGTTAACGTAGTTGGTTATCACAGCTGGATCGTACACGTAGCAAAGTTAACCTGTAGGTGGATCGAACATGTGCAACAGTTAACGTATTTAGTTACCCAAGATGGTTCGTACACGTAACAAA
>OY757543.1:15301462-15303962 GCA_963584105.1 Alviniconcha strummeri | reverse complement strand
GTGGTCAGATCATCGTGCATTCCACCAGTCAACACAGCACGATATGGTGGTCAGATCATCGTGCATTCCACCAGTCAACACAGTACCACATGCGGTCAGATCATCGTGCATTCCACTAGTCAATGCAGTACTACATGGCAGATCATCGTGCATTCCACCAGTAGTCAGATCATGGTGCATTCCACAAGTAGTCAGATCATCGTGCAGTCTACCAGTAGTCAGATCATCGTGCAGTCCACCAGTAGTCAGATCATCGTGCAGTCCACCAATAGTCGGATCATGGTGTGTTCCACCAGTAGTCAGATCATCGTGCCAGTCAACACAGTACCACATAGTGGTCAAATCACCGTGCATTCCATCAGTCAGCACAGTACCATATTGTGGTAAGATCATGATGCATTCCACCAGTCACCACAGTACCACATGGTGGTCAAATCGAGATCTTGTGATGAAGGAGACGGGGCTCAGACCTCAGCGCAGAACGCTTTATCAGGATTGTAGACTATCAGGGCTTACTTAACTTGAAGATTCCAAACTTACCTTTTAGAAGAAGAAAAATTACTTAGATTTCGTATCAATGCAACATATTACAACACAATGCCATCCTATGCACGGTAATTCAATACTACGAAGAAGAAGAACAGGAGAAGGTGAGGGGGGAAGCAGGGACAAGGCGAGATGTCGGTTGGAAAATGCCAGTACTAAAAACAAAAATACTGATACTGGAAGAATGAAGAAAAGATTAATAAAAAAGGTTCTGGGAGGTGGTGGGGGTGGGGGGGGGGGCAATACACTTGGTGCAAAAATGCCTAATACTAAAAGGGGGCCGGGGGGGGGGGGGGGAGAAAAAAAATTGCGAGAACAGATAGTGTTCTCCACACAACTCTCGTCGTTACCACACTATAATCTACCGTGTCAATTAAACGTCCAGACTGAGTGTGCTGCCATTGACAAGACTGAGGAGAGTCTGGAGGTAAGCGAACCGACGCCATTAGAGTTCCCCCTGGAGTCTACTCCAAGACATCTCTTGCACAGACACGCCAAAAAATCCATAGCTGTTTGGTGACCGAAAGTCCCTGATCCGACAGTATGGACTGCTTGGTCCTGTCTAAGGCGCTGTCCACCGGAGCTGAAAGGGTGGACGTCTCATCTAGTGCACCGGTGCGCTTGATTTTGCTTCCTTCTTCTGCTGATCGATTAACTCTTTGTGATGATGAGGCCGTGCGTTGTCCGATGGTCAGATAGAAAAGTGGACAGAGAGGCAGACAGTTCAGCATATTCTGTGTTTATTGGGTTCGTTCCCCTGTGTGACAGGGTGTAATCGTTCGTTCTCTTTGTGTCTTAATTCTTCTGAAGCAATTATTTTGTGTTTATTTGGAGTCAGATGTTTGTTTTGTTTTGGGTGACCGTGGCACCATCCCGCTCCCTTCTAAGCACGCCTCCTCACCAACCCCACTAGCTCTTGTGTGTGAACAAGTAAGTACTGCAACACCTCCACCACCACCACTACCCCCACCGACACCCCCCCCCCCCACTCACACACGCGCGCATACACAAACACATCCATTCAGGCGCACACGCAGATACGCATCCACGTACACGTAAGCAAACATACACACACACACGCGCGTACGCGTGTGTATGCTCTCACACGCACGCATACACATACACTCACGCACGCACACACGTACACAAATAAGCATACGTCTATACGCATACACACACGCTCACATACCTGCACAGACCCACCCCACTCCCACCACAACGCCCTCCACATACGCTAACACTCGTATTCATACACACGCACAAACACGTACACACACACACACACACACACACACACACACACACACACACACACACACACACACACACACACACACACACACACACACACACACACTCACACACACACACACACACACACACACACACACACACACACACACACACACACACACACACACACACACGCGCGCGCGGGCGCGCGCGCGCGCGCGTTTTCGGCAAAAGAAACAAAAGTTTTTTTTTTAATACATGGACGCACAGAGCTCAAAACCAAAACGCTAAATTTAAAGGAGGAACGGCCTACAGACCTGGATGTATAAAAATGCTTAATCAAAAAGCTGCTCAGTCATTACGAAATGAGAGGGGCAAGACTGAAAACTAGCAACAACCGCCTGTCATCTGACGGGTCGATTAATTTATAACTTGCCGCAGCTCCCCAAGCCGCTGACCCCTCTCTCGTGACGGCCAGCTCCGTCCAGGACAGAACTACAAACACTTCGCCACCCACCCAACCCCATCCCACCCCACACCTCACCCCACCCCAAAGAAGCACTCGCGTCCCGCATTTTTTCCGGTCGGTTCTGCATTTTTTCCTGTCGACAAGGCAAAGTGAGAGTCGTTATGAATTATTCATGATTTCTCAGCTCCGTCGGAAAACGAACCGACACAGAAGATATATGTTGCATGGAGAGTACCTTGAAAAAGGGGGGAT
>OY757543.1:15281871-15296871 GCA_963584105.1 Alviniconcha strummeri | reverse complement strand
GCAAGACCCCCACCGTCACCGTGACGGAGGCTGACGGAGACTCGGACTCGGAGTACCGGCGGAACTCCGGGGAGATGATCTCCATGAAGGACTTTTTGCAGGCCAACAAGATCTCGCTGGCCATGATGCAGAAACAGTTGTGGGAGACGGCGCAGAGCGCGCGGTCCCACAACAACAACAGCGGTTTTCAGGGCGGAGTTGGCCCGCTGGCCATCCTCAACCGTAAGCTGGGGCAGGACGAGTACGACCCCGCTATATGAACAGAACCGGAAGTTGTGTGTGTTCGTGAGTGTGCGTTTGTGTGGCTTCTCCCCCCACCCACCTACCCACCCACACCAGCAGCACCACCCCACCCCGTGCGCCCCCGTCCCAGCCGGAGTACCTGACGTAGCGTGATGCAGTCATCGTCTGAGGGGCCTCAAAAAGAGTGTACAAGGATCAGACTGTGTTGTTTGAGAAGCGTCTATATAAGTCCTACATAAGGCTCGAGACGACAGTTTAAGGAGTAGTGTATATATTATGCTCAGACTGTGTTGTTTAAGAAGAGTCTACATACGACTCAAGAAGATAGCACTGTTAAGGAGAAATGTAGAACTGCTCAGACTGAGTTGAGGAGTATATATAAATATATCAGGCTTTGATGTTGTGCAAACCTCAGCCTGTGTCGTTTCAGAAACATGTATGATGTGTACAAGCCTCAGACTGTGTTGCTTAAGACATGTGTATAACGTGCGTAAGGCTCAGACTGTATCGTTTTAAGAAACGTGTACAAGGTTCAGCCTGTCATTTAAGAAGAGTGAATAAGGCGCGGACTGTGTTGTTTAAGACGAACGAATAAGGCCAAGACAATGCTGTTTAAGAGGAGCGTTTTTTCTTCTTCTCTCCTTGGAGATGTCATAACAGTGAGCAAGCAGAAAGGAAGCAATCGTCTTTGTTGTCACTGGCATATCATGAAAAAGTCGGAAAGGGTTGAGCAACATTGAATAAATTGCTCCTTCCGCGTCGGCTACAGTGAGGCAACGTGGCTTTATGGACTGGGAAGAAATGTACCATTTTCACTGGCCTATGAATGGAAGGAAGTTCTTCCTTGTCCGACGGTGGCAACCAACGCGAGTTTCCACACGGAAGGGAAAATGAGATTCGTTGCCACTGGCATACGGCTTGAAAGGAAGTAGTGGCGTTGTTTAATCCGACACGCCAAGTTCTCGGTGTGGATGCGAGCATTAAAACGAACTCAGTATGCGAAGAGCCGAATTTGTCGTCGTATGGGATATGCCAGAAGCTCCAATTCACTCACAGTGGCCGCATAATGCAAACAAAGAAACGGAAGTCTGACACATAGTGAAGAAAGGAGGATCGTTGCAGTGATGTTTTTCTCTTATCGTTCACCGAGGACGAGACTGATGACTGTGAACCTGATATACAACACAGTGGAATCAATCTCATACCTCGCCTCGGCCCAGCGAGAGTGGGCTACAGCTTCGGGAGAGTGGCTCTGGCATGGACCCGCACGTAATATGCAAGTCAGGGAAAACCCGTGTCTTTGGCCTTACCTCCCCTTGCTGGCCGATCGAACACGACAAGATTAGGAATGAGCGGCGGGCGGAAGTGCCGGAATTCTTCCAAAGCAGCCTCGTTTGCGTTGTTTTCTGTGCTGATCCGCAAGTCCTGACTGGTGGAGGCGGATTAGCATCAACTTTTGCCCTTCAAAATCATCAGGGATAGTCAGATTTTGCCATGGTTGTCGCAGGCAGTGCTAACAAAGCAACAACGGATTTGTCTGTGATGGCACGCTTTGAGCTTGTCACACCTCACCAGAACACACTGTAATTAGAAGGGGAAAAAAGTATCGAGACGTTGTTGGCTGAGGGGCGTGTTTCTCGGGTATGAGAAGACAAAAATTACGCGCGCCTTTTGTAAACATGAAAGTTCAGCGGTGAAAGAGACGGAAAATACTGGACGAATACAATCGAACAAGACACACGCTCTTGGATTAGTCTCATCCTTCTTTTACTGGTGGTTGGGCGTTGAAAACCGATTATCTAGCTATCTCAGATTTGATCCCATGCATCTCGAACGGCTAAAGGCCTCTTCGCGCTTCAAAATAGATTCCCCGTGTTGTTGTAATGATCTCCTAGCAATGACTGAAGCATCACCCTCATCCTTGACCTTAGCGGAGGATGGACTAAGCAGGACAGGCGTGTGTGGAATGACGCCAGCGATGGTGTTTCCAGATGGTGGTGCAGACGGCCCAGTTTGTCTTTCTGTCTCAACTACCCTGAGACATCAGCTGCAGTCCGATAACTCAAATACCAACCAGCGTTTCTGTTGACCTAGGCTAAAATTCACCAATGCTTTCGTTTTCTTTTTTCTGTCTCAGCCTTAACACACCAAGCTGTTCAAGTCTCCTGATAAACTGCGTACACGTTACAGTATTTTCTTAATAACCCACGGTCTTACACATTGTTTCAATCGTGTATGATCCGCTATTCTCTTGAGAAGCTACACTCGTACACGTTTTTTAAGTGTTCTCCGAAGGAACTGTTGCAGGCTGCCGAAGGACGTTGAATCACTGAGCCGTTCCAACGATGGACTGTCCTGGAGCCACCCGCCTTGTGCCGAGTTCCTGGGACATCCTCAGGGGTTTTCCGAAGGTACCGCCAGGATGACGTCTGCAGAGGTCAATGACCTAATTATGTCACCCGCCGTGTCCCTTGGCCATCCGCCTCTAAAGACAGCGCAGCATCTAGGTGACTGTGTCACGTACTGAAGATAGATGTGTTTTAGATGTGTTTTTTAAATAGACTATCCCTTTCCGGGTACAGCTTATAAACAACAATGTGCCTGGAGTGACATGTTCTTTAAGTAACACTTTTGGAAGATTTTGTTTTTAACTGTTGCTAGCTTGTAACCGGATGTAACACGTGACCCTTAGATATTACTACTACTACTACTACTACTACTACTACTACTACTACTACTACTACTACTACTAAATCAGCGCAGATTCTGTGTCAGGGGAGACCTTTCTAGTAAACACACACACACACACACACACACACACACGCACGCACGCACGCACGCACGCACGCACGCACGCACGCACGCACGCACGCACGCACGCACGCACGCACGCACACAAGGGCGCCAGCTCACACAAGTATATCCACTATACACAATTCACTAACAGCTTAAACTGACAAGAAACGGGGTTTTACAGCAGAGAAAGATAGCAACAGCAGCGGGGAAAACATGATAGGTGTATTGTTTTGGACAAAACCATGTGCTGAGGTTCGATTTGAAGGTATGACGTAGCGTATGCTTGACGTATGCTTGACGTAGCTTTGTGAAAAGGCTCCCAGACGATGCTCTCTGTTGTGGCAGGCGGTGATGGTGGTGACACTGGTGTCGTCGTCGAGCAGCTGACGTGGTGTTGTTGTCATGTTCTCAAATGAGTTGTCTGAATAACCTGGTGGTTTTAGTTTGTTTTACTTAGATTGATTTTATTTATTAGTATTAGGACTGCCGTGTTTATCTTTCGTATCTTCTACCATGTCCTCCTATTTTTGTCTTCTTCTTTTCTTTTTTGTTGTCTGTTCTATTTCCTGACTTGTCCTTATTTTGCTTTGTTTTGCTTTTTCTCATTCATCGAGCATCCGCTCAAGTCTCAGTTGTCGTTTGGTGCACAGGACTGATCATCACCTCGACCACCATGACTCATAGAGGTCCAAAGTGACCACTTCGTAGTCGCTGTGAGCACGACGATGGCTATAACGGGGGTGCAAAATTATGATGTTCATGTGCTGGTATGATCCTTTGCTGAAACCACCGTGATTGATGGGGAACTTAGGTTTCAGTGGGGTGGTGTGTGTGTGTGTGTGTGTGTGTGTGTGTGTGTGTGTGTGTGTGTGTGTGTGTGTGTGTGTGTGTGTGTGTGTGAGTGAGGGAGGGGGCGGAGGTCAAATTCTGCACAATGACAGAAATGTTTGCATGTAAGTTTGCTAAAACTATATATATATTTACTTGTTAAATTTTCATCCAGTTGTGTGATACAACTGGAACCCATTATGATATTTAATCCCATTTAGCTTCTGGTGGAAGACATCTAGCGTTTGTTTCATGTGTAACCGAAAGAAAAGAAAAAAATTGTCTCAAGACTCGACCATGCCTGTGTGTGCGTCTGTGAGCGTTGTCTGTGAGCATGTGGTCAAAATGACATTGAGCGTGATCAGAATGGCATACGGCGTGATCAAAATGGCCAAGGTCGTGGTCAAAATGCCGTCAGGTTCAATGATTTAGACCCTATCGTGTCACTGTCTATTTGCATAGCGTATATACTTCAGCTTAGTAGTGAAAACCGAGCAATGAAAACCTAGAATGGCGCAAAATTGGGAAATAAATGAGCCTGTGGCGCAAAACGTGGCACTAAAAAGCCCCTTGGCGCAAAATCGGGCAATAAATAACCCCGTGGGGCAAAAAAGGAAAGAAAAAGAAAAAAGAAAAAAAAAGGGGGGGGGGGGGGCAATATATAACCCCAGGGGGCACAAGCCAGGCAATAAAAAAATTAAATAAAAAATAATAAAATCCCTGTGACTCAAAATGGGGGAACAGATAACACCATGGCGTAAAACCGGGCAATGAATGACACCGTGGCGCAAAACCAGGCTATAAGAAAAACCATAGCGCAAAATCGGGCAATAAGAAAACCCATGGCTCAAAACCGAGTAATAAGAAAACCCGTGGCGCAAAATCGGTCAATAAATAACAGCGTGACACAAACCGGGTCAACAAACAACTCCGTTGCGCAAAAGCGGACAGTAAACACCCTGGTGGCGAAATCGGGCAAAAGACTGAATATGACTGTTAATTTATGGCTTCACGTATTGCTATACCATAGTAATTACATTTTTGTTTTTATTTTCTTTCTTTTTTTAAGTTGAGCTTTCTCTGTTTTTTGTTGTTGTTTTTAATCCCCTTTTTAATTTTTTAACTCCCCCTCCTTTTTTTTTTTCTTTTTTTTTTTTTTTGATGGGGGGAGGAGGGTTTATGGTAGTTGTATTGTAAAAAAATAAAATAAAAAATAAGTCGTTAAAAATATATCCATGCTATTTGTTTCTTAACATGAATATTTTAGCCTCATTGTCTTCTGCTAATGCTCCTGTTCCATTGATCCACCCCCACCCCCCACCGCCCCACCCCCACCCCCCCGTCCCGCCTTCTGCTTCTGAGCTACGATATTTCTGTGAGATTAATCAAAACAAACGAGCGAAGGAAACAACGAAGCCAGTCAATCAGCCGCAACAACAAAAGGAAACGGCAAAGACAGGAAACACCATCAAACTTAGAAATCAATACACGGAGGCAGAGTTTAATGCACACTGACAAGGAGCTCATGATGTAACAGATTATACACCGGCGCTGAAACCCAAAAGAGCGCTTTTTTCTCCCGGTCCCCGCAAAGCCAGAGCTCGACCGCCGAAGCGTCAGGCGTTGGCTTTGATCTCAAGTGTGGTGATGAAAATCTTTCAAAGCGGGCAAAAAGAGAAGAAGGAAAAAAGAAAGGCCTGCATTATCCGCTCTGCACTGGCAGGATGATTGCAATCCTGGACCGCCACGTATATGGGTCGGTTTGGCAGAAGTGCATAAAAAGGAGGCTAGAAAAGATCGAGTTGGGGGTGAAGGACGGGGGTGGGGAGGGAAGTTGGGGGGGGGGGAGGGGGGAGGGAAAGTTGGAGGGGGGGGGGGTGAAGAAGGAGAGAAATGAGCCATCAACTTGAGAGGGGAGAGACGGGTCCTGTGATGGGAACATCCGGTGCAAGATGCGGGAATCGGAGAGTTGGGCGAGAACGGCGCTTTCCCAGTGCAGACTAGACACCAGCCCCCCACCCCTTCCCCTTCCCCCTCCCCCCAACCATTCTGCCCTCTCTCCCATCTTGTGTGAGCAGGGGTGGGTAAAAAACGAGCGAGTGTCACTCCCCCTCTCTTTGCCCATCTTGTATGAGCAGAGGTGGCTAAAAAGGGACGGAAAGTTACCATCACCAATACTCCCGTTCGGCCCCAACTTCTGTGAGTAGAGTTGGATAAGAATGGACAAACCTTCGACCTGTCCCCACCTCACCCCCACGCACCCCCTCCTCCCCCCCCCACCTCACCCTAACCCCATCCCATCGCTGCCTTACATGAGATGGGGTGGATAAGAAGGCAGAGACAGTCACTAAAACCTTCTTTATCTTGCACCAACAGCGGCAGTATTCGTAGGAACAAACAGAAATACCAGCACCTTTCCACTTTCCCATTTTTGTATGACCAGGGCTGTATATAAGCAGAAGAACAAAAGATAACAAAAGAACCACGAACACTGCCGTTCTCCCTTCCCCATCTTGTATGAGCGCAGGCATATTACGAAGGAAGAGATAGAAACACCAAGAACAACCTTCTGGTGCATGTAAATGAGGTGCCACTGACAAGCAAGAGCAACCGTCTGGTGTATGTAAATGAGGTGCCACTGCAACCGAGAACAGTTTTCTTGTGCATGCAAAGGAGGCCAGTGCCGCCATATATCGTGAACAATTCTGGTGTATGTAAATAAGGTGCCACTGCAACCGAGAACACTTTTCTTGTACATGCAATAGAGATGCCGCCATATATCATGAACAGCTTTCTGGTGTATGTAAATGAGGTGTCACTCCACTCAAGAACAACTTCCCGCTGTGTGTACATGAGATACAACAGCCAAGAACAATGCTCTGGTGCCTGTGAGTTTAATGGACAGCTTTCTGCTTGCAGTTCGAGCATACACCAGTTAATGAACACAGGGGTGAAGAACAATGATTCTGGTTTTGGAGTGTTGCCCTGCCTTTGCTGCATGTACGCTGTGCCTATGGAACTACACGTGAAAAAGGAATCAGTTTAAACATGGTTTGATTCATTCAGGTTGGAGATTTGTCTTTTCTCTTTTCTTACATCCCGTCTGTTCTTCGACACTTTCATGATACGTCCATGAAACCGTGCCAATGGATGTCATCGCTTCAAATACGCGATCAGCGCGTTTATAGATCAGTGTTCCTTTCCTATCCTTTCCTTCCTTTCTTAAAATAATTATTATTTGCTTTCAGTCTTATTGATTCTTGAGTCTCTCTTCGACGCATTTGTGGGGGATTGTTGTGTAGGTAACCATGGAGTAGAATACGATTATGTCTAGGATGACAGAGTTCCGTGAGGCTCGAGACATTCTTTGTGATATCTTGTTTCACCGTTTAATAAGATAGCGTGGAGTGATATGCATACATGGCAAAAGAGCAAATAAATTAGAGAGGGAGAGACAGACAGACAGACAGAACTCAGAACCTTGAGACTGAGATTTAGGCAACAGCCTGTTCTTAACATCTGCCCTTCCTATATAGACATACAAATCAAATCATTACTAATACTATGGACACTAAAGAAAGAGACCAAGAGAGAAGAGACAGACAGACAGAATCTGTGTGACCACATACATATGCATGGAAGAATTAATCACATTTGTTAGAGAGAGTAGGGTTTTTTCCCGTCACAAATACCTATATATTACATAGTGCATGACGTTGTCACATAGCCACTATCGGCCGCATAGACAGCTATCATCTCGTTACAATCGACCGGTGCGCACGTGCTCTTGATTCGGACGACACGATTAACGCTTCCTGATCGGAAAGCACGAAAAAGAGGAACTCTAGCCAGCCCAGATCTTGGCTCTGATGCCTCTGCTCCTCACACGGTGGAGAGGGTGGCATCACTGGAAAAACTTGTCACTGGCATGAAGCGCGCGATGGAATTTCGCTCCAGTGAACATCACCGTTGCCAGCTTTATGAAACGAAGTGGCTGCTAACCAATGCAATGACGTCACAAGCCAACACATATAGGGGAGGGGGTGGGAGAGGGAGATGGTAGATGCGGGCGGATGGAGTGGGGGGGGGGGGGTAGGAGTGAGTTGGTGTTTTCTTGAAGTGGTAGGAAGACAGTAAAACAAACTTTTTACTAGTGGTGTTGCGATTTATTTATTTTTTAAATAAGTTTGTTTTTGTTTTGTTTTTTGCAGAGAGTGCAAAAATCGATAAATGTCGTAGAACGACTCCTCATATACTCAATTCCAAAAGTTAAGCAACTTGAAGAAGTTGGCCATGTAATATAAATGATGTGCTCGTTTGGTTGTTTTCTTCTTCTTCTCCTCTTTTTGACCGAGGATGCACATGCATAATTTGGCGCGCTCTAAATTATGTTTCTCTGATCGTGTTTTGTTCAAGGTACTGAAGAGGCCAAAATAAACATTTCAGTTTAAGGATGGGGGAGGGGGGGGAGAGGGGGGGGGGGGGGGGGGAAACTGCTCCGTTTATTTTTTTGTATAGAGAAAATGTACATATATAATTTAGTGTGAGCTCCAACACTAAGCTAGCACACACTATAAAAAAATCTGAAACAAGAATGACTGCTTTTTTCAGTTTGCGTTTTTGTCCGAATAAATAGCGTTCTTTTGAACCTTTGATGTTTTGGGATCTAACACATACTAACACTCGATTGTTTCAAGTCGTTTTTGTCGGTTGGATGTGTCCAAACTGTTTTGTTGGTTGGATGTGTCCAAACTGTTTTTGTTGGCTGGATCTTTTCAAATCGTTTTTGTCGGCTAGATGTTTCGAAATCGTTTTGGTCGATTGGATCCGTGACAGACCATTTGCTTGGATCAGCCATAGCTCGGTTGTACACATACTACACCATCAATTGTCACAGCTACATGCATGTAGAATACCAGCGGCATCTTTGTTGTTTGACCCGGGGCGGACTATGCACGCACCACGCACGTCTGGTGATTCAGGACAATGACAATAAATGAAGTATAATCAGAAAAAGAATCCACACAAAAAAGAAAGAAAGGGGGAAAATGAGAGAGAGAGAGAGAGAGAGAGAGAGAGAGAGAGAGAGAGAGAGAGAGAGAGAGAGAGAGAGAGAGAGACAGAGACAGAGACAGAGACAGAGAGACAGAGACAGACAGAGACAGAGACAGAAAAGGGGTGGGGGAAGGGAGAAAGAGAGTTGAAAGAACAAAGAAAGTCACGCTGGACAAATCGCGTTTTCAGAGGCTAGTTCCTTTTATTTTACCTGGGTCACTTTGTATGCACGCTGTTGTGCCCGAGTGTAATTCTTTTTAACAGTATCAGCTGTAAGATTTAGGTGTGTGCGTGCGTGCGTGCGTGCGTGCGTGTGTGTGCGTGCATGCGTGAGTGCGTGCGTGCGTGTGTGTGTGTGTGGGGTGGTGGTGATGAGGGATGCGTAATGATATTAAACTAAACTGAGTTATTTTGGTGACCCAGAGAAGTATTAATTAAGGAAAGAGGTGTTACCCACTCTATTACCTTCATATGCCAGGGAACTGCATACAAATTTCTCTCTATAAGCGGGGAGAGCACCAAATCATGATTCAGCGTTGACACAAACCCAGAGACACATATTCGTCTTTATTTATTAAATAAAACCAGAAACAAGAGGAACATAATACGAGTTAACGAGTTACTGTATGTATAATAATTATAACACAAATAGAAGAAACCTTACATTGTAAATAACAATAACACAGATCCCCCTACTCCCACCCCCACCCCCCACCCCCTTCCACACACACACAAATCATCTCCGTATTTTTTTTATATATTTTTATTTAGTCAGCAACAAAGTAATTTTAACAACACAGACAAAACAGGCGTCAACCTATTATTATAATAATCAAAAACAGACAAATGAGGTGACATTCTAGACTATGTATATATAATTCCAAGCTGTTTTGAGATGCCATTTCAAAGAGATAACAATCTCTAGGCGTTCTCTGTCACCCTGACAGAGCAAAGAAAGGAGAGGACAGAGATTCCCCCTCCCTCCCCCCCCCCCCCCCCCCCCACACACACACACCTCATGATGAAGGAAAGCCAGGGAGGATAAAGCTACAAAGCAAGGAAATTACTTCCAGCCTCCTTGGACAACGGAAGCGGTGAAGGATGATCATTAACCTGCTCCACCGATTAGGTTACCAGTCGATGGATCTAGCCTCTGCGTGTGTGTGTGTGTGTGTGTGTGTGTGTGTGTGTGTGTGTGTGTGTGTGTGTGTGTGTGTGTGTGTGTGTGTGTGTGTGTGGTGTGTGTGTGTGTGTGTGTGTGTGTGTATGTGTGCGTGAGAGAGGAAGAGAGAACACTCTGTGTGTGAGTGCGTGCATGCGTGCGTGCGTGCGTGCGTGCGTGCGTGCGTGCGTGCGTGCGTGCGTGCGTGTGTGTGTGTGTGTGTGTGTGTGTGTGTGTGTGTGTGTGTGTGTGTGAGAGAGAGAGAGAGAGAGAGAGAGAGAGAGAGAGAGAGAGAGAGAGAGAGAGAGAACACTGTGTGTGTGTGTGTGTGTGTGTGTGTGTGTGTGTGTGTGTGTGTGTGTGTGTGTGTGTGTGTGTGTGTGTGTGTGGTGTGTGTGTGACGTTACTTACGTGTGTGGCATGTGAGCTAGACACTAGATGGTGCACTTGAAATTGACGAAACGCACCAAGTTTGTTCAGTAACTCCAACAACTTCATTTCATTCAGTTCCCTCTCCATCTCAATAATGACTACGGTGTCTGTTTTTATGTCAAATCTGTGATACAGGCACATGACTATGCATTGTTATTCGTATTCATTGTACCCATGTCAATGTCATAACTGATAATGATGCTGTAAAAAACTGCTTTTTGTTTTTGACGGAGATTTCTACCTTTCTTGTTCTGCACATAATTATCATACTGGCGTAATTGTTGAAGCCGGTTGTACTAATAACAAGTTGGTATATACTGATACAGTCTGTGCAGATTCCGCTTGATCAAAATGCTGTATATATAGTTATGTAAGGTGAACAGACTAAAATAATGATGTGCAAACGATGCTTTTTCAGCAATTGTACTTTCAATTAGATGTGTATCGTTTCTATACGTGTATATTTTCAGTGAGTGTACAATGCTGTTGCGATCAAATCCGCACAATGTACACTGGATCATGCTTGTCTGTGTACACTGTGCAGTGACTGATAGACGTGTGCGTGTGGATTATACAGTGAGCCGGGAGTATGCACTGCACGATTACTCATCCGTGTGCCACGTGCAAAGATTCATACGTGTTTGTACAGAGTACAATTTTTCGTGCGTATGCATATTATACGGTGTAGACTGATTCACATAATTATGTCTACATGTCTTGTTCACCATGATTCTTTACTTGTACATCCACAGTGTACAATGATTTACATTGTCGAATTGTTTGCTGTGTTTTGTAACATCCACAGTGTACAATGATTTACATTGTCGAATTGTTTGCTGTGTTTTTTAACATCCACAGTGTACAATGCTTTACATTGTCGAATTGTTTGCTGTGTTTTGTACATCCACAGTGTACAATGCTTTACATTGTCGAATTGTTTGCTGTGTTTTGTACATCCACAGTGTACAATGATTTACATTGTCGAATTGTTTGCTGTGTTTTGTACATCCACAGTGTACAATGATTTACATTGTCGAATTGTTTGCTGTGCTTTGTACAGGCATTTCGTCTGCATTCGGTTGTTGTTAATATTATATATTCAAGTATTGATGATCCTGAAATGAGACGATAGTAGCATGAAGAATCCATGTAGAAGACTCTATGATATAACCTTGAATTCCAGTTTCATTCCACGAGTTCAGTCCTTGGCAATGAAGATGTCTCTGTCCCCATCCCTAATTTCTATCTCGTTCCAGGTAGAAGACTATGATATAACCTTGAATTCCAGTTTCATTCCACGAGTTCAGTCCTTGGAGAGGCCATACGGCAGTGAAGGTTTCTCTGTCCCCATCTCTGATTTCTGTCTTGCTCCTGCTGTCCCTTCAACACTCCCTCTTTTATTCTTTATTCGTTTTTGGCACACATTGATTCACTCGTTCTCTCCCTCGATCTATCTCTCTCCCCCCCCTCCCTCGCTTCCATCTCTTAGTCCCCGCCCACTTCCTCCGCCCCAGTTTTCGTCTTCTGTCTGTCTGTCTCCCCCTCTCTCTCCCTCTCCCCTTCTTTCTCGCTGTCTGTCTGTCTGTCTCTCCTCTCTCTCTCTCTCTCTCTCTCTCTCTCTCTCTCTCTCTCTCTCTCTCTCTCTCTCTCTCTCTCTCTCTCTCTCTCTCTCTCTCTCTCTCTCTCTTGTGTCTCTCTATCTCTGACTCTCTGTCTCTGTCGCTGTATCTGTCTCTGTCTCTCTCGCTGCATCTGTCTCTGTCTCTCTCTGTTTCTCAGTCACCCACTCCCTCCCTCCACTCGTCGCCCTTTAATTTCTCACTTTCCTATCTTTCTTCACCTCCCCCCTCCTCCTCCCCAGTACTCCGGTCTCTCTTTCTCCTTCCCGTTTTCTCGCTTCCTCTCTCTTTCCCCTTAATAAAAGAATATAAATAAAAATAATTAAAAAAATCGTTCGTTCGTTCTCTTACTCACTCACCTATGCTGCTTAGTCTTACGCACTCCCTCTCTCCGGCCCCCTCCCCTTATCTCTTCCCCCCTCTTCGCTCACCCATTTACTTCCTCCCTCCCTCCCTCTCTCCGGCCCCCTCCCCTTATCTCTTCCCCCCTCTTCGCTCACCCATTTACTTCCCTCCCTCCCTCCTCTCTCCGGCCCCCTCCCCTTATCTCTTCCCCCTCTTCGCTCACCCATTTACTTCCCTCCCTCCCTCCCTCTCTCCGGCCCCCTCCCCTTATCTCTTCCCCCCTCTTCGCTCACCCATTTACTTCCCTCCCTCTCTCCGGCCCCCTCCCCCTATCTCTTCTCCCCTCTTCGCTCATCCACTTACTTCCCTCCCTCTCTCCGGCCCCCTCCCGCTCTCCCCCCCCCCCCCCTCTTCGCTCACCCACTTACTTCCCTCCCTCCCTCCCTCTCTCCGGCCCCCTTCCCCTATCTCTTCCCCCCTCTACGCTCACCCACTTACTTCCCTCCCTCCCTCTCTCCGGCCCCCTCCCCCTATCTCTCCCCCCCCCCCCTTCGCTCACCCACTTTCTTCCCTCCCTCCCTCCCTCCCTCTCTCCGGCCCCCTCCCCTTATCTCTTCCCCCCCTCTTCGCTCACCCACTTATTTCCCTCCCTCCCTCCCTTCCTCCTCCTCTCTCTCTCTCTGACTTCGCTGCTCGAGCTTCGCCGCTGCTTAGTTAAATCTGTGATACAGATCTAACTGAGAACTGAAGATGGCTGTTGATGGCTGTCTAACGCCGAGCTGTCTCCAAACAGGTAGTGGCGGGGCCCAAACCCCAGGAGGTGGGGAAAGAGGGAGACTATACCTATCGCAACGCTGTCACCACCACAATGATTGTCCATTAGACTGGAAAGGTCAAAGCCATTTCAATTTCTCATTAATTGTGACGGGGGCAAATTAAGTCACAAAGACAGCGTCCACAAATCACAGCTTTTGAAGAGAGAGAGAGAGAGAGGAGAGCCGAAGCTGGATCGAACCGAGATCCTTCCGCTTGAGTACCAACCTTAATCACCGCTAGGCCACACCGGGCTCACCTTCACCGCTGCCAGACAAATCAGCTGTAGCCTATTTATAACCTGTGAAAGGCCTGGTTGCAAGACAACACGGCGTGGTCTGCACAGGTGAAATGAGTCGATGGTCCTGTTTCTCTGCTGTCATTCACAGGACGAATTAACGTTTCGTCACCAAGTTACTGGCTGGGCCACCTCGGTATGCGTAATACCCAGCCTGGGGAGAAGGCGATGCGAACTCAGAATGGAGGATACCGTAGCCTACGTATCGTGATTTCCCCCGCTGTCTGTCTCAGTGAGAACAATGGCACCGTTTTTAGGAGTATTGTGGAGACGTGTTGATGGCAACACAAGCGTGTTGGTGAAACAGACCGGCCGTTCCTGTCTGCCTGTCTGTCTCTGTCTGTATCTCTGTCTGTCTGTCTGTCTCTCCCCTTTCTCTCTTTCTCTGCCCCCCCCCCCCCCCCCCATTTCTCTGTCTCTGTCTCTGTCTCTCTCTCCCTCTCTCTCTCATCTCTCTCATTCCCTATCTCTCTTTCTCTTTTTCTCTGCCCCCCCCCCCCTTTCTTTCGCCCCTCCCCCTCCCTCTCCGTCTCACGAGGTTTCATGGAAGCGCAGTGCTGGCGCCGGACCGCTGTAAGGTTTCTCCCGTCGCCACGAGCGACGACTCCAGGTCACGCCCGGAACCGAGTGACAATCGCTTTAAAGCGGTTTTTAATCCCAGGACTAGAATAACCGTCTCCATGGGAACAGTTTCCGCGATAATTACAAACAGAAACCCCACGCTAGTGGTTTAAAGCGACACATGGAGCCCTTCCGGAATATAGCACAGCGCAGGCGCTCGGCATCAGTACAATTCTTCAGTTCTGTATTATTATACAGAATTATGCTGGGTGAGGACTGGTCCTGTTTGGTTAAAGCATTTAGTAAACAGCACTGCTTCGACACCATTGAAAAATGGCCTCTCGCCACACTCTGACTGACAGATCAGCTTTAAACAGTCAGCGCCTGCGTACAACCCCTCCCTCCCCCCCCCTCCCTGCCCCTTAGACAAGCCCGCGGACTGTCCAAGTAGGCCTACCACTGTAGTGTAAACAAAGCAGGTGCCCGTGCTGTTTTATTTTGGCCGGGAAACAATGGCCAAGCGCCTTGAGTCTATACAGCTGGAAGCGTGAGTTGCAACACGCGTTGTACTGTTCGCTCCGCTTGTCTAAGTGGGCGGAGCTATGGGGCTAAAAGCGAGAGGTCAGCTAACCGGAAGGAACGTTCAGGCATTGTCTGTTCCTTCTCCTTCCTCTTCGTCTTATTTCAAGTGCCTACACAATGGGTGTAGTTTGCTTGTCTTTGCTATGAGACTTCAGGGGTGTGTATAAACTTCACTGTCAAGAAAATGTAAGGTAAAGATAGTCCAGCTTCGCCCAGCGGCGCTTTGCTCTGAGCGATTCAGGTAAATTCAGTACTGTTACTCAGAC
>OY757543.1:15249941-15281671 GCA_963584105.1 Alviniconcha strummeri | reverse complement strand
CAAAAACAACTGTGTTTGGGTGAGTCAGTAAATCTGCGTCTCCGTCATTTCTATGGTATTCATTGACGGATGTGTTTGCGAGTGACATGAGAGAAGACATGAAAGCAGAGTTGTCTTCAGTGCAATGTGGTCGCCATTTTATCTGGCCGCAAAAACTGCGAAAATAAGGCGAATTTGAAATGGATTTGGTGTTATGGTTTTCTATAACTTGCATAATCTACACAATTGACTCGCTGGGCATTAAAAACCCAAAGTTAATTAATTTCATCTGCTAGACGTTTACTTGTGATTCGATGAGTATTGTGTGTTTTCCTGATACGACTTACGCGGTTGACTGAGTTTATACGAAGTAACTAGAATTAATAGCCGTCCGTCCGGTAGGTTTACATAGTCACTATAGTTCATGTGTGCTGATATACATACATCTGTGTCCACCTGACTCTGTGACGATGCATTATTTTGTATGGAAGTTGTTGTTTGCGCCATGTAGTACATCAGTTTTTATCCCATCCTTCTTTCCTCTGTTACAGCTTCCCGGGGGAGGCGCCGACCTGACCTTGTCCGAGCTGCAAGGGCTGGCCGCTAGGCAACAGGTAGCCATGGAGACGCAGCAACAGGCGCTGGTGGCCAGGGAAACGCGCCTGAAGTACCTGCAGCAGCAGGAGGCGCGGCACCGGCAGCTGGCCTCGGAGCAGGCGCGCCTGCAGCGGATGAGGGAGAGGGTGGAGGCCCAGGAACTCAAGCTGAAGAAGCTGAGGGCGTTGAGGGGGCAGGTGGAACAGTACAAGGCCAGCAACGGAAACCTCAGTGAGTTGTGTGTGTGTGTGTGTGTGTGTGTGTGTGTGTGTGTGTGTGTGTGTGTGTGTGTGTGTGTGTGTGTGTGTGTGAAATGGTCCGGGGTCGGAGGGGCGGGGGGATGAAGGAATGGATGGAGGCCCAGGAGCTCAAGCTGAAGAGCTGAGGGCGTTGAGGGTCCAGGTGGAACAGTACAAGGCCAGCAACGGAAACCTCAGTGTGTGTGTGTGTGTGTGTGTGTGTGTGTGTGTGTGTGTGTGTGTGTGTGTGTGTGTGTGTGTGTGTGTGTGTGGTGTAATGGTCCGGGGGAGGGGGGGGGTGAAGGAAAGGGTGAAGGCCCAGGAACTCAAGCCGAAGAAGCTGAGGCGTTGGGGAGCAGGTGGAACAGTACAAGGCCAGCAACGGAAACCAGTAAGTTTCTGTGGTGTGTTGTGGGGGGGGGGGGGGGGGGGGGGGGCAAGAAGGAGCTAGACTGAGGAGAGCTAGTATAGGGTGGAGGCCCTGGAGCTTAAGCTGAAGATACTAAGAGGCTGTATGTGTGTGTGTGTGTGTGTGTGTGTGTGTGTGTGTGTGTGTGTGTGTGTGTGTGTGTGTGTGTGTGTGTGAGTGAGTGATGGGTGGACTTGAGGGGATGGTAGATAGGGTAGATTCGGAAGGAGACTGGGGTGCAGGTGCTTGGGATTTCAGCGGACAGTGGAACAATAGCTATGGAAACCTCAGTGAGTTGTTGGTATGCAAAGGGAAGGTAAGGTGGCAAGCCGGAGATTGTGACGACCCACGAACTGAAGCCGATGAAACAGACGATAGAGGGAAGGGTAACGCGGAGCTCTGCAGGCCCATGCATCAACGGAATTAACGTCAGGGGGGTGTATGCAGAGCATGCCGCCAGCCACCTGGGAGCGATGCCTCGCCGCTATGTGCCACTGCCAGAGGAAGGGTTTGGGAAGGATTTTTCTTTTGCCCTCGTGTTGTTGGTCCGATGATTTAAACCTCAGTGGGTCGCGTGCACTGCCGGCAGATCAGGAACGAGACATCACCGGTACACTCTGTGCAGTTCTGCGGGAGGAAGGGCATGGGAAGGGTTTCCTCTTCCGCCCTTTGGCCTTGTGTTGTGGGTTAGGTCGTTTGTAACCTCAACTCACGGACGCAGTTAAAGGAGGACTAGATGAGCCAATGGGCATGGAAGGGGAAAGTAAAAATTCCCAGCGATTCGGGAGGGGTGTCGCAATCGAAAGCAACGATATCAACACATGTATGGATATATATTAGTAATATAATAATTGATTATTAATGGCTCACAATCTCGTAAGGGCCCAGAACGCTTACAAAGACATTAAGATACGTTCATTTTATTACACACACACGCACGCACTCTCTCTGTGTCTCCCTCTGTCTGTCTGTCTGTCTGTCTGTCTGTCTGTCTGTCTGTCTGTCTGTCTGTCTGTCTCTCTCTCTCTCTCTCTCTCTCTCTCTCTCTCTCTCTCTCTCTCTCTCTCTCTCTCTCTCTCTCTCTCTCTCTCTCTCTCTCTCTCTCTCTCTGCAAATACATTAATACCTTACTGGTGATGGGTTGATAAAATGGGAATAAAGAAAACGACATATCAGTATGCAGAAGAGAAGAGATGGGTTTTCAGTTTTGACTTAAAAGAACAGAGTGAAGATGGATGCCTGACAGAGAAAAAGCAACGTACGTATTGCCCATCACTTCATCACTTGATTGCAACAGACTCGGAGCTGGAGGCAGTGCGGGCCCTGTTCAACGAGAAGGAGAAGGAGCTGGCTGTGGCCGTCTCCAAGGTGGACCAGCTCATGCGGCAACTCCAGGACCTCAAGGACGTCAAGGCCAGCGGGGTCATCGCCAATAGCAACACCGCCAAAGGCAACTCCAACGCCATGACCTTGGAGCTTGAAAAGCTGAGGAATGAGCTCCTCGTAAGTACTGACAAGAAAACTGGTTTTGAGTCTACGTGTGCGTGTGTGTGCGTGTGTGTGTGTGTGTGTGTGTGTGTGTGTGTGTGTGTGTGTGTGTGTGTGTGTGTGTGTGTGTGTGTCTTTGTGGAGAGAATAAAAAGATATCCTCTCAAAACAATTCATCATTCACGCTGAGAAAAAGAAATCACAAGGGATTTATTTAAGGTTTTAACGTATACATTATTGTTGCTCTTGTAAAGCGGGTTGTGCTCACCCTTGTTCGATGAGCCACGGCGCTATAGAAATGACGGCTATAACGATTGTAACAAGTATTTGCCAGTATGCTGATTTTTACTCCTCCGCCTTGTGTCCAGCACCGCAACAAGCTGAACGAGCAGCAGAACTCGCGCCTGGCGGCTCAGCGCCAGCTGCTGCAGCAGAGGAAGGACGAGGTCAGCAAGATGGACAACCGCATCCTTGAGCTGCAGCAGCGACTGAAGAAACGCCGCTCCCAGCAGCAGCAGCAGCAGCAACAACAACAGAAAAGCCAGCAGCAACAGCCTCAGCCCGCTGCCACGACCAACAGCGAGGACCAGCAGCAGAAGAACCTGGGTTCCCGCCCAGGTCAGCTGCGGAAACCCGGGCAGAACATCGCGGCCGTGGAGCCCTACATTCAGTACGCCCCCAAGGAGGTGGCCAAGGAC
Organism: Alviniconcha strummeri; assembly: GCA_963584105.1. NCBI lineage: Eukaryota > Metazoa > Mollusca > Gastropoda > Provannidae > Alviniconcha > Alviniconcha strummeri. The sequence goes on along the minus strand of OY757543.1, from coordinate 15,278,261 downwards.
GACCTCTACTCCAAGACGGGCTTCCTGAAGCAGGACCCCAAGTACCAGACGCTGCCGCCCAACACCAAGTTCATCCCGTCCGGGGAGGAAGGGTCCAAGCCGGGAGGGATGGTGGTGGTGGGTGGTCAGGAGGTCAACAACAACAACAATAACAACAAGAGCGGTGGTGGTGGTGGTGGGGGGGTCAGTGGTGTGAGGCCCGTAGAGTACAAGATCCCCTCCATCATCTCCTCGCACTTCGACGCTCACCGAGGGCGGGTCGGGGCGGCCGGGAATCGAACCGCCCCCTCGGCGGCGGACAATCAGGGTAGGCCGAGCGGGGCGGGCACTGCAGCCGGTGGCTCAGCAGTGCCCAAACCCGCCGCCCCGCCTGCTACTCAGGGTTTAGGTTCCGGCTCGAACTCGCAGCAACAGCCGCTCGTGAACAGCGTGGCCAAGGGGCCGCGACCTTTCGTGAACACTTTCGGTAAGCCGGGGTTGCCCAAGTGGCCCCCAGAGCCCGTCAAAGACGACGAACAACCACAGCAGCCAGCACAGCTACAACAACAACAACCAGCACCACCACCAGCACCACCACCACAACAACAACATCACCAGCCACAGATCAACATTTTCGACGAGGAGAGGCAGGCAGGGAGTGGTCAGAGTTCGCCGGCCTCCAGCGAGGGTTCCGGTCCGTTGGTGAAGCTGGGCTCGGGCGTGTTCACCCACCCTCAGGCGGCCTCCGCTCAAATCCCCCCGCCCGGCGTCGGCGCCAACCAAACGGGCCAGGGCCCACCGCCGGACCCCCGCGGGAACCTTCCCGGCCGGCAAGGACCTAAGCCTCCCCCTCGCATGCCCCAGAGCACCGTGTCGGTGAAGCCCGTTGCCTCCTCTGCAGCCGGTCACGGCGTGAGTCGACCAGCGGCGGCGGTGGATTCCCGGACCGGGGAAAGGGACGAGGTAGATTCGTCCAAGCTGAGCGTGAACGACTCGGTCAGTCCCGGTGCGCCCCAGGCCGCGTCCACGCCCAACGGCAGCAACGTCCAGACGCCGGCGGGAGCCGATGGGAAGACGGGGACCACCATCCACCTCAACCAGCGGCCGGCTCCCACCTACAGGTCAGAACTCGCCCTCTTCTCCCTTCGTGATCGCAGCGACAGTCGTTAGTTGTTGCTGGGCCCCATCCACGTTGAGGTCCGTCATACCGTATTTCTCCCTTCGTGATCATAGTGACAGTCGTTGTTAGTTGTTGCTGTCAGCACTTGCATCCCACGAGGTCCGTCATAACATGTTTCCCTTCGTGGTCGCAGTGAAAGTCTTTTGTTTGTTAGTTATTTCTGGGCCCCATCCACTTTATTTCAGCACTTACATCTCACGAGGAGGTCCGTCATAACGTATTTATCACTTCGTGATCGCAGTTAAAGTCGTTGCCAGTTGTTGCTGAACCCCATCCACGTTATGTCAGTACTTGATCTCATGAGGAGATCCGTCCCCAGTTTGTAATAACATGCCAGGAATAGGTCCACCCCGACCCCCACCCCATATTGCCTGCATTTCCTTATTTATATCCCAGGAATAAAATATCCATCTGCACCTTTATTGACCACATCCCTCTGCCCGCATACTAAGAATAGGTCCATTGCTTCCCTGTTGGCCACACTCCAGGAATAGGTCCTTTGCCATCCCGTTGGCCGCATCCCAGAAAAGGATCCAGTGAAATCCCATTACCCACATCCCGGCAATAGGTTTACTGCCATATCCTTGCCTACAGCCCAGGAATAGGTCCATCCCCATCACAATGCCCACACTCCAGGAATACGTCTGTTGCCATCCCATTCCCCACATTCCAGGAATAGGTCCATTCCTATCCCATTGCTCACACCCATAAACAGGACCATCGCATCCCGTTTCTCACCCGCCATCTGAACCGGTCCACCCCCAGAGCCCACATTCTGTGAGTTCAGTCTCCTTGATGACCTGGCCTTTAGTGTTCACTTCCTTGTTTCCCAGCGGTTCTCAGCGCTCAGTCTACCTACTCCAGTCTGCCATGCGCTGAATGAGCATTCACCTTTTGCAGGTACGCATCCAAGAGCGTGATCGCCAACACCTACATGGGTCGCCTTGGCAACGCTGCCCTGGAGCGCTACCAGCAGTTGAACAAGCAGCTCTACAGCTCGATGGACGCGCAGGGCCACCGCGCTCAGGGCCCGGCCTCCCGCAGCTCTTCAGACAAAAACTCTGCCGGAGCAGCCAGCGAGCTACGCACAGCCTTCGGCGGTCAGCAGCCTTCTTCTCCTTCAGACCCCTCCGGTGTGGCAGCCGGGGGAGGCCAGGGTGGGATGACCCATTTCGGGTTGGTCGGCTCCCCCAACTACCCGGACATTGCGTCCGACAAGGGCAGCTACAAGTCCAACACCCCTAAGCACATCCGACGCAGGCACTCGGACAGCGGCGACGAGGATCTGACCAAAGCGTTGCAAAGGGCGGACAAAGCCCAGCAGCAGCACGCCCTGGAAAACGTGGCGGAGAACGGCAGCAACAACAGTAACAACAAAAACAATGCGGGCAGCGGCACGGCAAATGCCGAAGCGAAATCTCAACACTCCAACAGTGCGGGTCAAAGACTGGGTAGTGATAGCAGAGACAATGGCCCGTCCTTGCCCACCAAACCACAGCCAGAGGAAACCGCGGAGAAAAAGGTGGCAGTGGTGGTCAGGCGGAAAAAGACGATACTGAAGGGAGATAACCGGCGGAAATCGTTGAACCGGGTCAGTTTCGACCCTCTGGCCCTTCTCCTGGATGCCTCGTTGGAAGGAGAACTGGACCTGGTTATGAGAACAGCAAAAGAGGTCAGGATATTATTTAATATCAGTTGATGACCCTAAATGCAACATGCTTGAAAAATCCTTTTGTATGTGGTTTTGGGTTGTTGTTTTTTGGAAAGATTTTTGTTTTGTTTTAAATTGTGATCCTGATGAATGGAGCAACAGAGGAGTAGTTAGAGTTACTCCTCGCTTAAAATGATTATATCTTTAACATATTACATATATAACAATATCTCTGGATGATATGGCAGTGGGTAGCATTTCAGAATGTGGGTTGGAAGGTTGTAGGTTCAAATCCCAACAACATTGTGGGATTTTTCAGCCCAGACCCAGGCTCCTTCCCAGAGCTAGGGGTCCCATGGGCCCTGTGGGTTGGAACCACACAGCTAAGGTTTATCTACTTTAGGGATCATACCTTTGAAGATATTGCTCTTATTGCTTGGTGAGCATCACAGGTGATGCAGTTCCCGGGCCTGCTTACCTATGGGATAAACCTGTCAGTGAGAATGATCGGCCACCCTGTCAAAATCTCCTACCTGTTGTTCTCCTATACAGTCCTCCATCAGATATGATTGGTTATTAGCTACATGGTCATTCATCATTGCCTCTCTCTGGCCATTCACTCATGATGACCTGTCACAGCATGCCTGCCTCCATCCTCATCTGGGGTACTTCTGGTCAAACTAGAAGTCTTCAACATCAGTCAGAGTCAACAGTGTCTCCTTAGGGGGATTAATGGCTGGATGCAGTGATCTGCTCTGTCTTAGATATGCTCATTTGCTTTAGCTCTGCAACTCACTATGTAGTAATTAATGTACACTTGGCTAACACTGTCACCGGAAGAAGGGTGGTGGTGGTGGGCATAGTACTGGGAGTGTAGTTCTGCATCCGTTTGATGAATCAGAATAGGCATCACTGAAGGAAATGATTTGGCAGCAGCACTGTCTGGCCACTTCAGATGTAATCCTACCAACAACCTGATGTTTCCCCCTGTTGTTCAGCAGAATGAATTTCATTGATCGCCTGGAGGAGAGAAGTGTGGAAAGAAGAAGTGCTTGAAAAGGCAAGAGAGGGTCATCGTCAGTCAGATGAACATTGGAATTGTTTCAAAGTCAGTGTTGAGGAAGCTTCTGCATAAATATGGGCTTTTCCGGGCACACAGATACCATCTTGAATTGAATTTCATCTTTTTAGCAAGAACTTTATTTTAACTTAAGCATAATATTTGCTGACAGCAGTCCTACGGCCAGCAGTCGAGCCTCCCACAATAACACAAGTCACTTCTTTGCAAAATTTTACATTATAAACAAGTTCTCAAGGGGAGATAATAAATGAAGTTGTTGCCCTCTGTTCAGCAGTGAGGAATGGCTGCATACCAGGTTTTTATATCGTCTGCACCACTGGGTAGTTAAACAAATTGTCTAAATTTTTTGCACAGGTGGAGGATGTCAGTGCGCCCAATGATGAAGGCATCACAGCATTACACAACGCCATCTGCGCTGGCCACTATGACATTGTCAAGTTCCTCATTGAGTTTGGTGCTGATGTCAACTCTCCAGACAGCGACGGGTGGTAAGTTGGCAGAATTGTTTTGTATTATGATTGTGAATGCTTATGGGTCAAATGTTTGCTTGCCAAGAATGTTACATGTGTATATCTCAAACTTTCTTCAAAACTGACTTGATGTAGAGTAACTGGTTTGTTTGTACTTGCTTTTTTCAATTAATTTTGCTTACCAAAAATTAATTTACTGGGTCTTTTTAAAAGGCATTTATTCCTGACCCCTTATGCATTTTTATTTACTTTTCATAACTGAATTTTTGCTTACTATGTAAACTGCAACTGTGGAGACTATCCTTTTGATCAGAGTGTACTATAATGCATGTTGCCCACTGTTTGTTTCCAGGACACCCTTGCACTGTGCGGCATCTTGCAACAATCTGCCCATGGTTCGATTCCTGGTGGAGCACGGGGCCTGCATCTTCGCCACCACCATCAGTGACAATGAAACCGCTGCTGAGAAGTGCGAAGAGGATGAAGATGGCTATGATGGCTGCTCTGACTATTTATACAGTGAGTCGATCTTAAAAGCTTCAGATTTGTCTTTTAGGCTCTTACTGTGCTTAGGGTCACATGAACAACTGGTGAACACAAAAAACAAATGAAGAAACATACCAAACGTCAATTTTTTTCACTGCAAAGAAAAATCTCTTTCAATGACCTAGATATTCATGTGTCGAATCCCCATATGAAAGACACCCCTGTTTGTAGTTTTATTCAAACTTTTTTTCTGAAAATATTTTAGGATTTCTCACTGAACCCCCCAACAGGGTTGGTGGATTTCAGTTACTTTTTTATTTATTGTTGAGACAACCTCTAGCTCTACCACCATTAATGAGTGAATATTTGAAAAACTGTCTCAGCAGAATTTGTTTATGATAGGAGTTTCTGTTTTGAAGGGTTCTAGTGCCAACCTTGCTGGTATTTGTTGGTGTGCACTGCATTTTACATATTCTGACATTGCCAATGTCTGCAGGTGTGCAAGAGAAGCTGGGGATCGTCAACGATGGTGTGGTGTACGCAGTTTTCGACTTTGCTGCCAACCACAATGATGAGCTTTCATTCAGCATCAATGACGAAATGACAGTGCTACGCAAGGGTGACGAGACGGAGAAGGAGTGGTGGTGGGCAAGGAAGACAGGCACCAGAGATGGCTACATCCCAAGGAACCTGCTTGGGGTGAGCACTAGAAAGGTTTAAGCCACCAGAGGGTGGAACTGTACATTCTGGATCCCAGAAATCTGAGGTTCCTGTCCCACATCCCCAAAAATCTGAGTACTGAAGTTCACACAGAGAGGAAGTGTACCTCCTCAGAAATCGGAGGTTCCTGTCCCACATCCCCATAAGTCTGAGCACTGAAGTTCACACAGTGTGATTCCACATTTCCAAAAATCTGAGCACTTATGTTCACACACAGAGGAAGTGTACGTCCCCAGAAACTGGAGGTTCCTGTCCCACATTCCTCAAAATATGAGCACTGAAGTTCACACAGGGTGGAAGTGTTCATCCCCAGAAATCTGAACCCTTAGGAAAGTCAGAGCTCAGGAGCTGTGTGAAAGTCGAGGTGGCTGTCCCCAATAACCTGTATCATCTCTGTGGACGTAAAGAACATTGAAGAATAAAGGCCTTAAAATGAGCTCGAGAGAATATGGTGTTGCACACGGCTGAAGTGCACACCTGTAAGATCTGTTAGAGTGTGAGAACTGAGGCTTTTAGCTGGGTGTAAGCTCTGTGAGGGTCTGTGTTTAATTAAACCTGGGCAGCTGCCAGGATATTAAAGTGCAGTAACTAATTCTGCTTCTGTTGTGCTTGCAGCTGCACCCAAGGGTACTGCAGTCCAACTACCAGCCCCATGAAACATCTGAGTGCTGAACAGCAACCTTCTTTCTGCTTCAGAGGCACATCAAACATCCAAGTGTTGGAACAACAGCCTCCTTTCTTCAGACTGAGAAGGGACACTGTCATTGTTAACTCCTTGCTTCAGAAAGTGTCAGACAGCTCCCGTCTTTCTTCGGACTGAGAAGGGATAGTTATTTGTTAACTCCTTATCTCAGAAAGTTCAGGCAACTCCTGTCTTTCTTCAGACTGAGAAGGGACACCGTTATTGTTAACTTCTTACTCCACAAATGTCAGACAACTCCTGTCTTTCTTCGGACTGAGAAGGGACACTATTACTTGTTAACTCCTTATCTCAGAAAACTCTTGTCTTTCTTCAGACTGAGAAGGGATAGTGTTAACTCCTGGCTTCATAAAATGTCAGACAAGAGAATGCCCTCTCTCTTCAGGCTGAGAAAGGACATTATTAATACACAGCTCTCCTCAGAAGTGTGTCAAACATCTACGTGTTGACCTTCTGTCTTCAGACTTATAAATGACATTCTCAAGTCCTTACTTCATTTGAAAAGTGTTGTGTCACACATGGGAGTTTTGGTGAATGTTCAGCAGCCTCATTCAAGATGGGTGACTGGGCAGCGTGAGCTCACATCTCCAGTTAGAGCATCTCCCATCTACTTCAAAGTGTTGAGCAGCCGTCTTTTTTCTTCAGATGGAGTTTGTCGCAAACGTCCAATTGTTGAACGGGTTTCCTCTCTTCTTGGCAGAAAGTGGTACAGACATCTTTACTCCTCTCTCCAGACAAGGAGTGAACGTCCGTGTTAACAGGAAGGAGGATTTAACTTCTCTCTTCACATCAGTTTTTATAATCAGACTACCACAGTACCAGAACTTTTCCCGTTTTATTTGTCCGCGCAACTGGGGATATCCAGGCCCACCTGCCTTTGTGTATGCTTTTTAATATATTTTTTTAACTGGCATTCACTACACACTATGCAGAAAGTGCCACAGAAACATACAGTCTGTAACAGTGATATTAAACCCTTTTCTTTAAAATGTGCTGTGAACATGGAATATTGACATTGAAGGAAATCTGTACACACCGGAGTCAAAAACAACCCAAAACACTGTTCTGCCTGTTATTAAATTTGCTGCCATCTTTAGTGATAGTTGAGGGCAATGAGTTGGGAAAGAACTGTGAAGAAAAACTGAACAGGTCACCTGCACTAGCAGTAGAATGGCTGCTTTTTGCAGCAAGTGCAATATGTTGTGAATGAGCTGGTGTCCAAGGCATGCAGTTAGTTGTAGCACATGAATGAAGTACGACAGGCTGGAACTATTTTCAGTCATTTTTTGCACATGTATATATGTACATACGAAAAGTAATGTTCTTTTGTCGCCTTACTTTCCATATATGCAACCATCAGAAAAGAAAAAGAAAAAAACTTTGAGGGAGATACGGAAGAAAACGTTAAATCAATCTACCTATCCATCCACAAAAGTCATTTTAGTGTTCCCTTTTTCTCTTTGCAATTTATACCTCTAGTATCAGTCAGAACACTGTGTAAGTTATGAAGCAGACCCTGAAAAGTGCAGATTAAGTTGTAGTTTTTTTTGGGGGGGAGGGAGTAGGGGGGATGAGGAATGGAAAAACAAGTAGTTCAGTAATTAATTTGCGTGCTCCAACAAAATCTGTGAAGCTAGTCAAACCTAGGACTAGAAGTAGTACGTGTTGATGTGTTGTTCTAAAGTAACAAACTGGAAAGTATATTCATATTTTGGCATTACTGCAAGCATGTGTATAGTAAGCATTGATAATCTATGCAAAACCAGTTGTGTGGTTTTATTCTAATTGTGAATACATTTTACATTTATGCACTTATTTGTAAAGATGCATTTGTTGATATTAAATCAGAACTGCAGTTACCAACCATGGTGTTTGTCTTTTATGGCAAACTGGCAATTGGATGAACACCAAAAAACAAACTGAAAAACAGTGTTTAGATCATTTTCTTTATTTTAGTTTTCATCTTTGTACATTCATAAACACAACATCAAAGAATACTTCACTTGCATACACGCAATGCACACAAGCATGAAATGCAATCAGATACACCCAAACATTCCAAATCTTCCAGTCAGTTAACTGAAGGAAAGTTGAAAGAACCTATTGTAGAAAAAGCACCCCTGCCCTTGCATGCTTTTCTTAAGACAACTTTTACATTAAATAGAAACAAAGCAAGTGGGTGAACGATCACATTCTAAGCCCCCTTTGTTCTGCTATGTATTCCTTTATCCTTATGGAAATCCCATCCCATACAGATAAAGGGAGTGGCTGAAGAAGCCAGTCTGAATGAAAAGAAAATTCTGCAGCAAGCTGTTCCCAGATTGCCCAGTCTGTACATGTTGCTTGCTGAAACAGTCAAAATTCCACTTTTTTCTCCAGATGGGCCCAGTGTGGATTCTGTTGGGTATATAGGTTCAGGTTCAGAATATGGGTTAAGGTTCCATTTTCTTGTTTAGAGGGGTTTGTAGTCCAGTTTGGATTCCAGTTTTTTGTTGTCCGAAACCTTGCGCACAGCCTTCATGAAATCCTCCTCTATCACGTAGTCACGCTCAGCACGTATAGCAAACATACCTGCAACACACACAAGGCAAGACTCGTGTTATGAACAGCAAATCAAAGTGTATGATTCACAAATGTGCATACAATGAAACCTTGGACAGAATTGTTTTTTAATGCACAGCTTGCAAACAAACCTGGGAAGGGAAAGTCAATACACTGAAACCACAGTTTTAAATAAATGGACCAAATGGGTTGTGCACAAAGATACGCACCAAAGAAATTGTGCCACAATTTTTCAAATTACATCAAAGCCCCCTCCCATCCACCACTCAGAAACAAATTGCTGTGCAACTGACCAGCCTCTGTACAGACATTCCTCAAGTCGGCGCCATTGAAGTCTTCTGACAGCTTTACCACTGCTTCCCAGTCTGCACACAGACAAAAATCAAGTCGGCATCACTCAATTCTAGCAAATGAAACCAGCACTGCTGAAGTCACCAGACAGCCGTATCAAAGCCTCTTAGTCTGTCAGTAATGTCCTGCTCCCATCTTTAGAAATCCAAACTGATGGCATCCATATCAGTTTAAAAAAAAAAAAAAAAAAATTTTATATAGCAAAACAGGGACTTATTGGCTGATAACATCGATATTGCAATTACACTCAAAAAAGGGATAAACCCTTAGGTCAGCTACAATGTGGATTCCTTGGCAAACAGGATTTTATGAACACTGATCCTCCGTCAAAATGGCACAACAGATTATCTCCCTTGTGACACCTTGCTATAACGGATAACAACTACGTTGTTCAACAAAGCACAGATGTGCCGCACATCTGCAACAGACAGGATCAGATCTTGAAGCACTATGGCATTTCAGCTGTGTGACTACATATCTCAAAGTTAAAGGACCTGGCAATGAGCCAAAGGACTGTGTTGTTTGAGCTACCTGACCATCTTATGATCCATTAAGTCTTCAGAAGGTACCTTGAACAAGTGTAAAAGAAAAGGTTGAAGCTATCTCACCTATTTCTCCATGCTTTGCAATAGGGTTGGCATGGATTTTCAAGATCTCCAAGCGAGCCTGTTCGTTGGGAAGGGGGATTTCTGCAAAACAAGCACACATCATTGACACAAAAATTAAACCATGTCAGTATTAATGATAATATATACATAATTATGTTGATGCACTGACACAGATTTGCCCTACACTCATTCCCACAATGTGACACACACACAGCAAATCAAATGGGAACAAAATACCTCTGGGCTTGCATTTGATCTGGTTATCAGGATCTGTGATCTACAAATCCTAATAACCAAATTAAACACACCTACACAGTTTTTGTTGCAAAGAGATCAGACAAAAGGAGACCAAAATGGCTGGTTCCAGTGTCTGTTAAAAGCCAAAAGGAGACCAAAACAACTGGTTCCAAAGCATATGTTAAAAGTCAAAAGTAGACCAAAACAACTGGTTCCAAAGTGCCCACAGAAAGTCTAAAGGGTCACCGAAATGACCAGTTCTGGACAGACGCCTCACCAATCTTTCTGTCCAGACGTCCTGGTCGCAGCAGGGCAGGATCCAGTGTGTCTGGGCGGTTGGTGGCCATGATCATCTTGACCTGCCCCAGGGCATCGAACCCATCCATCTGGTTCAGGAGCTCCATCAGTGTTCTCTGGATCTCTCTGTCAGCTGATGTTCCTTCAGAGAACCTTCTGCCACCTGAAAAAATTTACACAAATTCATCAGTCTTTGAAACTGCTTGAAATGTTGAAATGTATGCACGCACACAAGACATTTCACAATCAGAATCTGGGTAGACCACTGAGAAAATGAAATGCAGGGTCTGGAGTTCTAACTAAATTTCCTCTTTGTCTCCTTTAATTACATATATATATAAGAGAACTCAAGAGTAGTAAGAGCAATATTTTTTCTTTTAAACTTCAGCAATTACCATAATTACTATACAAGTATCACTACCAACAAAAAGCATTACGACAAAAAACTAGGAAATTCAGTTTCATCTCGACAGGCAGTCAAACGTTCCCCTCACACCAGTTCTGACCAATTTTACAACACTGATTTCACCTCTTGGGCATTCTTTACGAGTACCACCTCTCACTAAACCCTTCTCACCGACCTATAGCATCAATTTCGTCCATGAATATGATGCAGGGCTCGTGGTCTCTGGCAAAGGCAAACATCTCACGGATCAAGCGAGCACTCTCTCCAATGTACTTGTCCACAATAGCACTGGACACAACCTGGACACACACGCACCACAAATCATTCAACCCTTCATGCCCTGGAACCTTGTTATCACATGCACAATTATTGTGTTTCTTTCCTTCCTGGCTTCTTTATTTTTATTTTTGCAGGAGGAGGGGTTAGCTCAGTGCAATTAAAGGTGATTTGGTTCGTCTGAATACTCCTTTTAACATACTGTCCCCATGCATATCATGTGACCATGTAAAGGAAATCAAATTTGACACTGCAAAGGCTGAATCAATCACAATCACACCCAAACCAAACCTTGTTTCTAGTCTAGTTGGGGCTGCTCATTCAGAGGCAGATCCAGTCACACTGAGGCTGCAAGGGCAGATTCAATCAGTTCTAGTTGGGACTGCTCACTGCGAAACTGCAAAGGCAGATCCTGTCATGCCCAAGCCAAATCTGGTTTCCAGTCTCTCACTGAGAAATTGTGACAACCAGGCCTAAACCACAGTCAAGGAAGTTGCAACAACAGATTCATTCAGGCCTAAACCAAATCCTCACTTTGATACAGTCCAGGCCAGACTGACCTTAAGGAAGTTGCAGTCCAGCTGACTGGCCACAGCCCGAGCCAGCAGCGTCTTGCCCGTGCCGGGGGGTCCGTACAGCAGGCAGCCCTTGGGCGGGGTGATGCCCACACGCTGGAACAGCTCTGGGTTCAGGAGCGGAAGCTCAATGACCTGCAGGAATAACCATCACACAGTGCTTCTGATAGTCTCCATCACAATGTAGTCCATTACAACCCATAGCACCTACACAACAAATGATCTCTTAACAAAGGATCACAACTAAATAACTAACGCTCACATCATGAAAGCAACATGTAATTTTAGCATTTATCTTAGTTAAACTGTTATTCTGGCACCACCATTTCAAGATACTTGTATTAACCCACTTGGCCCCAGACCACCCATCACCGCCCGCTCTTTTTCCTTACTGGCAAACCCCACACCGCCCAGTAGCGGCCGAATAGCAGATGCTCCATACACATCTCGGCTTACGCAAATAGGAACGGGATTCTCGCGAGACTTGTAGCCTCGTTTCCGCTATTGTTTACTACTTCCAGCGATGTCATTTGTTCGAAGAAGTTTGAGAGACGCTGTGAATTTTCAAAGTTGCGAGGTGGACGCACGATAGATGGCCAAAAGTAAACAAAAGCCCTACTGTTAGCCATGACGTCGGAGCTTCAGCCTTTGAGATTTGAACTGCAAATTTGGCTCAGTCGCTTACCCTGGGCACCCTAACAAACTCACGGAGCTTCATCTTTGGAGATTCAAACTGGAAATTTTATAAAGTCGGTTGGCCCCCAAAACCCGACAATCAGATGCGGACATTTCTGACTTGCAATTTTTTTTTGTGTGCCTTTATTTTTTAGTGAAATAAATCTAAACCTGTTGGATATACAAGAACACTGTATTCGCAAACGGGGAAAATACGAAGTGAGCTGAAACTTTTGTTTGGCGTTTATTATTGATCTTTGAAGTTGTATACCAGGATCATTTGACACAGTTACTTCCCTTTGCAAGGGATTTCCTAGTGAAAGGGCAGCGGCTGGTCTGTGGCCAAGTGGGTTAAAAACCCAGTCAGTGACGAATAACAATACCAACGCACAACTTGCTGCACCTAACTTGAAAGTGCATACAGCAAAACTGAATGGTGCCACATTCAAACAGAAAATATGTTTCGAAAGAGTTCTAATGAAGACAAGCTGACAGTTTGTTTTTCTTGTTGTTTCATACTCTTTGTCTGCAAAGACAACATTTCAGCATTACACTAGAAAGGCCAAATGGCCAGTCACTTAGGCTCATCACAACCACAAAAGTACCACAGGCAACAAGCAATGGACTCAAGATTACGCTCTGATTCATTATTCCACTGACCTCTCTGAGTTCGCGGACCTGTTCACCCAGACCACCAATCTGATTGAAGGTGACATCGCCAGGGTCTTCCACCGACATGTTGTAGACTAGGGGATCCACCTCACGTGGAAGGTATCTGTACACACAGACAACATGCATCAACCTCCCCACAGCATAAGTATTATATAACACTACAGATACAGGTTTACCACAAACATGCTCTGGACCAGGGGATCTACTTCACACAGCATGCACCTGTATATGAATCCAGGCAGCATGTATGTCAACCTCTCTGTAAGTGTAACTACCGACACAGGTCTTCAACAAACATGCTGTAGGCTAGGCACTAGACTGGGGTGGGGGGGGGGGGTCTCAGCTCACATGGCTGGTATCGGTACAAGTAGCCCGCTCCACAGCATTAGAGATAAAGCTTAACTACACTACTGGCCAACACCGTTTTACAGGACTGTACCATGTACAGAAAAAGAATTGTGTCTGAATCTAAAAGCCCACACTCGAATGTGTGCCTCACAATCCATGCATGCAACTGCAAAACATGCTGAGAAGTTTCTGACCTGCTTGCTTGCCCTCAGACAACAACAATGGTGACTGTGTCTGGCAACAAACACCTCCACAATCACCGTCACCGGCTGACAGGTCTCTTCAACAACATGTGTAGGATAATACCCCACAGAGGGCAAAAGAAATGATCAAAAAAACAAAAACAAAATAATTTTAAAAAAGATGTTTATAATTATATGGAAAAATAATGGAATGATCCTTGTCTTTGCCTCACACAATGCTGTCTCATCACTGGGCAAAGCAAACATATCTCTTTCTCAGTTAATACTTTAATATCAGCAGTTGGTACTTATACCAGTACTCTGCAAAGGGGCACAAAAAGAGAAGCATCAGTATAACTGTAAGTGAAATCTGATGGTCATGAAAATAATCTCACGTAATCTTAAAACTTTATTAAAAGCAGGATCAGGGTCCTTATCAGGGTCAGATTTCTTGACTGTTCTACTTGACGTCACTGAGCATCTGAAACATGCAGTAGGGTAATGCTGGTACCTGGAGTGCCAGGTTATATACCCTATTCTGAGCAACGCACACCAGTCCCAAGCGAATGTGTGCGCTGTCAGTAAAAGGTTCATTTGTTCACCCAAGTAGACTGTGATGTCACTGCAAGCCCTCAGCTCTCATAATCACTGGTCATCAGCACCTCTCTGTGCGGACAGCTCTGCAGTGGTAAAAGAGTGACAGCAGTGGTGTGGGGGGGAGGGGGGCGTGGGGAGGAAGGGGGGCAGCAGAAAGGACTGCCACAATGGAACAGGACAGCAAGAACAAGGAAAGGTGTGGAGGTAGAAAAGAATGAGACAGCAAGACTGGTGAAGACACTGCAGAAACTGTTCGCGTAGCCTGTGCCTCTGTCTTCAGCTCACATCATTGGGCACTAATGTTGTACCAATCAATGTGAAAGGGGTACCAATCAATGTGAAAGATTTTAAATAATAACACTTTTTAAAATCTTTTTTTACAACCCCTCCCCACACTTGAAGCCACCAGTAGCTCACTAGCTGTGATAGACAAACGTCATGACTGCAAGGGTGGTCTGAGCCTTATAATATACGGGCGATCAGAGTATTGACCTGTACACAAACCTCATGACAGCAAGGGTGGTCAGAGCTTTATAATGGTATCAACCAGTACTGGTGGCACACAAACTCTGTGATGGCAAGGCTGGTCAGCCTTTTAAGGGTATCAACCTGTAGCTGCAGGACACAAACCTCATGACAGCAAGGGTGGTCAGCCTTGTAAGGGTATCAACCTGTAGCTGCAGGACACAAACCTCATGACAGCAAGGGTGGTCAGCCTTGTAAGGGTATCAACCTGTAGCTGCAGTACACAAACCTCATGATAGTGAGCGTAGTCATGTCCAGAGCAACCCTGGTGCCTGGCTTCAACTTGGCCTTGTCCAACTGCCGCCGACAGCCAACCACATAGCGGGGGCCATTAGTGGCCTTCACTATGACTGCACAGTCAAATCAATGAATGCAAATTACTACCTGGAAATACTCAACTCTTTCAAGGCTTTCCACATCTTAAGACGCGGAACTTAGCAGTACACTTGACAACGATCCACGTCTTCAGACGCAGTACAAATTGAAGATTTTTAACGGTCTTACCGACTTTCAAGTTGACTGGAGGTGATTATAGTAAGAATTAAAGATTTTTCATGGTCTTACCAACTTTCGAGTTGACTGGAGGCAATTATATTATACTAACTGCATCAATTTCGGACACTTCTGGTAATCCCCCCCCAGTCCACTCAAGTGTTCCTTTGTCTGGTTTGGCATTTGTAACACATGTGTCAAACTGACAAAAGTTGTACATTTCAAAATGGCAGCAAGCAGAGTGAACATGCGTTACTTGGCGAGGGAAACTGTGGAATTAGTACTGAATGAGGGCTCGGATCTCAAAGATTTTTTGGACAGTTGTTCTGAAGAAAACATTGTTGATTCTGGCGAGGAGTTTGTGCCAGTAGATCTCGAGGTGGACTCAAGTGACAGTGATAATAACATCTTCATTTTCATCATTAGGATCCATGCAACCAGTAGAATAAAACTTTTTTTTTACTGTGTTTGGACAGTTCCTGCTTTGCTGTTATGACTCTATGGATTATTTATCTGACAAGTACACATCCCAAGCTTTCTAAAACTGTGCATGTTTCTTGTATTATTCCTAGCAGTTTATTTACTACGATTTATTTTAAACAGGTAAAAACAGTGCATCTACAGGAGCTGAGCGCATCATTTTGTGGCGTCTTGAATGAGTTAACAAATGCTCAGCACAAATGAAACAACGCTGAACATCAGACAATGTTCTCCAAGTATTCTGCTTCTGAAGCTGTTCCTTCAGGGCGTCATGCCACCCACTCTAAGTCTTTGATGAGGCAGACAAGAGTTGGTGGGAAGTTGGTGGGAAGTAACTGAGAAACACACTGCCTGAGACTGTTTATCAATTCAATGATTCTGATATTTTTCACATGGTAGTCTATCCATTATATCAGCTCTTCTTCTTCCATATAATATGATATAGTGTCCAACTTCAGCACTTTGAAGACTATGACACTTTACGAGGTGGGGTGAGGGGTGGAGGGGGTTAACAACAACAAAAAGGAGTGGGGTAGGTGGGGTTAAACTTGGTTAGTGGGGTGAAGCCAGCCAGGGCTGGAAGGATGCCAGGGTCTTAGCCATGGCAGTCTTTAGGGCAGGCTGTTCCAGTCAACAACTGTGATCAGTTGAAAGACCTCACAACTGTTAGTTTTAAATGCCAAACAGCTTCTCTTTCAACTAATTTAATCTGCTGCTGTTTTGTCTTTTCCTTCCTTATTTTTAGTTCACCTTTCTTGCTTTCATTTATTTCTTCTTCATCCTTTTTTTCACACCCTAATGGTAGAAAACTACAAAATAAAGATCGCCCTGATATAACTGTACCGGTTGACTGGGCGCAAAACACCAACGTACTTACTTTTACAAAACACAGAGTTCTAAAAACAACAACTGCTATGCAATGAATCCCCCCCCCCCCTCCCCCCCCCAACTTTAAGGCCACCCTGAAGGGGAAATGTATTTCAATAAAAAGTTTTAAAATGGGATCACGGGACGGCCTTTGATCCTATATTCCACTGTACTAGCTTGATCAAGTGTTGACAAGATACAAGCACACAAACGGTCCAAAAAAAGGGAGCTACTTTTAACTGCACTAGTACAGTACAGTTGTACAACTACTGAACTAGACTGCACTAGTCAACCGTGTTTCATGTTTTTGTTGTGAGATAAACTGAAATTTATCAACCAGTAGTGGAACAGTGGGCCCTCAGCTCTCATAATCACGGTTCAGCGACCCCGCAACCTGCCCGAGGACCACAGGAGGAGTAGAGAAGGTGACAGCCAGAGCAGGGTGGAATGAGAGGGACAGCAAGGACAGCAAGGACACAGCAACAGTGGGACAGAACAGCGGTGGAGGGAGAGAGGACAGCCAGAGAAAGACTGCAGTCACTGCGAAGCAGGTCTGGTCTCAGATTGTGTTTCTCATCATTGGGCCACTAGTTCCAAGTTCAGAACACTACTGGTAACAGCAACAGTAACCAAACGACTTGACACAAGTACTAATACTGTGTAGTAACGGTGTACTGTAGTACTAGTACTACTAAGTACAACACTAAATGGCAAACACCAGTAACAACAATATTAACGCTAAGTAGCACCTTCAAATCAGAATAAAAATAAAATCACAAAACCAACCAAACAGCTGCTGGAACTAGCCTTCACAAACAGCTGCTGTAACTAGCCTTCGCAAAATGTGTCATGTCCAATGGGTAGAGAAGACATTTGATTATTTTAAGATGCCCATCAATTCTGTGTCAAATTTAGATGGGGGGGGTGGGGGTGGGGTGTGTGTGTGTCTCTACACAGAATTACCCAATACAAGATGTGCATGCCCCAAACTCTTGGAGTCCCTTTTAATAATATTTATTTTATTTATTATTGTTGTATTTTTAGTTTTATTTTAATTATCTGTTCTACTTCTACCCACTGCACTACACTACAACAGTTTGTTTGTGCTACTTACATTTTTCCTCTGTGAGTTGCTTCAGCACTTCTCCAACAATCTGACCAACAACAAAAACAAAAATCATGTTCAGAATTATGGTTCATGGCTACAATAAACAAAAACTCACATCAATATTATATTATTGATATTAAAATCAACATGCTGACATAAATATTAAATCAATTTACACAGCCTTGTGGGTGTGGGTGTGTATGTGTTGTGAAGGCTAACTTCATTCATTGACATTGTCAATGTCATCTAACATTACTCTCAAGTTGAGGGTTATATGCAGATACCTGCTGACAAGAAATCCTGTGCATAATGATGCCAGAAAATAGTTATGTAACAGTGATACTGCTCACGCTAACAGTAACAGAAACACTAACAGGGTAGTAATGCATGTAGTATCTGGATTTTAACATCCTGTCAACTGCACAGATTCACCTCAGGACACTATAATGCTGGTAACATCAACACCAACAAACTTTTGAGTTCAAGCAGAGGTACACAATAAAGTGAATAATTGCAAGGGGCTACCATAATGCACACACATGAACACGTATCATCACCTGTGTACACACATGCACATTAACATACCCACACACATGGGAATATGTGAAAGTTAAAAAAAGTAAAACACTCAAGTTCCAGGGGTCACGCTCATTGCAAAATTTTGCATAAATATTGCATTTTTGGGGTGCAGTATGCATTTTGACCAAATCGCTGCGTCACTGTATGCAAAATGACTCAACACTGATTGAACAAGTTATGGCTCATTGTAGCTGCTTTGTCACTGAACACCAGATCTACTTGCAAACTCAGCTGATGATCTTCAGTGGCATCTCAGCCACGACCCGCACTCCTCTCCACCTCACACTAGTAGCAGTACAAGTCCAGTCAATGAACAATGGAATTTGGATGATATAATAAACACATAAGCTGCCAGCTGATCACAGAAATGGGACCTGGTAAGAGCCAGTATGCCTAGTCATACTGTCAAAGTATATCAGTATTTACTCAAACTCAAAGGTTAAAGATTACAAAACCAAAAACAAAACATGTATAGACACCGAATACAAATGAGAGAAAAGGGTGGCAGCCTCAATTTTAACTTCATCTTGTTACCAAGTCCCATGGTAAATAAGAACTGAGTTTACCAACATATCGTCTGCTGCACAGTTTATCTTCAGAAAAGTGATGCTGTGTATGATTGAAACTTTTTGTGAACTAGTTTCATCTGCTCCCTTTTAAATTGTGAGTACTGCTGCAGTCAAGTTACTCCATCATTTTTACTTTTAGCTATTTCAAGTATTTGTTCACTAATTCTAGGTTATGCTGTATGCATTTTTTTATACCACTGATGCAAAATACAGCGCAACCCTTGTACTGTTGTAGGTTCATATAAACTGCTCTTGAAGCTTACCTGACCCACACTCTGCAGAGCCTTGAGATCATTTTCTGACTTGTCATACTGCTTTGTCAAATCTTTCAGGTTTTCTCTCACTGCACACAAAAACACAGACATTGATAATTTTTAAAGAACATTATCTTATGTAATTACCAAACAAAAAGAACAAGATCAAAGTGATAATCTTCACAAATACAATACTACCAGAGTTTGATTACAATGCACGAGGATCACAGCGATTGCGATAGGTTTAACACTAATATCCACCTTGTCTTGGGCAACTCGTACTAAAGTTACTCCCAGTCCCAACATCCACTAGCACAACATCCTAGTCCTGAGTTGTAAAGTGGCATCCCAGTGACATCCTATCCATGTTATGTCCTGATCTAGATTATTATGACAATGCGAAATCGGCCCCGACAAGCGACGCCAAGTATATGAATCAGTCAAAACAGAAAGATGAACAACCAAACACTGAACCGTTTTCTGAATCAAAGTCAAGTACTTACTCTCCTTTAATCTGGCCTCAAGCTCCTTGTGTTCTAGGAGCTTCTTTCTGTAGTCTGTGAGAATCTTCTCTCTCACGCTGTCGGTGCCTGCTGGAGTCGACATTTTGTTTCTGTGACTTCCTTCGGTTCTGCACATGCGCAGAGAAGCTGTTCCAAAAGAGGGGGAATAACCTTATTCTTCCAAGTATTGCCTGTGTAACTGGACCCACCACAACAGGCCCAACACGTCCACCATCAGCAAAGATTATAAATAAATTTAATAATCTTTGCGTCAGTTTGTGAAGGGGGGACGAGGGGCGTCTTAACTAGCCATGTGCCCCCTAATAGCCCAGTAAAACAGACCACAACAGTTTATGGCATGAGCCAATCTATTTATTATATACAATTATTTATCTGTTCATTGATTTATTAATTCTGACCATTCTTTATTCATGATCAGACGTTACGGGCAGTTGAAACATACCCACGCATATTATATATATGTCTGTGAGACTCACGTTTGGGGCCAGTGTACAAGCTATTGGCGTTTTGTGTGCGAGTTATTTCTCTTCTCTACAGTGCTTTGTCGTCGGCGTTACTTCCCTTACACCGCGTGTCCTTGTGTTTGACGACACACCTGAATGATGTAAACTATGAAGTTTTGACCAAAATGAGTTCTTGTCTGGCCTTGTATTAATTATCAGACGGATTTCGTTATCAGGGAGGATCTTTTGTAAGTCAGGTCTGGTCACTAGCTGTTTAGCGATTGTGCAGCTTACATGTCCGCAAATGAGTATACGATTACATCCTGCACACGATTCGTCTGCTTTCACAGTTTCTTCCTTTCCATTTTTATTTTTATTTTTAAGACTGTTCGACGACCCCTTTATAACTGTTGAGCATTGTGCCAGCGGGGAGGGGGGCGGTGTTGCAGAAGTAAAACATGATCCAGAATCTGGGCCTGCCGTACCCTGCACCTGATCCAGAATCTGGGCCTGCCATACCCTGTACCTGCTATAGTGCGTGTTTACCGGATTAGGATAATAGGAAAAATGTATTCAAATACTCTTGTAAATTAACTATTATATACATACATTACAAATGGTTATATTCTTGTTTGGTAAAGTGCTATATAAAGTATAGTAATTACTAATTACTGCTATTACTGATAGTATTAGGACAGATAAGTATCAAACTATCAATGTATCATATTATCATAAAAAGATGAATTTTGCTAGTGATAATCAACAGGATGCAATAAATTTATGGAATATCATTAACTGATCAAGTGTCCAAACTGTCAGACTGTTACACACTGTGGCTGTTTGATGTTCTGCATGAGAACAATGTCACCCATGCCAAAGGTTAAAGGAAAGCACAGAGGTCACTGTAGTTTACACAAACACACACACAATCTCCCTCCCGCCCCCCGCCCCACCTTCTGTCAGTTCAACAGCATGTTTTTTTTGTTTCCCTGTGTCAGTTCAATTAAACAGTGTGCCATTTATCTCAGTGTTGTCTGTTCCAGCAACAGCATGCTGCCATCTGGCTGTTGTCTGCCAGTTCAACATACTTTTAAAAAGAAAATGGAACTGACAATAACACTTCTTGTTCTGTTAACAAAATTGGTCCCTTTTTTCTCACAGAACAGTTAACAGTGTCCAGCATGAGGATTCAGAGAAAGCTGCTTACCTGAGGCAGAGTACAGATCTGTCGTTAGCATGCTTTGCTGTTCCACACACCAACTGCATTTATAAAATATAAGAAAGCTCCCAAGACCAGACATCATGAGCAAGTTTGGCCTAGTGGTAAGGCATTAGGCTGGTAAGCAGAGGGACCTCAGTTCGAAACCGCTTGGGCTCTCCTATCTCTTCAAAATTGTGGTCTTTGGACACTCTCCTGTGATTTTGTCCCTCACAATTACTGAAACATTAAAATGGCTCTCATCACTGCCCTTCTTAATGCAGGAGTCATTCTGGTGCCAGGTGGTAACAGCATAGCAGTAGGTATATAATCTCCCTCTTCCTCCCTCTCCATACCCCATTCCCCCTGTCCCTAATAAGTGTCTGTGGATGTTAAGCACCACATTTACTTTAGACCAGAGATTATAGATCCATGCTTTGCTGTTCTACAGACCAACAGAATGAGGAAGCTGCCCAAAACCAGGGATTACAGATCCATGCTGGGGACGGGCATCAAGGTGGTGGTGGTGGCTGAAGGCCTGTTCCTGGTTGGGAGCTATGCCCTCTGGCGCAGCATGAATACTTCCCGAGGTGAAGCGGCACACCACTGGTTTTCCAATGCTGTGTTACTGAACTGCATCATTACCTCAATACCTGTGCCAACAAATTGTAATGTAATACTGACTTGACTGAGAGAGAGAGAGAGAGAGAGAGAGAGAGAGAGAGAGAAGATGTAATCTGTAAATTAAAAGTATATATCTTTTTTGTTCTCTTTTTTTCTCTCTTTCTTTTGGCATATTCAGGGTTATTAACATTGCACATACAAGTTCTATAGGCATATGTACTGTGAATCGTCAAAAATTGCCAAATATTTTTGACCTGCTTTCTCCCCTCTTTTTCTTCTTTCTGTCCTCTCTTTCAGTTTCCCCTCTTTGCCCCCCCCCCCCCCCCCCCCCCCCCAGCTCTCTCTCTCTCTCTTTCTCTGTGTTTGGGTCTCTCTCCCCACTTCACACTCTTCATCATGGTTGACTAGGCAGACAGTCTGTCTCTCCCCTTTCTCACTGTTTCTCTTTTCTCCTTTCTCTCTTCTCTTTCTCTTTTCCCCCTCTTTCACTCTCCCTCTCTCTCTCCACTCCCCCATCTGTCTCTCTCCACTTCCCACTCTCCCGTCTCTCTCTTTCCATCTCTTTCTCTCTCCCTGTTTCTCAATCAGATGTGATAATTTACACATATATGCATGTCCATAGAAAACAATCACTGTGTACTGTCACTGGAGTATCTCACATTCTGTCCATGGGACTGTTTCGTTGATTATTTCCAATTCTACACTGAAATTTTGGATTTAAATGCTATACTGTGCCTTAAATCAATAATAATTGGGAAAACAACAACAACAAGAAACACACAGTTCCTTACTGGTAGAAATCATGTCATTAATAAATAGTCATATAACTGAAAGCATTCTGCTCAAGCAACTGTTTGTGTTTCACAGATTTCCGTCGCAAAGTGTATGACTACTGTCCTATGGTACTGGAATGTAAGTATTGTTCACTGGTTGGATGATCACAGATTAGTTGAGGTGTGTTTTCTGATGATAGTTAGTCCTGCTGTGTGTGTTCTCACATGCATGTGCACACACACACACACACACACACACACACACACACACACACACACACACACACACACACACACACACACACACATGTATGGACACACATGGAGTAAGACATGCGCAAACACACATGCACAAGTTTACATTTATAGATCACACAGACACACACTCACATATATGCATACACATGCATGCACACACTTGCACACATCTCAGTGCACTGATGCATGCATGCATTTTTAATTTGGATGTGATTGTCCCAACTGGACCATGCAAAGCCTTGAATATCAGGGGGAATAGAAATGGCTGAATAGTATGACCGTACAGTTTGCTGGTTACTTCCCTTAGAGTAACTGGCGCTAATCCTCTCTCTCTGAGATCTTAAGTAATATGAATTTTATCAGGTGTTCTACTCCCTTATCTGCTGGTTGTATGCATATACATGTATTATATGTATAACTGAGTAATGTAGGCACTGTATGCATCAGGCACTGTGACACAGGCTTTTTGTGTGGAAACTCTTATGCTCCATGCATAAATTTTCATGTAAAAAGTTTTACTTACTCATTCCTTGATGCTTATTTGCTTTATATATAATGATACCCTGTAATTTTTTTACTCATCAGTAGCTTAGCAGGGACTAGTTGTTAGGTTTTGACTGAACCTAGACTACAGTTCTTGTAAAATAAAGTTTTGAGTTTGGGTTCTCTCTCTGGCTCTATCTGCCTCTCTCGCTGACAGGATGTTAAAGTCGCAGAGAGAGGTGGAAATATATAATAAGTGTGGGTTACCGAGGCTTTCTGCTGTTTCACTTTAACTTACTACTTACTGAATCAGTGAATGCATTTTGGCAGGCCTACTAAAGCGAGTGAACATGGCTATGTGTATGTGGTTGGTTGCAGTTTTCTGTTGGTTCATTTCAGGTTACCACTGGATGTGTAAACAAAGATGGAATTGTGTGTATGGATGATGGAGGTTTTCTGCCCTTTCATTTCAGCTTACTACTAGGTGGGAGAATACCTTGATAGCCTACTGAAGACTGAAGGCAGCTGAGGTTTTCTGCCGTTTCATTACAGCTTACTGTTGGATTGGGCAACCTGCCTTGAAGAAAAGAGGTGGAAATGTGTACACATGTAGATAACTGAGGTTTTCTGCCATTTCATCACAGCTTATTACTGGATGGGGGAAACCCTGGGCAACCTGCCGACCAGGAGACTGGACTATGAAGCATGGGGGGTGTCCAGAGACAAGTGACATCCAGGAAACAGTGAAACAGACTGAAAGGTGCTGGGAGTATCTGAAGACAAGTGATGCCCTAGGATGGACTATATGATGCATGGGGAGTGTTCAAAGTCAATTGACAGCTAGGGACATGTTAAGCTGCATGCCTTCTGCGCTGGACTTGATGTGTGTAGGTCTGTGGGTATAACTCTTGAGGATGCATGTGTGTGTATGCGTGCATGCATGCATGTGTGTGTGTGTGTGTGTGTGTGTGTGTGTGTGTGTGTGTGTGTGTGTGTGTGTGTGTGTTTAACAGTAGTTGTAACAAATAAATAAATTCATGTGAAGAAAACTAAAATATATGCAATGCATTCTCAAAAATCTCTCTTTCACTTTCTGTCTTTTTCTCTCTTTGTTCATGTGTATTATGGTGGTTATGCAGTTTAAGCACTTATCAACACTGAGTGTACAGGGAGGTGTGCACACGTGGAAATAAGTGTGTGTGTGTGTGTGTGTGTGTGTGTGTGTGTGTGTGTGTGTGTGTGTGTGTTTGTGAGTGTGTGTGTGTGCATGCACGCATGCATGTGTGCGTGCATGCATGTGTGTGTGCGTGTGACTCCGTGTGTCTGTGTCTGTGTGTGTGTGTGTGTGTGTGACTGTGTGTGTGCGTGCATGCTCATGTGTGTGTGTGTGTGTGTCGCTGTGTGTGTGTGTGCATGCATGTATGTGTGTGTGTGTGTGTGTGTGTGTGTGTGTGTGTGTGTGTGTGTGTGTGTGTGTGTGTGATCAAAATGTACAATAGCAGTCTTGAAAAACAATACCATAATACAGACACTGCAATACCACACGCTGTGTTATGCATAGGAAAAGGTAAGTTCATCAAAATTCTCCAATCCCTTTACATGAGCCACAAAAGTATGTACAGCAACACTTACCCTGTGAGTGGAACAAGGGCAGTGATGTCCTCACGCCAGCTACAGCTGTCCTCCTCAGCTAACTGTATTCTATAGCCAGTTATAATGGTGAGTCAAATAAAGCAGTGACTCAGTGAGTGTGAATCAAAACAGAATCAGCATTACATCCTTTTTATTTTACGTTTACAACAAGTGTTCCTTGAGTTAAAAAAAAGAAAAGAAAAAAAGCAATTTGTGCTATTGTCTACTGTGGTGTTTAGCCACAGAATTAATTTAGTTTATCTTATGAGATAATAAAGTAATCTTGAATCCATTGCAATCGAGGCAAAGAACATACTTGTCAATAGTATAATTCATCATGCTAATCCGTCTTTCTTTATTAATAAACTGTGAAAATTAAAACAATGATCACTCAGTTTGAGTTCCAAATCACTCATTTTGAAACTCGCAAC
The DNA here is from genome assembly GCA_963584105.1 of Alviniconcha strummeri. Lineage (NCBI taxonomy): Eukaryota > Metazoa > Mollusca > Gastropoda > Provannidae > Alviniconcha > Alviniconcha strummeri. Next base: position 15,252,968 of record OY757543.1, on the reverse strand, counting down.
AATCTCACATTTGCATTTGTTTATCAGCCTGCTCAATCAAATCAATGCATCCAATTATTTCATAGAGTTATTCATGTACAGTCATGCTAATCATACATGCAAAAAATGTAATTGACTGTTTCACTCACCCGAAGTCAAGCTGTAAAATTACAAGAGGCAGCTTCTCCATACTTGACATTAATTTGCAATAGCCTGACAAGAGAGCTCAACTCACGAAGTACAGTGGTCAAAATTATTAGGTGAGCACTCATGGAATTGAATGGAACCCAGAATAGCGAAGTTTGACAACTACATGCAGTCTTGTCGGACTAAACATGAACACAAGTAAGTAAGTAAACATGGTGCTTAACGTCCACAGAAACAATGATTGCTTATTAGGGACGCGGGGAGAATTTGCTTTCATGTTGCATTACGTCCACGGAGGCGAGATGGCCTATTAGAGACGGGTGCGGGGAGAAGGGAGAGAGGGAGATTATATACCTATCGCTACACTGTCACCACCAGAATGATTCCTGCATTAAGATGGGGCAGCGACTATGAGAACCATTTTAATGTTCCAGTTGGAAGTGATGGACAAAGTCACAAGACAGTGTCCACAAAACACAAACGTTTTGAAGAGAAAGGAGAGCCGAAGCGGTATCGAACCGAGGTCCTTCCGCTTATCAGCCTAACGCCTAACCGCTAGGCCAAACCGTCTCACAACATGAACACAAATAACAAAATTTCATTTTATCATTTTATATTGACTGCAGCACACACACACACATGCACACACGCACGCATCTCTCTCTCTCTCTCTCTCTCTCTCTCTCTCTCTCTCTCTCTCTCTCTCTCTCTCTCTCTCTCTCTCTCTCTCTCTCTCTCTCTCTCTCTCTTGATACGGTACGTCGCCGGACCTAACTTTAACTCTCTCAACACACACACACACACACACACACACACACACACACACACACACACACACACACACACACACACACACACACACACACACACACACACACATGTGCGCACGCACGCACACACACACACACACACACACACACACATGCGCGCAGGCACGCACCACAACACACATACACACATTCTGTCTCTGTCTCGGCCCCCCCCCCCCCACACACACACACACCCCATCAGTCTAGTGTGGCTTGTTGTTGCGTGACATACAACCCGCAATCAAAGCTCGGTCCGTGTTTTTGGAGAACACCTACGGACTTGTTGATCTATTGCTGTGACACTTGATGGCATCCGCCATCGACAGAAATGAAACGTTAAGTCAGTTTATGACCTCAAGTCCGCGCGTTATTGCAACTCTTGCTGAGTACCACTGAACGCAGATGTGTAATTTTTCATTGTTCATGGACACTTTTATTTCCTCATCTCGAAACTAAAAGCGTCATCTCTTTATGGATATTTTTTATTTCATCGCGGCCGATCCCAGAGACGTTGCAGTTTATTAGCGAAGAATGCTAGCAGCGGCCTTTTTTACTCAGCGGAGGTGTCGTGATACGACGCAAGTGCAAAATGAATGGGCGACATATAGGCCTTGCCCAAAGCCAACAGATTAGAAGGGAATTATACTGCAATTAAAGATTTTGTTGCTTTGTTTTTAATTATTGCAGCTGACGAGACGTTAAAATCCAAGGACTATGTAACAACAACAAAATTTACTTTAAAAATAAATAATCTGAAACAAGAATAACTGCTGGTACCCTAAAACAAGATCCAAACACTCTAACTGTGAAATGTTAAAAGGAACGATATTTATTACGACAAAAATCTCGTCCTCAATAAGCCTCATGGTTTCTGTGGGCGTTAAGTATCAAGTTTACTTACGACAAAAACAACATGTGAATTTCGGGGTACGAAGCAACACTTAAACAACAATTAAACAATGAGAAATGACATTTGTTTTAGGGTTCAGCTGTTTGGTTCTGTGTTTTGTGACACACCCCGCCGAAAATTCACATGTTGTGTTTCTGTGGTAATAAACAGCTGTCTTTTTAAACTATATATATATAAAGTGTGTGTATTTTGTTTGAGTCTATAAAACTAAACCTTTAACTGTTACGCAAAATTCGAGGCTGTTGCTGATTGTTTTGTAGTAGGTTCAGTTGGTGCTGGTTGCAGTTTCAGCACTAAAGGTGGCAGGAAAAGCGATAGCACTTCGCCGAGTTCGGGAGCTGTGTGAAAGTTGAGGTGGCCGTTCTGGGCTTCCGTCTGTAATAAGCCTACGGTTTCTGTGGACGTAAAGCAACACTCAACAACAACATCGCACTAAGAGTTAGGATTGAACGACTTTTCTGCACTTTAGGCTACCAGTCCTCGGCTTGGCAGCGTGGCACAGCGGCACAGTCGGGGCCACACGCCTAGCATCGCTTTCCGGCACCTTCCTCCAAAGGAAGGATGTCGTAAACCAGTGCTTGGTGTCTGGGTCGGGGCCACACGTACGTACTCCAAACCTCGCTTTCCGAAGGCACCGTTCCTCCGAGCTCTGCCGTAATTGGTTACGCCACTGAAGGGGCACTACTTATCTCCGCAGATCTGTCCGGCACCGACGCTGTCAGCGCCCTCCGCCAAACTGTCTGGGTACTAATGAGACTGTGGAAGCGACACAGCGTCTGATCCGGCGCGCACACGTCAACATGAGGCGCGTCCGCCCAGGGTAAAAAATCAGTTCCGCCTGGATTTAAACGATTTTGGTTTTATTTGTGATGGCTTAAGCGATGTGGCCGGTTATCAAAGAAACGCCTGATAATATCTATTGAGTTTTTGTTACAAGCTTACTGCAGTTTGAGCTTCTTCTTCTTCTTCTTCTTCTTCTTCTTCTTCTTCTTCTTCTTCTTCTTCTTCTTCTTCTTCTTCTTTTATATCTGAAGTCTTTTCACCTAAGTGATATTAGACTGATATAACAATTATCAAGATAACAACCTAATTATGTCAACGGGTTACACCAAAAACAGTAACAGTCCTCATTCAAAAAAAGAACCCTCCCCCCCCCCCCCCCACCCCAAAATTATTTCCAGT
>OY757543.1:15144534-15249741 GCA_963584105.1 Alviniconcha strummeri | reverse complement strand
GTCTTGGTAACAAAACCGAACTCAGACCATGTTCAAGGCCGTATCGGACACACTGACGCCGATTTACAAACGGTATAACTGATTTGTTCTCCTCCCACCCCCACCTCATCCCCCTCTCTCTGCCCCACCCCTTCTTTCCTTTTGTCCGTGTGGTCCGTCACTATCTCTGCTTTCTCTCCCTCTCTCTCTCTCAATAGTTAATATGATTTTTTTGGTTTATAATTATTTTGTTTTCGATTTATTTATTTATTCTGCCTAAGGGCTTGACCTAAAAAAGTACTCTGTCTCTGTCTCTGTCTCTGTCTCTCTCTCTCTCTCTCTCTCTGTGTCACGCACGCACACATAAATATAACCACACATCAATCGCGGGTATAATACTCTCAGTTCACAGTTAATCAAAGTTTAGAAACAGTCTTTATTCAGTTCCATTACTCACGCATATCAGCAGGTTAAAATTACAAGTTAAAAATGCCTACCGGGATTCTCTGCGTGCTTATTTTCTTAACTTACGATAAAAACAGACAAATTCTAATGAAGCAAGTAAACTACAATGCACGATACTCGTACAAGGGAAACAACTCATTCCTATACGCAATGTCGGCGATTTTCACAATACTGGATTATGTCCCTTGGTGCACGAAACGAACACGCCATGTAGGAAAGAGTACCGGGAGTATCTGGGCCCCGGAAACTCTGAGCTTGCCCGAAACGCTATAAAATCTCTATGAATTGCACGGTATGACCCTCTGATATCCTCAAAAATGCACCAAGAATTCCAGAAAACATTAATGCTAAGACCAATAATTTATTAGCCTGTGGCAGAGATTAAACACTGGATGAAATGGATTTTACAGACCCACGCACCTGGCTTAAAGCCCGTTCTTAACTGGGCGAATGTTTGTTCGCCCGAACATACTTCGGACACTTCGACGAACTATGATTCGTTTCTTAATTGAACATTTAGTTCGCCGAATATGGTTCGGACAGTCCAGACTTTACTTCATTCTCAGCTGGCTTGTAATGAGATGCAAGCTTCGGCCCGAACTTGCGGCAGACGCGCAGCAGACAGCATGATCGAAAATGTAGGCTAAAGTCAAGTCAAGTCAAGTCAGTATACTTTAATCATCCCTCACAGGGTAATTCAACTAACTACTATCTCATTCTGGGTTCTCCGAGACAAGGCTGCGCCTTCCACAAGTCAACACAAGTCAACAAATAAACAAATCCCCTTCGAAGCGAGTGAAGAACATAGCGACACCGTCATCCAATTTTTATAAAATTGTTTTCTCCATTTACAGGAGAGCTCTGCTCTCAGCCAATCAGAGGCAATGATCGTCCAATAGGGCGAATGTTCCCAGAACATGCTGAGCGAAGGTTTTTGGACCCCGAATATAGCTTCGACGAATACTTCCAACTAGGTTCGCGAAGAGAAGTTGGCCCAATTAAGAACCAACTAGCTTCGCCGAATACTTCCAACTAGGTTCGCGGAGAAACATTCGCCCAATTAAGAACGGGCTTAAAACAGATTATCAAGGCATTTTAAAAATAGTTTCCTTCCGAACACTCTGTCTCTGTCTCTCTCTCTCTCTCTCTCACACACACACACACACACACACACACACACACACACACACACACACACGCACGCACGCACGCACGCTCGCACACACACACACACACACACACACACACACACACACACACACACGCATAGACATATACGACTTGCACACAACGCATGCACTGATGTACACACATGGACACAACATATGCATTCACATCAGTGTATGTAACTGGTATACACACACACACACACACACACACACACACACACACACACACACACACACACACACACACACACACTCACACACACAAAATCACTACTCATCACGCCCCCGCCCCCACCCCCACCCCACCCCGTCCACCTCCACTACCCTGCCTCCCTGGGTCTGACTTTCATCACAACCTCTTTCAGCGAGTAACTGGGCCCAGTCCACGGTTTCCAGGCCACCCCGTCAAAGCGCTTGTCTGGCACCGCGCCGCCCACGTAGTGGCTGCCCATCAGGTTGCTCATGTAGCATTTGTAGTACCAGCCAGCGCCGTGGAACCGGCGCGCGCAGCTGCCGCCCATCTGGTCGGCCGCCAGCAGGTCGTTGTCCTGGTCCTTGGTGGAGAACATCATGCCGTCGTGTTTGCCCAGACCGTCGCCCGCTGTGCCGTTGTAGCCCAGCACGTGAAGTCTGAACTCTGAGGCACAACGTGGGACAGTGTTAGTTGTCCAAAACAAATATTAAAAAATAAAGTTCAAAAAGATGTCATCTTTTTTTTCTTTTTCTTTTTTTCAAAAACATTTCTCATGTTGACAGTGGAGATAACTGTGTCTTCGTCTGGAAGCATATTTAAATAGTTGTTCCCCCTGGACCGTACGACGGTGTTACTGTGACAGTGCCACACCAACGGTAGTCGTTAGTTACCAGTTTGTTACACTGATGCACCAGTTTGAGAGGTTAAATAAAAGACACACGAGATAACCGACTACACAACACAAATAAAAGAAGAACAACCGGTTTACTGTCACGTGAGATACTTCACACAAGTAAACCTGAAAGACTTCACCGTCACGTTCCGGAGACGTACGTGCACCACACACGGACCAAAAAACACACACACGTGACAATCACATATTTACTGTCACGTGAGATACACAAGTAAACTTGACGGACAACGTTACTGTCAGGTGCCGGAGACGGCACGTGCACCACTGCGACACACGGACAAAAACAAACATAATCATATTTACTGTCTTCTTCGGCGTCGACCCAGAAGTGGCGGTAGGTGGCGGTGCGAGTGTGTCCGGCCCAGTCCTCGAGGTCCACCTGCAGACGATAGTGATCCTGGTTGGTGAGGTAGTGCACAACCTCGTTGCCCACATAGTGTTCGCTGAACGGAGCTGTTGGATCAGGGAACAGCAGCCATTAGATTACACACAGAGACAGGTGTTGTGTTACAGACGGATGAACGAGTGTACACTAAACACATAATGTAAGCAATGCAGGAAACGACAGATAGACGACTCGTGGTTTCTAACGCCCAGTCAACCATTATATCAGTGCGTTGCGGGAAGTGTGTGTGGTGTGTGTGTGTGTGTGTGTGTGTGTGTGTGTGTGTGTGTGTGTGCGTGCGTGCGTGTGTGCGTGCGTGCTGAGTGTGTGGGAGGGGGGGGAGAGAGAGAGCGTGTGTGTGTGTGTGTGTGTGTGTGTGTGTGTGTGTGTGTGTGTGTGTGTGCGTGCGTGCGTGCGTGCGGGCGGGCGGGTGGGCGGGTGCGTGTGTGTGTGTATGTGTCTGTTAAGATCCGTGTGTGTGTGTGTGTGTGTGTTAAGGTCCGTGTGTATGTGTTACGGTCCGTATGTGTGTGTGTGTGTGTGTGTGTGTGTGTGTGTGTGAAGCCGGAAGCTTACTTCCAAATCCCTCCGTGTAGTCGTCCCAGCCCCGGTAGAAGTCGACAGAGCCGTCCTCCCGTTTCATGATCAGTGTCCACCCTCCGGCCTTCATGTCGCAGTAGACCGACACGAACAGGTTCATGCCCTTCACGAAGATCTTGTAGGCGCCGTTCCGCGGCTGGTCTGGCGCTCGCTTGTACAAGTCGTAGCAATCTGCCCGGCACAAGGTTAGAAAGATGATGGTGGGTCTTGTTGCTTTGGATGTGTGTGTGTGTGTGTGTGTGTGTGTGTGTGTGTGTGTGTGTGTGTGTGTGTGTGTGTGTGTGTGTGTCTGTCTGTCTGTCTCTCTGTCTGTCTGTGCGTCTGTGTGTGTGTGTGGGGGGGGGGTGCGTGCGTGCGTGCGTGCGTGCATGTATGTGTGTGCGTGCGTGCGTGCGCGTATGCGTGCGTGTTTGAGTAGCGAAGACAAGCGGCATTGCCGTCATAACAAGAACGGCAACGACGGCAACATCGCCTTCTTCTTCTCTTTGGGCATCAGCTTCAACGTTACTCCTTTCTTAAGATCTCCCTTCCTCCTCCTCTTCATATTCAAGAGTTAAATCATCGTCATCAGCATCATCAAAACTAAGGGCACCATCAGCTAACAAGGGAGTTAACTGGCACTCGAACGACGTCACAAACACAAAAACAGAGACCCGAGTCGACTACGGTAACTAACCTGGTATGCGAGTAGATACAAGGTACATAAACTCCACCAGTCTCGTTCAGATTTAGAATATAAGGGCATCATCATCTTCATCAAAAGTAAGACAGCATGAAACAGCATGAATAAGACAACAGCAAGACAGTATGAAACAAACAAGACAAAACTAAAAAGAAATCGTCTGCAGCTGATTTCCACGTACCTTTGGGTTTTCTGTTGTCGGCAGACCAGTAGGCCAAAACTCTCGTCTCCGCTGCCTTTATCTTCTTGGCCATTATCTCAGCTTCTCGTTTTTGCTGCTCGAGTTTCTTCGCTTTCTCCGCCGCCTCCTTCCTCTTTTTCTCCTCCTCCGCCTTCATTTTCTCCTCCTTCTCTTTCTTCTCTCTCTGTTCCTCGCCTCGCCTCTCCTTGCTGTCGGTGGATTCTGGTTTCGTCTTCTCGGTGAACCCTGGTAACTGCTGTTCGTCGGTTTTCTGTTGTCCTTGAGTTGCTTTCTTTGCCGCTAGGTGTGTAGACGTTTCTGGAGTATCTTTCTTCGTCTGAGCCTTGTCGTCAATTGCATTCACAGCCTCCGGAAGAACTCCGGTAGATTTCAGCCTTTCTGGGGAGTCACCCTTGCTTTCTGCTTTTTTTGTCTTTGCTTCCTGCTTCCGTGTCCTTAATTTCTGGCTTCTTGTCTTCGCTTTCTGCCTTCTGACCATCCGTAGCTCCCAAGGCCTGAGGAAGAACTGTAGAGGTGGGCGGTTTTGCTGGGACAGACGATGAGCTTTTCTCCGCTGAGTCGTCGACCTTGCCGCCTCTGTTTTTCGTTCCCGGTCCGGTGTTGGGCTCTGGGGAAGACGCCTGCAGAGCTGGGATGTTGACAGAGTCAGGAGCTTCTTTGCCGTCTTTAGTTTGAAGTGGGTTCGATTCTTCTTTGCTGTTAACAACTCCGTCTTTTTGTGTCGAGGTTGCCGGTAGCGATTCAGATTGCTGTTCCGAGAGCCGTTTAGATCCAGAAGGCGGTGTCTGATGTTCAGAACTGTCTTTGGCTGAGGAGCGTTTTGTTCTGGCTGAGAACTCGGAATTGGTTGCTTCTTTGTCACGGGCTAAAGAAGGCGTAGGTCTCGTGTCCTCTCGTTTAGCAGGTGCTTGTTCCGTTTTCGTCTGTGGCTGTGTTGCCCGTGTCGTGTCCAGGACCCACGTGTCAACGTTGAGGTGTTTAGACGATGCTCCTGAAAACGCCCCTTGTTCGTTCAGCATATCCCCGCTTTCCAAAGGAACCGCTTCAGTGTCCTTCTGGGGCGGGGGTCGTCTCCCTCCGGATTCTACCTGGCCCAGTCGGTACGGGCACTTGCTCCAAGAAAGGGTTCGGAAAGGCGGACAGGGCGAGAGGAGAATGGTGAAGAGAAGGCAGAGACTCGGGCTCTCGTTACCTTCGCATTTCCATCGCTCCGCGAATGCTCCTGACATCACCGGAAGAAACTTTAGAACGTGTGAGAACTTCACATTCTGATGTTGCGAAGATCCCGAACTCGACCCATCCAAAAGTACGCTTGAGGCGAAAGTGGTCGCCTTCTGGGATGGGCTGCCCACCCTCGGGGAAGCCTCATCAAGCATGTTCTCCAGCTTGTGGATGAGGTTGTAAGAGGCCGACTGCATGTCCAGGGCCGACCTGAGCTGACCCGTCTCCTGCCGGTTCTTCAGGTTCTGCTCCGACACCTCCTGGAGCTTCTGCATGACGTGAGAGATGAGCGCTGTCTGGTTCATGACGATCTGGTACAGTGCCTGGTTCTGCTCCTCTAGCTTGTCGGAACGCAGCCGGAGCTTGTGAAGCGCCGAGGATTGGTTTCCCAGCAGGTCGCTCAGTGTGGCGAGCTTCTCTTGTTGCATCGTCACCAGCTCGAAGTACTTGCTGCTGTTGCTAGGCAGCGCTGGTCGGTTCTCGCTCGTGTCCGAGGACTTGTGCTCCAGGGCGAGGTACTTGTTCTGCCGAGACTTGAGGACTTCGTTCTCTTCGTGCAGGGCGAGGTAGCTCTGGTTCAGCTTCAGCAGCTCGTTCTCGATGCGGAGGATCTGGTTTTCCAAGTGCACGATGTGGCTGGATCCGTTCTGCTCGGTCAGCTTCTGTGCCAGGATCTGGTTCTCCAGCTTCATCACCAGGATCTCCAGCGACTGCACCTTGGCTGCCTGCTCCGACGCTTTCTGCTGAAACAGGGCTTCTAGCTTCAGCAAGTCCTTCTTTGACAAGGTGGAGCTTTTGGAGTTGCTGTCTCTGGCGTCGTCACTTCCGTCGTTCTTTTTGACAATGTCCCCTTCGTCTGTTTCTGAATGCCTGCTGGTTTTGCGTTTGTTTGCTTTGGCCGTCATGTCATGTTTGGGTTCTTGGCTTTCATCTTCGTCCAGCTTAGAGTGTTCATCCTGTTCTGTTTCACTGAACGCGTCGTCAATGTCTGTGTCATCAGCGACGTGCGTGTCGTCACCGTCTGCTTTAGCAACACCATCATCTTCCGCGGCTTCCTCGTCTTTATTATCGTCAGTTTCTGACGTAGAGTCTTCTGCTGGTTCCTCTGTTTCCTGCCCGCTGTTTCTTTCCTTTTCGTCGTTTTTGTCCTCATCGGCTTCTGTGTCATCCGTTTCCGTTTCACTTCTCAAAGGTTCTGTGTCGTCTGTTTGAAGATTCCCGTGCCCTGCGGGTTTTGTTTCTTGGTCGTCTGCTCTTCCCGTGTCTGCTGCAGATCTTTTCTGTGATTGGTTGGAATGAATGTCATAATTCTGTAGACACTGCTGCCTGCGGCTGCCGTAAAAACACCGGGAAGAACACTTCCGGGCAACGTGACAGGATCTCTGTATCATACGAACCATTGGCTCCCTTTCCGGGAGAGTTTCGTACCTGACGTTCTTTCCCGATTGAGCAATAAGATAATAGTAATAACAATGAACACTGGACTGTTCTTTAGTCTTCCATTTCCCGAGCCAAGAACTTGCTGGACTTTGACAGTGTCCAAACAAGCCCAGACGAGACTGTATTTTTGCCCTTGGGTTTTCCGGTCGAGACAACAGTGGGATCAGCTGCTCTGACCAATGGCACTTTCTCTCACGGTCTTGGCACATCGGTGTCAGAAGTCTGGTATTTTGTTTTGCTTTGGTTTGTCGGCTGTTGTGTAAAGTCTTCATCTGACCGAGGCTTGCGTCGGCTGTGGTGTGAATACTGGCGTCTTGGGTCGACCGATTTTCGCTAGTGTCTTCTTTTGCTTCAGATTCATCCACACTGCTGTCTTTCTCTTTAGTTTTGTATTTGTCTTTCGTTCCGATGTCGCTTTCCTCCTCCTTCCTTTCCAGATTCCTTTCCTTATCTTCCTCTTCCTTCTCCTCTTCCTTCACCTGTTTCTTTTCCTCATTTCCCTTCCCTGCACTTTCTTCCGGCTTCTTCTCTTCCTCTTCCTTCTCCAGTTTCTTCTCCTCTTTTCCCTTTTCATTACTGTCTCTCGGCTTCCTCTCTTCCTCTTCCTTCTCCAGTTTCTTCTCTTCTTTTCCCTGTTCTTTACTGTCTTCCGGCTTCCTCTCGGCTTCCTCTGTCTCTTGCTCTTCTTTCACCGGCTTCGTCTCCTTTCCTTTCTCCGTACTTTCTTCCGTCTTCCTCTCTTCCTCTTTCTCCTCTTCCTCCTTCCTCTTCATCTCCTCCAGCTTCCTACCCTGCCCCCCAGGGCCACTCCCCGGTAGCAGGATGTTCTCGAAGGTCGTGAGGGTGGAGCAGGAGATGCGGCCGGCGCTTGGAGTACCCCGGGTGCGGGCGATGAGCGACTCGATTCGTTTCTTGACGCCTTGCTGCTCTGCGGTCAGGTGGCCGTCAAACGCGCCGTCCGCCACGAGGTCCACGTACCACAGATGTAGATCGCACAGCTCCGGTGAAGGTGCTGTTTGTGCCTCTGCACCTTTTGATGAGGCTCTGTGGGAATGACGATATAGAAGATTTTTTAGACTTAAAAAAAAAAATCAGGACCAAAATCTACAAGGGGGAAAGAAACGTTTCTTTTGATTCGCATGTACAAAACGTATGTAATTTGTTCAGAGAAAACACCCTTTTCATTTTATTTTTAAATCAAAATAAACGCTTGTTTAACCTGTTGTGTCTCAGTCTTGATTCAGAGGAATGGCAGTTTCATTTTTGTTGTTGTTGTTGTTAGAGTTCGGTTACAAAACTACGAGATATTACAATACAGCACAATACCACGCAGTACAATACAGTGCAATACAACACAGTACAATGCAATGCAGTACAAAACAAAATACAACAGAGCACAATACAATAAAGTATAATACAATACAGTACAATACAGTTCAGTACAAGACAACATGGCACAATGCAATACAGTATAACACAGCACAATGCAGTACAATACAATGCAATACAGTACACTGGAGATCCTGATCAATGAACACCTTCGGAAACCTTTCCTTCATAATTATGTCCATGCAAATCCTCCCCCTCCCCCCTTCCCACCCCAACCCCCACCATTCCCAAGAACCACCCAAGACCACTTTTTATCAGCTGATTTCTACAGGAGTCCACTGTAATGGTCCCCGTATATATGCCCATTGGGTCCCCGTCGGGAAATTCGTTCACGGCGACACACGTTGCTGCCCAAACTCCGTACGAGCGCTAGTTTACATCCTTCCTCCCTTGCAGGTTCTCTTTAGTTTTTCCTACGTGCCGGAAAGCGAGGCTTGGATTGTGAATAATACCTGGCGCTAAGTGATGACAATGGGACGGGAACATCGAATAGCGCGTGATTAAAGCCTGTGTCTGAGGGAGTTATGTGCCTTTGATTTTATGTCGACTTCAGCTGTTGACCTTTTCTGCGTCACTAATCGGATGGCATTTGTTTTGTTTTGGGGTGTGCGTGTGTTGTGTGTGTGTGTGTGTGTGTGCGTGCATGTGTGGTGAGTGTGTGTTTTGTTTGTTGTTGCTGCTGCTGTTGTTGTTGGTGGTGGTGGTGGTAGTGGTGGTTGCGTGTAAGTGCGTGTTGGTGATGGTGGTGTGTGTGTGTGTGTGTGTGTGTGTGTGTGTGTGTGTGTGTGTGTGTGTGTTGTTGCTGCTGCTGCTGTTGTTGGTGGTGGTGGTGGTGGTGCGTGCGTGCGTGTGTGTTATTGGTCTGTGGAGCACCCAGGCGTATACAGCCGGACTGTATGATCACACACAAATGCCTGTATTCACTACAACAGAATCACAAGACTGAATAAACCCAAACAAAAATAATACACTCAAAAACAAAATTCATTAAACCTAAACGTGTTAGTGGTGTCCTTCAATTTGACTCCATGATATATTCATAGTTTATTGTTACACGTATGATCAACACACGTTTAAATTCATATTTTTTGGCATATATTTTACCTCGACTGTGCACCATGTAGACATAGATTAAACAAAACGAAACAAATAGTGTATAGTCAGTTCATTCTTGATACAGGGGTATCTACTTTATCACGGAAGAGAGAGAGAGAGAGAGAGAGAGAGAGAGAGAGAGAGAGAGAGAGAGAGAGAGAGAGAGAGAGCGAGATTAGTATCGAGAAGTGCATACTTCGATATTCTGCCTGAGCAACGGTGGATCGTTCGTGCCACCCCACTGCCAGTGTATTAGTTTGGTCAAACTCCTTTGGACTTTTTCCACTGACGTATGTGTTGAAACGTTATCGCGTGTACACGAACGTAGCATGAATATTAACACGTCTGTAATAACAACGAAACATTACGACACAGCGTTCAAACCAGTACCAATTACTTTTCCATTCCGGCATGTCACGATCATTTGTGCACAATATTAACGAGAATGGTCTATAGTCAGTTAACGCGTAATTTGTTTAACCTACTAACAGGCACAATGTTACCGTCTCAAATACAGAATTGTTCTGTATAACAAACAGTTACTTACCCTGTGTCCGTGTTGCACACAGTGCTTACACATGTCCACAACAGAACGACGATACAAACCCTCCCAGTCATGTCCGACAGGTGACAGTTATCTCCGGTTTATATACACAAGTGAAAAGATACAACGCTGACAACTGCGATCGTTTATCTAATCTTGCTATCAATTTTCACTCTTGAGACTTCGTACTGATTGAAGTCACTTTAAACGCGTTCAGCCGTTATTGAAAGACAACGGATTGAAATCACTTTAAACGTGTTCAGCCGTTATTAAAAGGCACCCACGTGGCTTGACCGAATCTTACAGGTATCGCTGAAGGAATTATGCTGCTTCAAAAAAATCCGTCGACAAGTCTTTTGAATGAATGTGAACATTAACTTAGCAGCAACAACGCCGTTTTCTTTCTTTTCTTGCTCCAAATATCTCTGTTAATGTGGCTCCTAGAAGACGCGTTTGATTTCATTTTCAATTTATATCGCGCAAAAGATGACGAAAACTTCGCCAACGTCAAACGTCTGCCACACTGTGCTTGGTGACGTTGCAAATTGCGTGCCTTGTCGATTTCCCTTCGGTTGTGTCAGTGAGGTGTTTGAGGGGAGGGAGAGAGAACGGCTAACCTTTGGTGTTCAAAAATTGATTACAAAATTGTGACAGCTTGGCTGTATAGATCCTCCCACAGGCGCTCGGTACTTGTCAACTATCTGACGCCAATTTATCTGGCACGTCATGGAAAGCACAAGAATGTTTTTAACCCGCTACCCCAACAGGAGAGTCGTGTCAAGTGCCTATTATAATTATACGGCTCCCTCCTGTACCTGGGCAAGCCGGTTTTTCCCATTTAACTGCTTGGTATCATAATACTGAACTGAGGATTCTAACATCTAGGCAGAGAGAGAATGTGTGTCAGTGTCAGTGTGCGTGTGTGTGTGTGTGTGTGTGTCTGTGTGTGTCTGTGTGTGTGTGTGTGTGTGTGTGTGTGTGTGTGTGTGTGTGTGTTTGTGTGTGTGTGCTGCACGGTGAGAGACGGACAAAGACAGACACAGAGAGACAGACAGACACAGAGAGACAGAGACAGAAACAGAGAATGTGTGTGTGTGTGTGTGTGTGTGTGTGTGTGTGTGTGTGTGTGTGTGTGTGTGTGTGTGTGTGTGTGTGTGTTGTCGCAGTGTTGTGTTGTGCTTTGCTGTGTTTTGGTTCTTTGCTTTACAGTGGGCAATGTGCTCCAATCTGGAGAAATAGCACATAAAATAGTACATTATTATTGAGGCACCGACACACTAGACAGTAACCGGAAACGTTAGCCCGGTAGGAGACGCCGGAGACTTAGACGAGTCCAACCTTACTGAGCTAGCTGTGGCTTGAACAGCTCGGCCGCTCGGAAAGTTCCACTAACTTCACTGTGCGAAGTGAAGAAGACGCTCGACTGTGAGAAGAACCGAGACTGCCCCGTGACTGAACCGGCTACCGAGATGATCGGCTAACTGGACAAATAATAATAATAATAAAGAGGATTTCTAGAGCGCCCATCTACCACACTAGGTGGCAACACAGGGCGCTTTACAATAACTCTAACCACACACACACACACACACACACACACACACACACACACACACACACACATGCGCACACACACACACACACACACGCACGCACGCACGTGCGCGCGCGCACACACACACACACACACACACACACACACACAGTGTCGGACGAGGGGATGGGCAGGGCTGTGAAAAACAGTTTAGAAATAGTTATTAAACAGGTGCGTCTTGAGGGCGGCTTTAAAAGAGGAGGTAGAATCAGAGTGGCGGAGTGTTTGAGGCAAATTGTTCCAGACAAACACAAGACTAGACTGAAACACGTATTCTTCTGTACCGCTGTACGGAGACCACGCAGCCACGTCAGCCAGAACGTGATGTGCCGCAAGACCCTGGAATCTGGCGGTTCCAGCCCGCTTGTCTCTAACTCGGTAGTTAGAGCGGAGACACTACACTGGCTGTAGCACCTCTGGTTAGAGTCTAGATTAAGTCACTTAGAGCCTAAGTCAGGCCGCTGCGTCACCACTGAAAAGGCTCCATAAACTAGACGTCCCCAACCTACAGGACTGACGCAAAAGGCAACAACGCCGCCTCTTTTTCTACGGAAACAGAGAATGTGCGTGCGTGTGTGCGTGTTCAGATGACACGCGTGCGCGTGTGTTTTTGCGTGCGTGCGTGCCCCTTCCCCGCCTCGCCTTTTCCAGGCCCCGCCCTCACCTTTCCTGCCACATCCCCTTTCCCGCCCCAACTCCCCTTTCCAGCCCAATCCCCCTCTTTCCCGCCCTGTCCCCTTTCCCGACCCCTTCCGCTTTCCCCGTCCCCTTTCCGAACCCGTCCCTTTCCCGCCCCCTCCCCTTTCGTGCCCCCGTTGCCTTTCCCCGTCCCATCCGCTTTCCCGACCCAACTCCCTTTTCCAACCCAATCCTCCTCTTTCCCGCCCCCCTTTACTTTCCCGTCCCCTTCCCCCTTCAAGTCCCTTCCCCTTTCCCGCCTCGCCCTTTCCAAACCGTCATCTTTCGCGCCACATCCTTTCCCGTCCCACTCCCCTTTCCCGCCCCAACTCCCCTTTCCAGCCCAATCCCCCCCTTTCCCCTTTCCCGTCCCCCTTCTGAACACTTTTCCCGCCTCCTCCCCTTTCCCGCCCCCCTCCCCGTCCCATCCGCTTTCCCGCCCCCCTTCCCGCGTGCGTGCGCGCCCCTTCCCAAACCCCGTCATCTTTCCCGCCACATCCCCTTTTCCGTCCCACTCCCCTTTCCCGCCCCAATTCCCCTTTCCCGACCACCTTCACCGTTCCCGCCCCCTCCCCCATTCCGGCCCCTCTTCCCCTTTCAGCCCCCTCACCTTTCCCCCCCCCCCCCCATCCCTTTCCCCTTCCCTTTCTCGCCCACGTTCCCTTTCCCGCCCCCCTTCCCTTTCCCGCCTCCTCCCCTTTCCCGACCATCTTCCCCTCCCCTTTCGCCGCCCCCCCTCCCCGTTACCGCCCCCTTCCCCGTCCCCCTTACCCTCCCCTTTCCAAACAGACACACAGTCACGCACACACACAGTCACGCATACACATATAGTCATGCACACAGTCAAGCACACACACACACAAAGGTTCTATACCTTTTTTAATTTGAATATTTAACCACACACACACACACACACAATGAACACAGTCACACACACACACTCATGCATACACAATCACGCACACAAAGTCACAAAACAAAGTACCTGCAATCAGTCAATCAAGCAATCTTTAATGCCACGTGCAAATATACGTACATATGAAATGAGGCATTTATAATTCTATATTCTAACAAACTCCAAAATTATCTCCTGCCTTGTATTTTTTTTCCCCCCTTCTTTTTTGGTGTGTGCGTGTTTTTTTATTGTTGTTTTTGGAGGGGGGGGGGGGGGGTTCGGGGGTATTGTTGTTGCTGGGTTGTTGTTGTTTTTTTAACCTCAGTTGCATGCAGACCTATGACTTAACTTTTTGTTTTTAATCTCGTGAGTCACAGGTCTTCTTCACTGGTTCGTTTGTGAGTGTGTGTGGGGGCGGGGGAGGGGGGTACCAGGCTCACTCCCCATACGTACATATACCCCAGCATGGTGTCGAGATCATTCATAATCATACGCAATTACAATAATTATAAAATAATCAGCGTGGTAAAACATACAGGCGAAGATAAGGAAAACCTCACACAGTACATCTGCAGATGTGTTCAACATTTCCCAGCAACAACACCCTTTGTCTAACAATGTGTGTATTCTAGTGCCTTTTTTTGGGGGGGTGGGGGGGGGGGGGGGAATTCGTTTGTTCTTTGATTGCTTTTTTGTTCGTTTTTTCTTTCTTGTTCTTTTCTGACAATTTTTGTTTGTTTTGGTTTGGTTGGTTTCTTCATTTTTTCCAACGGGTGTTTTTGTGTTTTTTAGGGGGAGGGATTGGTCGTTTTTTCAACCAAGGTTGCATGCAGACCTATGACTCCTCTTTTATCTCTCCCCTTGTTCTCATCTTGTTATTTTTTATTTTTTTATTGTTGTTGTGGTTTGTTCTTGTTCGCTTTTTTATTTTTATTTTTTATTTCTTGATATCGTTTTGTTTTTGTTTCTGAATTTTTTGGGGTCGCTATTGTTTGTTGGTTTCTTTTTTGTTTCATGTTGTTTGGTTGCTTTCTGGGCTCTTTTTTTTCATTTTTTTTCTCTCCAAGTGTTCTTGTGTTTTGTGTTGTTATTTTGGGGGGTAGGGGATATGTCTTTCTTTTAGTTTTTTCAACCTCAGTTGCATGATGTTCTCTTTTTTTCCGTTTTAGTTTTTGTTTATTTTTATTCTTTTCTTTCCTTTTTTGTTTTTTGTTTTGTTTTTTTGTTGTTTTGTTTTCCTTGTTGGGCGTCTCTTTTTTGTTTTGTTTTTTGTTTTTTGCAATTTTTATTAATTTTGGTGTGTGTTTTTTGTCGTTTTCTTGTTTTGTTTTTGTTTTCTTTGTTTTTGTTGGGTGTCTCTTTTTTTCTTTTTGCAATTTTTATTAAAATATTTTTTGTGTTTTGTTTCGTTTTTGTTTGTTGTTTTCTTGTTTTGTTTTTGTTTTCTTTGTTGGGTTCCTATTTCTTTCTTCTTCTTTTGGTCTTTATTTTTGCAACTTCTATTAAAAAAAATTTAATGTTCTTATTTTTATTTTTTAGTGGGGGTTGTTATTCTTTCCAGGCGGATTGGGTTTTTCCTTCTTTGTTTCGTTTTTTGAACCTCAGTTGCAAGCAGACCTACGACTCCAGGCGACTCGGACAGGTGGTGCCTGATGATGTCGTTATCACGGACAATGGAGATCAGTCGCTAGACATCTTTCTCCACGCACAAGAATGGCATCGGAAAGACATTCACTCACACATCCATCCACACAACCCATGCACACTACTAAATCAAAGAGCAAAACCCTCAACTCACCAGACATGACGCCTTCCTTTAGTTGTCCTCTCCTGTCCAATGTGGTGGTGGGCGACGGTCAGGAAGCTTAGCAGATGCTCCTCGGGACTGCTCCACGTCAGAGGCCTTCTCGCCAAGGACAGTACTGATAGAGAAGATTTGTAGATGTCTTCCACACATACATTTCCCGACAACAGTGGCCTTTCCAACAACCTCCACAATAACGTTTTCCTGCCTGGCTTCAGCAGCTCTCCAGGCTGGTTCCCGGTGACTCGGACATGTGGTACCTGATGTCGTTTTCGCGGATATTGGAGGTCACGCCCAAGACACCTTTCTCCACGGTCCAAGATCTGCGCACAAGAATGGCACTGTAAAGACATTCACTCACATATCCATGCCCATACACCCGTGCACACTCCTCAAAAAAGAAAAAGAAAGAGCAAAACCTTCAAATGACCAAACATGATGCCTTCGTTTACTGGTCCTCTTCCTGTCCAATGTGCTTGTGGGCGGCGGCCAGGAAGTTTGGCACCTGCTCTTCAGGACTGCTCCACGTCGGAGGCCTTCTCACCTAGGACAGTACTGACAGAAAACATTTGTAGATGTGTACAACACATACTTCTTGTTAATTGTTTTGTTTTTCCGTTTGTTTTTGTTTTAAATTTTATTGTTGGGGGGGGGGGGTCTTCTTTTTGGGTGGTGGTGGAGGATTTTTTTTTTTGAACCTCAGTTGCATGCAGACCTATGACTTCACTTCTTCTTCTTTTTAAATCTCCCCTTTTTATTCTCCTTTTCTTCATTTTTTCCCCTGTCGTGATTCATAGGTCTTCTTCATTGGTTCGTTTATGTGTGCGTGTGTGGAGGGGGGGACCAGGCTGACTCCCGATACGTACATGTCAAATGAGGCATGGTGTTGAGAGCATTCATAATCATACGCATTTACAATAATTCTATAATAGTAAGCGTGATAAAACATACAAATGAAGACAAAGACAACAATCCATTTCTTCACCCAGTATTCCCGTCACACAGTACATTTGCGGATGTGGTTTTTTGTTGTCTTTTCTTTGTTGTTTTCTTCTCTTCTTTTTTTTCCTCTTTTTCTCTTTTCTTTTTTGCTTGTTTTGTTTTGTATGGTTGGTTTCGTTTTTTGTTTGTTTTCCTTTTCTTTTTTTGTTTTTTAAGGTTGTATGCGTGTGTGTTTTGGGGGGATTGGTTGGTTGTTTTTTCAGCCTCAGTTGCAAGCACACGTATGACTTCAATTTATTTTATTTTATCTGTCCCCTTTTTTTCTCCTTTTTTGTCGTTTTTTGTTTTTGTTTTTTTAGGAATGCTGTTCATAATCATGAACTGCCCTGCATTCATAATCATATTCATTTACAATAATTCTATAATAATCAGCGTGATAAAACATAAAGGCGAAGACTTTCTTCTTTTAATTTTTATTAGTTTGTTGATGGGTTTTTTTTTTTGTTTTTTTTTTTTAAATCGTTTTGGGGCGCTTTTCTTCTTTTTTGGGTGGTGGTGGTGGTGGTGGAGGGATTGGGTCTCTGTTTTGTTTTTGTTTTTTTTGAACCTCAGTTGCATGCAGACCTATGACTTCAATTGTTTGTTTTTTAAGTCTCCCTCCCCTGTTTTCTCCTTTTCTTCATTTTTCTCTCCTTGTGAGTCATAGGTCTTCTTCATTGGTTCGTTTATGAATGTGTGTGGGAGGGGCGGGGGGCGGAGGGGGGGATACCAGGCTCACTCCCTTTTTTCTCCTTTTTCTTGTCTACTGCCTTGTCCGTCTTTTTTCTTTTTGTTTCGTTGTTGTTTGTTCTTTCTCTCATTTCCCAGCAACAACACCCTTTATCTAACACACTCTAACATTGTCTACGGCCTTGTCCAGCTTTTTTCCTTTGCTCTTTGTTTGCTTTTTCATTAATTTGTTTCTTGTTTTTTACTTTCTTGTTCTTTCCTGACTTTTGGGGCGGGGGGGGGGGGGGGGAGGGCGGGGGGTTGTTTTTTCAACCTCGGTTGCATGCAGACCTATGACTCCACTTTTAACTCTCCCCTTTTTGTCCTTTTTCATGTTTCCTGCCTTCTCTTTTTTTTTCTTTTTTTCTTTTTTCTTTTTTTGTGTCGTTTGTTCTTTCGTTTTTTTTTTTTTTTTTTCGTTTTTTCTTTTCTTTTTCTAGTTTCCGACTTTTTCTAGTTTCATTTTTGTTTGTTTTTTCGTTTTTTTTGTGTGTTTATTTTTCTTTTTTCTTTTTTTCTTTGTTCTTGCTTTTTTTTCCTTTGCTCTTTTCAACGCTTATGCCTGTGTGTGTGTTGTTTTTTGTGTGTGTTTTTTCGGGGGGGGGGGGGGGGGGAGGGGGGGAAGGGATTGGTTTTTCTTTTAGTTTTTTCAACCTCAATTGCACGAAGTTCTCTATTGTCTTTTTTCCGTTTTTTTTTTTTCTTCTTTTTTTTCCTTTCTTTTCTTTCCTGTTTGTTGTTGTTGTTGTGTTTGTTTGTTAGGTGTCCTTTTTTTCTCTTTTTCTTTTTGCAATTTTTATGTATTTTAGGGGATTTTTCCGTTTTTGTTTTTGTATTCTTTCTTGTTCCTCAGTTGCAGACCTATGACTCCAGGTGACTCGGACAACTGGTGCCTGATGATGTCGTAATCGCGGACATTGGAGATCAGGCGCTAGACATCTTTCTCCACGGTCCAGAGTCTGCGCACAAGAAGGGCATCGTAAAGACATTCACTCACACATCCATTCCCATCCTCCCATGCACACTACTAAAACAAACAGCAAAACCCTCCACTCACCAAACATGCCGCTTTCGTTTAGTTGTCCTCTTCCTGTCCAATGTCGTGGTGGGCGACGGCCTAGAAGCTTGGCAGATGCTCCTCAGGACTGCTCCACGTCGTTTGGCGGTTGTTTGGCATCTGTAGATGTGTTCAACACATACTCCAACATTTCCCAACAACAAAGGCCTTTCTAACAACCTCCACAATAACCCTTTCCTGTCTGGCTTCAGCAGTTCCCCAGGCTGACTCCTGGTGACTCGGAACGTGGAGCCTGATGATGTCGTTATCGCGGACACTGCAGGTCAGACCCTAGACATTTTTCTCCACGGTCCAGTCTGCGCACAAAAATGGCATTCCGAAGACATTCACTCACACATCCATTTCCACCCACCGATGCACACTCCTAAAACAAACAAAGAGCAAATTCCTCAACTCACCAAACAGGACCACTTCCTTTAGTAGTCCTCTTCCTGTCCAATGTGGTGGTTGGCGACGGCCAGGAAGACTGGCATCTGCTCCACGAGGCTGCTCCACTTCCAAAGCCTTCTCGCCTAGGACAGTACTGACAGAAACCATTTGTAGATGTGTTCAACAAATATTCCAACATCGCCTGGCAACAATGCCCTTTTTAACAACCTAAACAATAACCCTTTCCTGCCTGGCTACACCAGCTCACCACGCTGACTCTTGGTGACTCGGACACGTGGTGACTGATGACGTCGTTATGACGGACATTCCAGGTCAGGATCTAGAAATCTGTCTCCACGGTCCAGCGTCTGCACACAAGAATGGCATCGTGAAGACAAACATTCACTCACACATCCATTCCCATTCACCCATCCACACTTCTAAAACAAACAAGGAGTAAAACACTCAACTCACCAAACAAGACGCCTTCGTTTAGTTGTCCTCTTCCTGTCCAGTGTCGTGGTGGTCGACGGCATGGAAGCTTGGCACCTGCTCCTCAGGACTGCTCCACATCCGAGGCCTTCTCGCCTAGGACAGTACTCACAGAAACCAACTGTAGATGTGTTCAATACATACTCCAACATTTCCCGACAACAATGGCCTTTCTAACAACCTCCACAATAACCCTTTCCTGTCTGGCTTCAGCAGCTCCCCAGGCTGACTCCTGGTGACTCAGACACGTGGAGCTTGATGATGTCGTTATCGCGGACATTGCAGGTCAGGCCCTAGACATCTTTCTACACGGTCCAGAGTCTGCGCACAAGAATGGCATTCTGAAGACATTCACTCACACATCCATTCCCATCCACCCATGCACACTCCTAAAAAAACAAAGAGTAAAACTCTCACTCACCAAACATCACGCTTTCGTTCACTTGTGCCCTTCCTGTCCAATGTCGTGGTGGGCGACGGCCAGGAAGCTTGGCAGATGCTCCTCAGACATATTTCTCCACGGTCCAGAGCCTACGCAGAAGAATAGCATCGTAAAGACAAACATACACTCACACATCCATTTCCATCCATCCATGCACACTCCTAAAACAAACAAATAGCAAAATCCTCAACTCATCAAACAGGACGACTTCCTTCAGTAGTCCTCTTCGAGTCCAATGTGGTGGTGGGCGACGGCCAGGAAGACTGGCATCTGCTCCACGAGGCTGCTCCACCTCGGAAGCCTGCTCGCCTAGGACAGTACTGACAGAAACCATTTGCAGATTTGTTCAACAAATATTCCAACATCGCCTGGCAACAATGCCCTTTCTAACAACCTGTACAATAACCCTTTCCTGCCTGGCTACACCAGCTCACCACGCTGACTCTTAGAGACTCGGACACGTGGAGACTGATGACGTCGTTATGACGGACATTCCAGGTCAGGATCTAGAAATCTGTCTCCACGGTCCAGCGTCTGCACACAAGAATGGCATCGTGAAGACAAACATTCACTCACACATCCATTCCCATCCACCCATCCACACTTCTAAAACAAACAAGGAGTGAAACCCTCAACTCACCAAACGTGACGATTTCCTTTAGTTGTTCTCTTCCTGTCCATTGTCGTGGTGGTCAACGGCATGGGAGCTTGGGAGATGCTTATCAGGACTGCTGCACATCGCAGGCCTTCTCACCTAGGACAGTACTGACAGAAACCATTTGTAGAGGTGTTCAACACATACTCCAACATTTCCTGACAACAATGGCCTTTCTAACAACCTCCACAATAACCCTTTCCTGTCTAGCTTCAGCAGCTCCCCAGGCTGACTCTTGGTGACTCGGACACATGGAACCTGATGATGTCGTTATCGCGGACATTGCAGGTCAGGCCCTAGACATCTTTCTCCACGGTCCAGAGTCTGCGCACAAGAATGGCATTCTGAAGACATTCACTCACACATCCATTCCCATCCACCAACGCACACTCCTAAAACAAACAAAGAGTAAAACCCTCAACCCACCAAATATCACGCCTTCATTCTCTTCTGCCCTTCCTGTCCAATGTCGTGGTGGCGACGTCCAGGAAGCTTGGCAGATGCTCCTCAGACATATTTCTCCACGGTCCAGAGCCTGTGCAGAAGAATAGCATCGTAAAGACAAACATACACTCACACATCCATTTCCATCCACCCATGCACACTCCTGAAACAAAGAGCAAAATCCTCAACTCACCAAACATGAAGACTTCCTTCAGTAGTCCTCTTCGAGTCCAATGAGGTGGTGGGCAACGGCCAGGAAGATTAGCATCTGCTCCACGAAGCTGGTCCACCTCGGAAGCCTGCTCGCATAGGACAGTACTGACAGAAACCATTTGTAGATTTGTTCAACAAATATTCCAACATCGCCTGGCAACAATCCCCTTTCTAACAACCTAAACAATAACCCTTTCCTGCCTGGCTACACCAGCTCACCACGCTGACTCTTGGTGACTCGGACACGTGGTGACTGATGACGTCGTTATGGCGGACATTCCAGGTCAGGCTCTAGAAATCTGTCTCCACGGTCCCGAGTCTGCGCACAAGAATGGCATCGTGAAGACAAACATTCACTCACACATCCATTCCCATCCACACTTCTAAAACAAACAAGGAGTAAAAACCCTCAACTCACCAAACATGACAATTTCCTTTAGTAGTCCTCTTCGTGTCCAATGTGGTGGTGGTCGGCGGCCTGGAAGCTTGCCATCTGCTCCACGAGGCTGCTCCACTTCGGAAGCCTTCTCACCTAGGTGACAGTACTGACAGAAACCATTTGTAGAGGTGTTCAACACATACTCCAGCATTTCCTGACAACAATGGCTTTCTAACAACCTCCACAATAACCCTTTCCTGTCTGGCTTCAGCAGCTCCCCAGGCTGACTCCTGGTGACTCAGACACGTGGAGCCTGATGATGTTATCGCGGACATTGCAGGTCAGGCCCTAGACATCTTTCTACACGGTCCAGAGTCTGCGCACAAGAATGGCATTCTGAAGACATTCACTCACACATCCATTCCCATCCACCCATGCACACTCCTAAAACAAACAAAGAGTAAAACGCTCAACTCACCAAACATCACGCCTTCGTTCTCTTCTGCCCTTCCTGTCCAATGTCGTGGTGGGAGACGGCCAGGAAGCTTGGCAGATGCTCCTCAGACATATTTCTCCACGGTCCAGAGCCTGCGCAGAAGAATAGCATCGTAAAGACAAACATACACTCACGCATCCATTTCCATCCACCCATGCACACTCCTAAAACAAACAAATAGCGAAATCCTCAACTCATCAAACAGGACGACTTCCTTTAGTAGTCCTCTTCGAGTCCAATGTGGTGGTGGGCGACGGCCAGGAAGACTGGCATCTGCTCCACGAGGCTGCTCCACCTCGGAAGCCTGCTCGCCTAGGACAGTACTGACAGAAACCATTTTCAGATTTGTTCAACAAATATTCCAACATCGCCTGGCAACAATCCCCTTTCTAACAACCTAAACAATAACCCTTGCCTGCCTGGCTACACCAGCTCGCCACGCTGACTCTTGGTGACTCGGACACGTGGTGACTGATGACGTCGTTATGACGGACATTCCAGGTCAGGATCTAGAAATCTGTCTCCACGGTCCAGCGTCTGCACACCAGAATGGCATCGTGAAGACAAACAGTCACTCACACATCCATTCCCATCCACCCATGCACACTCCTAAAACAAACAAATAGCAAAATCCTCAACTCATCAAACAGGACGACTTCCTTTAATAGTCCTCTTCGAGTCCAATGTGGTGGTGGGCGACGGCCAGGAAGACTGGCATCTGCTCCACGAGGCTGCTCCACCTCGGAAGCCTTCTCGCCTAGGACAGTACTGACAGAAAACATTTGTAAATGTGTTCAACAAATATTCCAACATCGCCTGGCAACAATGCCCTTTATAACAACCTGCAAATTAACCCTTTCCTGCCTCGCTTCAGCAGCTAACCACGCTGATTCTTGGTGACTCGAACACGTGGTGACTGATGACGTCGTTATGGCGGACATTCCAGGTCAGTCTCTACAAATCTGTCTCCACGGTCCAGCGTCTGTACACCAGAATGGCATCGTGAAGACAAACATTCACTCACACATCCATTCCCATCCAATTTCTCCACGGTCCAGAGCCTGCGCAGAAGAATAGCATCGTAAAGACAAACATACACTCACGCATCCATTTCCATACTTCTAAAACAAACAAGGAGTAAAACCCTCAACTCACCAAACATGACGCCTTCGTTTAGTTGTCTTCTTCCGGTCCAGTGTCGTGGTGGTCGACGGCATGGAAGCTTGGCAGATACTAAATCAAACAGCAAAACCCTCAACTCACCAAACTTCAAGCCTTCGTTTAGTTGTCCTCTCCTGTCCAATGTGCTGGTGGGCGACAGTCAGGAAGCTTGGCAGATGCTCCTCAGGACTGCTCCACGTCGGAAGCCTTATTATATTACTGACATAAAAAATATGTAGATGTGTCCAACACATACTCCAACATTTCCCGACAACAATGGCCTTTCTAACAACTTCCACAATAACCTTTTCCTGCCTGGCTTCAGCAGCTCTCTAGGCTGACTCCTGGTGACTCAGACACGTGATGCCTAATGTTGTTTCCGCGAATACTGGAGGTCACGCCCTGGACATCTTTCTCCACGGTCCAGAGTCTGCGCACAAGAATGGCATAGTAAAGACGTTCATTCACACATCCTTTCCCATAAACTCATGCACACTCCTCAAACAAAACAAAAAAGGAAAAAGAACAGCAAACCGCTCAACTCACCAAACATGTCGTTATCGCGGACATTGCAGGTCAGGCCCTAGACATCTTTCTCCACGGTCCAGAGTCTGCGCACAAGAACGGCATCGTAAAGACATTCACTCACACAGCCATTCCCATCCACCCATGCACACTACTAAAATAAAGAGCAAAACCCTCAACTCACCAAACTTGACACCTTCGTTTAGTTGTCCTCTCCTGTCCAATATGGTGGTGGGCGACGGTCAGAAGTTTGGCAGATGCTCCCGAGGACTGCTCCGCGTCGGAGGTCTTCTCGCCTAGCGAAGACAGTACTGACATAAAACATTTGTAGAGGTATTCAACACATACTTCTTGTTAATTTGTTGTTTTATGTTTTTAATGTTATTGTGGGGGGGTGGGGGTCTTCTTTTTGGGGCGGTGGTGGTGGAGGTGGAGGAATTGGGTCTTTTTTCTTTGAACCCGAGTTGCATGCAGACCTATGACTTCACTTCTTCTTCTTTTTAAATCTCTCCCCTTTTTGTTCTCCTTCTTTTCATTTTCCCCCTGTCGTTGTGATTCATTGGTCATCTTCACTGGTTCGTTTTTGAGGGTGTGTGTGTGTGTGTTGGGGGGGGGGGGGGGTACCAGGCTGACTCCCCATACGTACATGTCAAATGAGGCATGGTGTTGGGAGCATTCATAATCATACGCATTTACAATAATTCTATAATACTAAGCGTGATAAAACATCCAAATGAAGGCAAAGACAACAATGCATTTCTTCACCCAGTCTGTCACACAGTACATTTGTAGATGTGTTCAACATTTCCCAGCATCAACACCTTTTATGTAACAAAATCTAAAATTGTTTCCTGCCTTGTCTTTTGTTTTTCTTTTTTCTTAGTTTTTTATTCTCTTCTTCTTCTTTTGTTTTTCCTTATTTTAGTTTTGTGTTTTCTCACTTTTTTGTTTTCTTTTTTGCTTGTTTTGTCTTTTATGATTGTTTCGTTATCTTTTCTCTTTCCTTCGTTTTCCCTCTTTTTTGATTTGTATGTGTGTTTTTGGGGGGATTGGTCGTTTGTTTTGTTTTTTTCAACCTCAGTTGCATGCAGACGTATGCCTTCACTTTCCTTTTAATCTGTCCCCTTTTTCCTCGTTTTCTGTTTTTTGTCTGTTTTTGTCTGCATGGTGTTCATAATCATGAACTGCCCTGCATTCAGAATCATATTCATTTGCAATAATTCGATAATAATCAGCGTGATAAAACATAAAAGCGAAGACTTTTTTTGAAGTTTTATTAGTTTGTTGTTTTTTTGTTTTGTTTTTTAATTTTATTGTTTTGGGCGTTTTTAAGGTGGTGGTGCTGGTGGAGGGATTGGGTCTTTTTTTCCCTTTCTTTTTTCAACCTCAGTTGCATACAGACCTATGACTTCACACCTTCTTTTTTTTTCTTTTTTAGTTCTCCCTCCGTTTTCTCCTTTTCTTCACTTTTTATTCTATGGTTTTGATTCATAGGTCTTCATTGGTTGGTTTGTGAGTATGTGTGTGTGTGGGGGGGGGGGATACCAGGCTCACTCCCCACACGTACATATACATGTAATGAGGCATGGTGTTGACAGCATTCATAATCATACGCAATTACAATAATTCTATAATAATCAGCATGGTAAAACATAAAGGCGAAGACAAGGACAACCTCAGACAGTACATTTGCACGTCTTCAACATTTTCCAACAACACCGTTTGTCTAACAAACTCTAAAATTGTCTACTGCCTTGTCTGTCTTTTTTTGTTGCTGTTCGTTTGTTCTTTGTTTGCTTTTTATTTGTTTGTTGTTTTTTCTTTCTTGTGACGTTTGGGGTTGTTGTTGTTTTTTGTTTGTTTGTTTTTTTGTTTTTTGGTTTCTTCTTTTTTTCCGTTTTTCCAAAGTGTATTTTTGTGTCTTTTATTTTTCGGGGGTGTTTGGGGGGGAGGAACGATTGGTCGTTTTTCTTTTGTTTTTTTCACCTCCGTGCTTTGCAGACCTACGACTCCACTTTTCTCTCTCGTCCTTTTTCTCCTTTTCCTTGTCTACTTGCTTGTCTATTTTTATTTTTATTTTATTTTTTTGCTGTTATTTCTTCTTTCTTTGCTTGTTTCTTTGTTTACTTTTTTTTCTTCTTTTCTTGGTTTCGTTTAGTTTTTGTTTCGGACATTTTTCTGGTCGTTTTTCTTTGATTGCTTTGTTGTTGTTGCTTTTTTCAGGTGGTGTTCTTGTGTATGTGGGGGTTTTTTGTTTGTTTTTTCGGTGGGGGGGGGGGGGGGGTCTTCTTCTTTTTCAAACTCAGTTCAAATGAAATTCTGTTTTTCCGTTTTCGTTTTCGTTTGTTTGCTTGTTTTTGTTTTGTTTTTTTAATTATTTTCTTTCCTTTTTCTTGTTTTGGTTTTGTTTTGTTTTGTTTGTTTGGTGTCTTTGTATTTGCAATTTCAATTTATTTTTTGGTCTTTTTCTTCTTTTTGGTTTTTCTTTTTCTTTTCCGGCTTTTATTGGGTTTCTATTTCTTTCTTTTTTGGTTTTGATTGTTCAGTTCCTTTCGGGGTTGTTGTTTTACTTTCGGTGCGAACTGGGTTTTTTTTCTTTTTTTCTTTTTTGAACATCAGTTCCAACGAGACCTGTGACTCCTGGCGACTCGGACGTCTGGTGTCTAATAATGTCGTTATTGCGGACATTGGCGATCAGGCGCTAGACATCTTCCTCCACGGTCTATGCACAAGAATAGCTTCGGAAATATATTCACTCACACTTTCATTCCAATCCACCCATGCACACTCCTAAAACAAAGACCAAAACTCTCAACTCACCAAACATGACGCCTTCGTTTAGTTGTCCTTTTCCTATCCAATGTGGTGGTGGGTGACGGCCAGAAAGCTTCGCAGATGCTCCTCAGCACTGCTCAAACGTCGGAGGCCTTCTCGCAGTACTGACAGAAAACATTTCCAGATGTGTTCAACAAATACCTGAGCATCGCCCAGCAATAATCCGTTTCTAACAACCTCATCAATAACCTTTTCCTGCCTGGCTTCAGCAGCTCTCCGGGTGACTCCTGGTGACTCGGACACGTGCTGCCTGGTGTCGTTTTCATAGATATTCTAGGTCACGCCCAAGACATCTTTCTCCACGGTCCAGAATCTGCCCATTGGCAAGAATGGCATTGTAAAGACATTCACTCACACATCCATTCCCATACACCCGTGCACACTCTTCAAGAAAAAGAAAAAAAAGGAAAAGAAAGACCAAACCGATCAACTGACCAAACATTACGCCTTCATTTCCTGGTCCACTTCCTGTCCAATGTGATGGTGGGCGGCGGCCAGGAAGCTTGGCAGCTGCTCCTCATGACTGCCCCACGTCGAAAGCCTTCTCGCCTAGGGCAGTACTGACCAAAAATATTTTGTAGATGTGTTCGACAAATATTCCAACATCTCCCGGCAACAATCCCCTTTCCCTGACTGGCTAACCTTTTCCTGACTAGGTTCAGCAGCTCCCCAGGCTGACTCCTGGTGACTCGGACACGTGGAACCTGATGATGTCGTTATCGCGGACATGGCAGGTCAGGCCCTAGACATCTTTCTCCACGGTCCAGAGTCTGCGCGCAATCGTAAAGACATTCACTCACACAGCCATTCCCATCCACCCATGCACACTACTAAAACAAACAGCAAAACCTTCCACTCACCAGACATAACGCCTTTATTTAGCTGTCCTCTCCTGTCCAATGTAGTGGTGGGCGACAGTCAGGAAGCTTCGTAGATATTCTTCACGACGGCTCCACGTCGGAAGCCTTCTCGCCTAGAACAGTATTGACAAAGACATTTGTACATGTGTTCAACAGATACTCCTACATTTCCCGACAACAATGACCTTTACAACAACATCCAAAATAACCTTTTCCTGCCTGGCTTCAGCAGCTCTCCAGGCTGGCTCCCTGTAACTCGGACACGTAGTGCCGAATGTCGTTTTCGCGGATATGGGAGGTCACGCCCTAGATATCTTTCTCCACGGTACAGAATCTGCCCACAAGAATGGCATTGTAAAGACATTCACTCACACATCCATTCCCATACACCCGTGCACACTCCTCAAAAAAAGAAAAGAGCAAAACACTCAACTGACCAAACATGACGCCTTCATTTACTGGTCCTCTTCCTGTCCAAATCTCGTGGTGGGCGACGGCCAGGAAGCTTCGCACCTGCTCCTCATGACTTCCCAACGTCGGAGGCCTTCTCGCCTAGGACAGTACTGACAGAAAACATTTGTAGATGTGTTCAACAAATATTCCAACATCGCCCGGCAACAATCCCTTTTCTAACAACCTCCACAATAACCCTGCCTAGCTTCAGCAGCTCCCCAGGCTGACTCCTGGTGACTCGGACACGTGGAGCCTGATGATGTCGTAATCGCGGACATTGAAGGTCAGGCGCTAGACATCTTTCTCCACGGTCAAGAGTCTGCGCGCAAGAATGGCATCGTAAAGACATTCACTCACACAGCCATTCCGATCCACCCATGCACACTACTAAAACACAGAGCAAAACCCTCAACTCACCAAACATGACGGCTTCCTTTAGTTGGCCTCTCCTGTCCAATGTGGTGGTGGGCGACGGTCAGAAAGCTTGGCAGATATGCGTCACGACTGCTCCACGTCGGAGGCCTTCTCGCCTAGAACAGTACTGACAGAAAACGTTTGTACATGTGTTCAACACATACTCCAACATTTCCCGACAACAATGGCCTTTCCAACAACCTCCACAATAACCTTTTCCTGTCTGGCTTCAGCAGCTCTCCAGGCTGGTTCCCGGTGACTCGGACATATGGTGCCTGATGTTGTTTTCGCGGATATTGGAGGTCACGCCCTACACATCTTTCTCCACGGTACAGAATCTGCCCACAAGAATGGCATTGTAAAGACATTCACTCACACACCATTCCCATAAACACGTGCACACTCCTCAAAAAAGAAGAAGAAAAAGAAAATCGCTCAACTGCCCAAAAATGACGCCTTCATTTGCTGGTTATCTTCCTGTCCAATGTGGTGGTGGACGGCGGCCAGGAAGCTTGGCACCTGCTCCTCATGACTGCCCCACGTCGGAGGCCTTCTCGCCTAGGACAGTACTGACAGAAAACATTTGTAGATGTGTTCAACAAATATTCCAACATCGCCCGGCAACAATCCCCTTTCTAACAACCTCCACTATAACCTTTTCCTGCCTGGCTTCAGCAGCTCCCCAGGCTGACTCCTGGTGACTCGGACACGTGGAGCCTGATGATGTCGTTATCGCGGACATTGCAGGTCAGGCCCTAGACATCTTTCTCCACGGTCCAGAGTCTGCGCGCAAGAATGGCATCGTAAAGACATTCACTCACACATCCATTCCCATCCACTCATGCACACTACTAAAACAAGGAGCGAAACCCTCAACTCACCAAACATGACGCCTTCGTTTAGTTGTCCTCTCCATGTCCAACGTAGTCGTGGGCGACCGCCAATAGCTTGGTAGATGCTCCTCAGGACTACTGCACGTCGGAGGCCTTCTCGCCTAGAACAGTACTGAAAGAAAACATCGGCAGATGTGTTCAACACATACTCCAACATTTCCAGATAATAATGGCCTTTCTAACAACCTCGACGATAGCCTTTTCCTGACTGGTTTCAGCAGCTCTCCAGGCTGACTCCCGGTGCCTCGGACACGTGGTGCCCGATGTCTTTATTGCGCATATTGCAGGTCAGACCCTAGACATGTTTCTCCATGTTCCAGTCTGCACACAGTAATGACATTTACTCACACATCCATTCCCATACACCAATGCACACTAACAGAAAGAAGAACAAAACGCTCAACTCACCAAACATGATGCCTTCGTTTACTGGTCCTCTTCCTGTGCAGTGTGGTGGTGGGCGACGGCCAGGAAGTTTGGCACTTGCTTCTCAGGACTGCTCCACGTCGGAAGCCTTCTCACCTAGGACAATACTGACAGAAAGAACGGTAGATGTGTTCAATAAATACTCCAAGATGAACCGGCAACAATACCCTTTCTAACAACCTCTACAGTAACCTTTTCCTGCCTGGCTTCAGCAGTTCCCCAGTCTGACTCCTGGTGACTCGGACACGTGGTGTGTGAAGATGATGTTATC
Source organism: Alviniconcha strummeri (assembly GCA_963584105.1). NCBI lineage: Eukaryota > Metazoa > Mollusca > Gastropoda > Provannidae > Alviniconcha > Alviniconcha strummeri. The sequence continues at coordinate 15,220,596 of OY757543.1, read as the reverse complement.
ATGGACATTGGAGGTAAGGCGCTAGACATCTTTCTCCACGGTCCAGAGTCTGCGCGCAAGAATGGCATTGTAAAGGCATTCGCTCACACATCCATTCCCATCCAGCCATTGAAACTCCTCAAAAATAAACAACAACAAAAAAGACACTTCAACTAACCAAATATGCCTTCGTTTACTGGACCTGTTCCTGTCCAGTGTACTGGTGGGCGATGGCCAGGAAGCGTGGCAGATACTCCTCACGACTGCTCCACGTCGGAGGCCTTCTCGCCTAGGACAGTACTGACAGAAAACATTTGTAAATGTGTTTAACAAATACTCGAACCTAATTCCCTAAGAACAAGCCTTGAATGCGTGTATCTGTGTGTGTGTGTGTGTGTGTGTGTGTGTGTGTGTGTGTGTGTGTGTGTGTGTGTGTGTGTGTGTGTGTGAGTGTGTGTTTGCGTGCGTGTACCTGTGTTTATGTTTGTGTATGCGTGTGCGTGGGTGTACGTGCGCGCGCACGCCTGTGTGTCAGTGAGTGTGTGTGTGTTTGTGTGTGCGCGTGCGTGTGTGTGTGTGCGTGCGTGCGCCTCTGCGTGTGCGTGTGTGCGAATCTGATACACTTTATCGCTTGGGGCGAGAGAGAGAATACGCATACGAAAGTTTGTTTAGGTCACAGACCCATTTCAATATGGGGAAAGGGGGAGGTGTTTACACAAAATAGTCATGCAACAGTGATTCAATCATAAAAAAAACGAAACCGAATCCAAGGTGCAATAGTTCACATGTGCCATGGAGACCATGTCACAAAAGCAACACCAGTCACTTCAGTACCGAGATGCCACACTGCACTAATTTCATCACTGAGTGTGTACAAAAGTCAAAAGTTTCAAACAGCGTGAAAATATTGCCGAGCAACTGTGGTCACCGTAAGAAGACAACACGGGAGGAATTCCAGCTCTTCTGTGTACTTGGATGTATCCTCCCAAGCCCAGTTTGTGTCCTCTCTGTGTGTCACTCAAGCCAAGCAGTTTCAATGGGAACAGAAACAGACTCGCATTTGCTTGTCATGTGAACACAGTCACTGACATCCCCACTCTTTGCACGTGCATATCCCCACTCTTTGCACGTGCTTGTCCGTCTTCCAACAGGCTGTGTTGTGAACTCTCTGTGCTCTCGCTTTATTGACTCTCTTTGTCAGCAGTAGGCAAAAATTCAACATAATTTTCTCGAAATTCACTTGCCTGTTTATGCCCATGTTGTTGGCCGTTATTCGTTTGGGGTTGTTGGTGCTTCATTGCTGCTATCCTCTCCTCTCCACTTCTTTCTGTAGTGGACGGTACATAGGCTTAATGGCTGACTGTTAATGTCGGAGCTCTGGGCTGTCAACCGGAGAATGAACACGGTGCTATTGTTGCGGTCTCCGGTGATTTTCCACGAAGACACGACGTTTTTCTGTAGCAGGGCATCAAGAGTGATTTCTGCTGCAACTGGCAGTCCACTTACAGGCATGGTTTTTGGAATCAGCGCAGATTTTTTGAAAAAATCTGCAGCAGCTCTGAAACATGCGTCCTGCACGATTACGGCAGATCACGTGACCTTCAGAGAGAGAGAGAGAGAGAGAGAGAGAGAGGCGAGAGAGAGAAGAATGTAAAAAGGTAGGAAGGCAGAGGTGAGGAAGGCGGGAGTGAAGAACAGTAAGAAAAGACAACAGGATGACAGAGAGTAAGGAATCAATGAAGGAAGGAAGAAACCTGACGCCTGTAGTGGACGACGTATCGGTGACTAGCATCGTGATGCCAGCAAGGCCAGGCTCACCTGGGGCAGCAGTCGGCACCATGGCTGTGCGAATTAAGTTGTTCTCGCTGCTCCTTCCCCTCCTCCTCGTCACTCTTCTTTCTCCCCTCTTCTCGCTGGACACGCGCATGGACAGCAAACTGAAACGCGAAAAAGCCTAAGTTGAGGCAGAAAGCTCTGGGTGTGTGTCGTTGCTGACATCTTGAGCAGGAAAGACTGATCTGCTGGGATAGCAAGCAGAGCTCACATTTCAAGTGAGCTGAGTTCACTTTTGAACTATACTCTAGCCAAATCAGAACGATCGAGCTTGCGAAACGTAGAAACTGTGTGAGCATGCGTATGTGTTCGTGCTTGCAAGCGTGCGTGCGTGACGAACGATCAATCTGAGAAATGTAAGCCTAGCGCCTATGTATTTAGCCGAATCAGTCAAGTAGAATAATAATTATGTGCACACATTGCAAGTCCAAGGCTGAAGTACTCTCCCCTGAAATAAACCACTGAGAAATTTCTGCAATAGAAAAGAAATGTGGAGGAGAGGGGGGCCGAAGAGAGAAGTGTGTGTGTGTGTGTGTGTGTGTGTGTGTGTGTGTGTGTGTGTGTGTGTGTGTGCGTGCGTGCGCCGTGCGGCCTCAGTGCGTGCGTGCGTGCGTGTGTGGTTAGTATTATCGTAAAACGGTGCCCTACGCTCCTACCTTGTGCGGTAGATCACTGGGCGCTCTAGAAACCCTCTTTATTATTATTATTATTATTATTATTAAAGGAAAGACAATAGGAAGGCAGGGAGTAAGAATCAAGCAAGGAAGACGCACACACACACACACACACACACACACACACACACACACACACACACACACACACACACACACACACACACACACTGACACAGTGCTTGAGGGGCCGCTGGTAGTACTGGCTATGCCGATTCAGTCAGTGACATGCCAACAAAATTTCAAGACTTACCAGTCAAGAACATTACAGACGAACAAGCCATTAAAACTGACCGTCGGACCTTGAGCTCAGAACAGACCATTCTCTTAGTGTCCCACTCACTCAAAAACCGGACCGAGCAGCACAAGGACTCGTTTGTCGTCCGCCGCACCACCACCGACTGGAACCACCTCAGTCAGTGACTGACCACTGCAGGTCAGTGAAGGCCCCCACACTCGGACTTCCGGAGTGACTGACCACCCCCCCGACTACTGACCATCTAACGGCAGGGAGGGTCAACTAGGCCTATTCCAGCCGGCTCGGCGTACCGTCTGTTCAGTCTCGCCGCGGACAAGACTCAGTTTTAGCCGCGGCGAGACTGAAGTGACATGACTGTCCCACTCGGACTATTGGGCCTTTTCGCGGCCAGCCTACAGTTTCTGTGTGTTCTGCTGAACCTGCTGTTTCAGTGGTGCTTCTGATCACACGCAGCGCGCGCGCGCACACACACACACACACACACACACACACACACTCTCTCTCTCTCTCTCTCACACACACACACACACACACACACACAGAGTGGCACACACACTGTCACTCACACACACACTGACACACACACACACACACACACACACGCGCGCGCGCGCGCGCGCGCGCGCACACACACACACAGTGACACTACACACACTGACACACACACACACTCACACACACACACACACACACGCACGCACGCACGCACGCACGCACTGACACACACACACACACACACACACGCGCACGCACGCACGTACTGACACACACACAGACACACACACACACACACACACACACACACACACACACACACACACACACACACACACACACACACACATACACACACACACACACACACGTGGCACGGACACATACTGAGCCGGCCGGCAAATCCGAGTCATCAGTATAATGCTGAACGGCTTTACATAACACTGACACGGTAACACGCGCGTCCTCGCCTCCCGTCCACATATCTACACCCTAAACTGCTAGGTCAGTTCCGCGGCAACGTAGGGCGTGGAATCAAGATCAGTGAAGACTGACTCAATCGGCTTTCGTCTTCTAAGTTCGTGACGATCTTCTCAGCAGTCTTTGATTTCTTTCACAGTTCTTTGGTTTAAACAATTTATTTACATTCAGTATCAAAAATATGGACAATCAAAACCATTGTGTGAGCATTAAACAAACCGAGTCAGTTCTTTCGGTTTTCATTTTTTTCTTTTTCTTTTCGTTTTCCGTTCTGAGTTTTGCAGTCTTCTTTCACTGGGTAACTTGAGTTCTCCACTGTGATGCGCGCACTTCAGATCGGCCCCAAGTCAATCACGACTGAGACTGAGTCTGGAAACTAAGTAGACGGCGCCACTCGACTGAACTGTAGACTAAAAAAAAAAAAAAAAATTTTTTTTTTAAAATCCGCTGAAAAAAAAGTTTAAAAAAAGACTGTTGACTGGGAGGATACTCAACACACACCAGTGTGAATAGCCTAAACTATAAAATCAAGTAATAATTACTTGATAAACATGACTCGATATAGCCTACTAGTGACTCGACAGCTGCCAACTCCGGCGGCAGTACCGTCACACGGCACTATAGTGACTGAAACACTGACTAGTTGAAACACCGCGCAACTGAATTGTTCACCAACTAGGATCATATGCCTTTTGCAAAAAAGTAAAATTAAAAAATACAAAACTTTATTTTTATTACCAAAAATTTACTTTAAATAAGTTTTGCGGAGACAACTGAAGTCATTGTTAACTTAATACACTATAGATCCGCCGGCTGAGTCAGTCGCCTGTGTCATCATCTGCGACGGAACTGCAGTGCGCAGTCTAACACGTGGTGGTTGGTTAAAGTACAGCGACACATGTTTCAAAGACGCCACCACTGACACACGACACGCCTGAAAGTGTCGCCTGGTTGTTGATATTAGTGTGGGGCGATTGCGTGTGCCCGTAAAGGACCCACTGGTTGAGGCGCGATTTTAGCATCGAATGAGGTCAAATTCTGACGTCAAATTCGAAAACGAGGCGGGATTTCCCCCCGTGTTTTCTAAAGCGCATGCGTAAAGTTTGTGTTGTACACATTTCCGGCGTCCTCGCAAGTGTGTTGATTCAATCGCGAAGGAGCGTTTGGAGCGCATTTTGCAGCTTTCAACATTGCTTTCCCAGATACTTTTCAACGGATTTTCGCTCAAAGATGCCGACGATAACGGAGAACAACGGCAGTATGGAACCTGAAGAAGAAGATATGGACCACTACGAGAACGACGACAGGAAAAGTTCCGAGGAAGAAACGGCGTCTGGTTCGGGTGAAGGCGAAGAAGACCAGGAGGAAGACGAGGATGAAGGCGGTTCTTCAGGTAGCAGTAACTACTTTATTTATCAGCCATGTCAGATCCAAACTGACCGGATATATTGCATCTTTACTGATCTGTTATATTTTGTATGATTGGTGTCCAAGTGTAAACTCCAGTTTTGAAAACAAGGAGAGAAAACTAAGGCGGTGGATCGCTGACTAACGACAATGATTCTCCAACAGGCCAACGCGCCACCCAAAACCGCGGCGGTAGGCTGTTTTTATTTTGGTCTCGTACCCGTAATCGTTTTTTTCGTTTTTTATGTGATCGCGTTGGAAAGGATTGATTCCAACCTTTTTGGCTTTGTACTGCGTATATTTGCTGCCATTTTGGTATGACCGTTGACGACAATAGAAGTAGCACAGGACCATGTCACGACCCCGGCATGTCTGGTCGTCATGTTTCACTCATAAAATTTACTTCGTTTACTTCGAAAGGTTTGTAAAGTCCGGGTGTTATGCACGTGAAATGGATATTGAAGGATGTTATGAACTGTTTACTTTTTGCATCACATCAGTTGAACTTGAAGCATGCTCCCATCCATTCTAGAGTCACTATCTGATTATGTTGGCAGAGCACTGTCATCAGTTTGATGGTTTTGTTTTGTTTTGTTGTCCCGGGAAAATGATTGGGTTGAGTTCACTTGGTGAAGTCAGCTGCAATGGAGTTGTTTTGCCAAGGTTAACAACTTCACAAGTCCTGAATGTTTGACGTCATGCTGTTGGCTAACACATTTGACTGTAAGTGTAATAGTGTAAATCAAGTGCCAGGATGAGTGACTTTCACAGGTTTTCCAAGTCAGCATTTGTACAGACTCTTGTCAGTGATTGTTTTGCATTTTGTCCATGCAGCATGCACTAAGATGTTGTTAAGGATGTTGCACTTGTTCTTAACTCAAGGATCCCATTTTACCTTTTAATTTTGTAAGAGAAGATCCAGCAGCCAGTGGCATGGAAACAGAATGCATAGTACTAGTACAGTTGTAGTGCTAGCAGAAATATAATAAGAGAGAGAGAGAGAGAGGGGAAAAGAGATGATTGTGGCTACTCCTAATACTAATGTGAATCAGAAGACTGCAGGAATGTCTGCCCGATTTTACCAGGACTGCTTTTTGTATACTAGTAAATAATGCAACTGTGGACTTTTTGTAACAACAGCCTGTGCATGCTATGATTCATCCTGGTCAACATGACAATCAAGCAAGGGAAAAGTGGAATGTTATGAGTTGAGCTGTGGTTGCATGTATATAATAATAATAAGTAAAGTATTATATCAAGTACACAGTTTTGTCAAGAGAGAGTAAATTCAATAATATAAGCGCATATGTGCATGCACACACACACACACACACACACACACACACACACACACACACACACACACACACACACACACACACACACACACACACACAGTGGTAAGTTCACAAATGCATGGTAATTTATAGCTGCATTCATTATATAATACATTAACATATAAGATGGACTGTAGAATGTATTGATTTTGGAACATTAATTGTCTGTTGACAGATAAGACAGAATGTAGGAACTGTTGACTATGCTGACACTGTGTGACAGATGAATGCATTTGTAGTGCAATATTCATGCGTGTTAACAATAACAGAGCTGAGACATTGGAACAGTTTTTGTTGCCCAGGTATAACCTTCATGGTTGACTGGACATTAAAAACCAAACAGCTATGAGTCTGTCTATTTGTAATAATTTATGAATCAGAATGTATTGATGGTGTTGTTTATTGTGTGTTGACACAGATAAAATTACTGGATTAATACTGGGTTGATTCTTTGTTGACATAAATGTATCAATGACAATCTGTGGATTAACAGTAATGCTGACGGTGACACTGTTTTGGTAGCAGTGTTGTTAGAATGTTGACAGATGAATATGTTGGTAGCAATACTGATTATGTGTTGACAGATGAACTTTTGCTTGCTTGTTGACATTTAAGTGTTTGGCAGTATTTGATGTGGGGGTGGGGATGGAATTGTGAAACAAGAATGACTGCTAGCGTTCTGAAACAAGATCCAAACACATAAAAGGTTAGAAGGAGCACTATTAATGTGTATTATTACAATACAAAACATGCAATTTTAGGGGTAATCCCCTTTTTCAAGCTACAAAACAACAGTTAAATGTTGAAAAATGAGATGTAGGATATTAACTGCTTTTGGTTGAGCTGTTTTGTTATGTCATTTTGGTGTCTAGAGCTTGGAAGAATGTTGATATTGATATTATTATTAATGATACATAACAATGACAGTATACTTTATTAATCCCAGTGGGTAAGTAAGTTGGTGTTTTACGCCCAGTCAACCGGTGCGGTTATATCAGGGCAAAATCCCAGTGGGAAATTAACTGAATATAAATATAAATTAAAAAAAGATGAATATAGTGATGGCTGTATGTTGACAGATAGATAAAGATACTGATGGCTGTGTGTTGACAGATAAGTATATTGATAGCTCTGTGTTTATAGATGAATTTTTGATTGTTTGTTGACAGATGAATGTATAGATGGCAGTATTGATTATGTATTTACAGATATAGATGGCAGTATTGATTATGTGTTTACAGATAAATGTATTGATGGGACTATGTTGACAGATGACTATTACTGTTAGTGGTAATTGATATGATCATGTGTTGGCGTATAAATATGTTGATGGCAACATTGTGTGTTGACAGAAATGGATGAGGATGAGTGTGAACGGCGCAAGACAGAGTGCATGGATGACCTCACAGAGCTGAATCACCAGTTCTGTAAACTCAAAGACCAGTAAGTTGCTTTTGACAGTTCTGTAGACTTAAACAGTTAAAGACCAAAAATTGCTTTAGCCATTTCTGTAAACTCAGACCAGTTTGAAAGTTTTGTAAACTCAAAGACAAATAACTGAATAAGTTGCTGTTGTAAATCCAGAGACCTGCAAGTCAGTGTTTCCTGTTTGGTAAACCCAAAGACTGGCAAGCCTCTGTTGCCAGTTCGGTAAACCAGAAGACCAGAAGGTTGCTTTTGCCAGTTGTGTAAACCCAAAGACTGGCAAACCTCTGTTGCCAGTTCTGTAAACCCAAAGACCAGAAGGTTGCTTTTGCCAGTTGTGTAAACCCAAAGACTGGCAAACCTCTGTTGCCAGTTCTGTAAACCCAAAGACCAGAAGGTTGCTTTTGACAGTTATGTAGACCCAAAGACCAACCAGTCACTGTTGCCAGTTCTGTAAACTCACAGACCAGCAAGTCACTGTTCCAGTCATATAAACAAAAAAATCAGTAAGTCACTGTTGTAAGTTCTGTAACCTCAAAGACCAGTAAATTGCTGTTGCCACTTACATGAGCCTAAAGACCAGCAAGTCACTGTTGCCAGCTAACTGTAAACTCAAAAGACCAATAAGTTACTGTTGCCAGTTATGTGAGCCCAGAGGCCAGCAAGTCACTGTTGCCAGTTAACTGTAATGTGTAAACTCAAAGACCAGTAAGTTACGGTTGCCAGTTCTGTAAACCCAAAGGGCAACAAGTCTCTGTAATCAGCTTTAAGTTTGTGGGGATGGGGGAGTACTGCTCTTCATAATCCTTTTGTGTTGCCTTGGGCTTTGCTTGTGAAATAGCTGTCAATACTCCATCTTTTTGTTTTTCATTGGGGCTGGCATTTGGGACCCATTATGTTTACATAATTATTCATCTGTCCAAAAAACTAAATAATTGTAAATGTTGAGGTGTCTGAAATGGCAGGGTCCCACAAGATGCCCACAACACTCTTAGTCTTAGAATAGATAAAGAAAAGCAGAAGACTTAAAAAAACTTGCAGAAATATTGAGCCACTAACAAGATGCATTGAGCCTTTGCCAAAAATATTCAACATTCATGGGCTGGGCTGTGTACAAATCAGCAGAGGAGAGACATTCTTCTGAATGACAACAGTGAAATGACGTACAAATTTGTTATGCATAATATAATTATGGAGTAACTCTGAAGTAAGCATGAGGAAAACAAGGTGAGAATTATACAGCATAGTCTTGGCGTGTTGTTTTGTTGACTGCATTTTTGGTAAATAATACCAACAATTGTGTTTCAGAAGCGATGGTGGTAAAATTGCATGATTTCATGTTGTGGTACAGTTACTCTGGTAATTGTGCAGTTTTGGTAAATAATACCAACAAATTTGGATTGAAACGGAAGCAACAGTGATGAAATTCCATGATTTCATGTGTTGCATCACACATTTTGATTTGGGCTCTTGGGTCCTAAGAGTTTGGCCAACTTTGATTGTAAACTGGTCAGTCAGGTCTCACTCTCCTTTCAGACTGTTCAGCGAGCGAGAAGCACAGATAGAGATCAAGCTGAAAGAGCTGGAGCGTGGAACAGAGCCAGACTACCTCTTTCGGCTTGGTCACCTGGAAAAAAGCCGAATGCATCGCCTTCAAGTGGCAGGTGAGAAGTGGTTAGGCTTAATTAAGTTACTAAAACTTGCATTTTTCCCCATCCAGAGTTTTGGACTGCATTGGGCTTATTTAATTAAGTTACTTAATACCTGCATTTTCCCCTTCCAGTTTATCACTTACCATGATTTATGGACCATGCTGGGTTTACGTAATTAAATACTGAAACTTGCACTTTCCACTTTATCATTTACCATGATTTATGGGACAGGAGCATGATGTGATCTTTTTTTGTCTCAAATTTGACCCCTGTGCCCTATGGTAGCTCCTTTTCTGTGAATAAATTTCAGTATGCATGCTTTTTCCAAAGAATGATCATATTTTGAAGCTTGATTCAGTCAAGACTGGAACAGAAATTGCTTGCTTTGGCAAACTGCTCAGTGATACTTTCTGGGCAATTAACAGCAGAGCACAGGATTGCAGAAATGGGGTTTGGAATGACCCTATAGGTCTAGTCAAACTCTTAGTGTATGGCACTATTTACACCAAGGTAGAAGATTTTCAAACTGAAAACAAATTTAAAGTGGCACCAAATACAAACCAGAGAAAATGGATGATTCTGTACACAGAGATCACTTTCTAAAAGATGGGGGGAGAGAAAGAGAAAAAAAGAAGCAGGATGCATAAGCTATTCATTTCACAAAACAAAACAAAAAGAAGAAAAAATGATAGCCCAATAGATGTGACAGGTTGTACAGCGTAGCTGAGGATCCACTTTTGAGTTCATTCAGTTGGTTAACTTGTTCTGTTATTCCTTTGTTTATTCTTTCACCTGTTAAATACTGCTGTTATTGTTTTTCAACAGAGATTCTGGATGGACTAAGGAGGGAATCAATCCAGGAGAAATTCTTGAGCGAAGAATGCGCAGCTCTCCAGCATATGAACGTGAGTGCTGTTGATTGTTTAGTTCTGTCCCTTGGAAGTCCCTGTATGCTGGGCAGTTTGAATATATATGTCAGGGAGTTTTATAGTGCAAATGGTTGAAGTCAGTTTTGGATTATTCCAACACTTGTCCTGAACTACATTTTACAAGGTGTTGGGCTATTCCAACAATAGCACTTTAGCAGAGATTTAGGATGTACATAATACTGGACAGTCATAATCTTTTGATTCTGTCATGTCATCTTACTCTTAGTTTGGAGGCTAGTTTATTGTTTAGCATCATGAGGCTGTTCTGTCGGTGATGCAGCAACGTGGTTATCTAGATTTTTTTGTTAGAAGGCTCATTACTTGTTAGTGTTATGTTTACAGCAGATTGACAATGTGACATGGCATTTTGCTAAAGATGCTTCCACGTGCAGTATTATAGTCTTTTTAGGACAGGGATGTTTGCTGTTAATCAATAATGTTGTGTTCTTAGTCTTACACATGGGAATCTATCATGTTGTTGCCATGCTGTGTGACAGGTATGTGTTTTGGGTCCAAAGCATTTTTCATTTTTTATTTCCTTAATCTCAGTGTGATTCATACCAGCTCTGTTGTAAATGTTAGATGGATGTGAGTTGATGGCTGTCAAAATTTAGATTTTGTTCTTTGATCAGATGTCTGTTCTTAGTGATGCTCTTGTCACACACATAGCCTGTGTGTATGTTTTGCAGAAACATTTAACAACAAGTAAACATAGAAGCAGTTAATCATAAATTACCCATTTTAATTTAAAAAACAAAAAAACTTGTACAAAAATTGTAGGCAACAGTGGAAATCATGGTTGAATCTTGTAATTTGTGCACACACAAAAATTCATGGTTTTGCCTTTAATGAACAAGGTTTCTTGTGTTGCAATGAAGAAGTGACTGTCTAAGTGTCTGAAATGAAGGAATATTGTTTCATGTTTTCAGAGTGAAAAGGATCTTTTGTATGACATGCTCAAGCACGAACTGGAAGAAAAGATCAAACGCCTTGAAGAAGACCGACACAACATTGACATCACATCAGGTAAACACCCAACATTGACATCACATCAAGTAAGACAGACACAACATTGACACCACAGCACGTAAACATACACAGCATTAACATCACATCAGGTAAGACAGATCCAGTGTTGATGTCACGTCAGGTAAGCCAGACACAACGTTGTTATGTCAGGTGAGACACATACGGCATTGATATCACCTCAGGTAAGGCAGACACAACACTGACATATCAGACATGCCAGGCACAGCATTGTCATTATGACAGGTAAGATCAACACAGCAATCACGTCATGTAAGACTGGTACAGTGTTGATGTGTCAGATGAGACAGACACAGTACTGACATGTCAGGTGAGGCAAACTTAAGAGTCATGTGACAGACACACTGTGGACATTATGTTGTGTAAGGCAGACACATCACAGGTGTCACATCACTATCAGGTGCTATAGACACCGGACTGACATCACACAAATTGTGTTTATCACTTATGATAAAATGTGTGCTGCACAAATCCTATGTATTTGTTTGTGTAATGTAAACTTCATTGAGATCATTCTTTGTTTCAGATTTATATGAATCTCAGAACCAGAAAAAGAGGAAAAAGCATGACCCCTTCAACTCTGATCGCCGAAAGAAACCTGTACAAGTGTCTGATATCCTTTGTTGTGAAGTTATTTCCAGTGCCATCCGTTTTTTTGTTTGTTGTATTTTTCAACTTAATGTTGTGCTTAAAAAGTTTAAAAGTTTAAAGTTGTTTTTCACTCATGAGTTATGTATGTGTACTTACCTGTGTAAGTTTACTTGATTTAGAAGTAGCATTTAATGGAACAGGGCCCAAGTGTCTGCACAGACAAAGCAGCGTGCCTTTTTTTATACGCTGCAAGGCACTACTTAATTAATGAAAGGCAGCCAGTGTCACCAACCTGATCAACAGTTCATCAGTTTTCTTGGAACTGATTGGTCAAGTAACTTGCTGTTAAAATGTATAATATCACAATGTCTCCAAGACATTGAAAAAGGTTAAGAATTTGGAGAATGAGGACTACAGAAAAACATGCAAGTTATTAGCACGTTTGCCTTTTAAGAATGCAAAACATTTGACGTGTAGACAAGAAATACGTATGTTAATCAGTTTAAAAGGCTTGTGCTTGCCTGTATGCATGCAGTGGGAGAGGGGTGTGTGTGTGTAGAGGACACACTGAAATAAACGTGCATAGATTGTGAATCTGGTGCCATTAATGCAAGAAACTGCACAGTACCCCATTTTTATGTCCAACAGTATTAGGTGCATTGTTGAAGTGCAAAGTGTAGTATAGAGGTCTCCTGGATACCAATCACTGGAGCAGCCTCAGCCAGTCAGAATGTCACAGAAAATGTCCTTTGTGAAAAGCCCAAGGAATGGCCATCTGTGTTTGGCCCACAAGCTAAAGCATAGCAACAGAGTGAAAGACTGGTAAATCCAGAGTACATTTTTTGAACTCATAAGCATAGCAACAGAGCAAAAGACTGGTGAATCCAGAGTAAAACTTTTGAAGTACGTAAGCATAGCAACAGAGCAAAAGACTAGTGAATCCAGAGTAAAACTTTTGAAGTATGTAAGCATAGCAACAGAGCAAAAGACTAGTGAATCCAGAGTAAAACTTTGAAGTAAGTAATGGTACATAGTCATTTACGGCGAGATGTATCAGTTGTAATCAAATGAGGCAGTTATGTTCATTTGAAAGACTGGAATTAGACTCAAAGTCAAATCACTGTGTATTTCATCAGTCAATACAGAATCATGTTGTGGTCAGAAGGAAAGCTTGTGGGACTGTAAATATGGGAGGCAGACCTTGGTGCTCAGTGTGGTGTGACACTGATGACTATGAACAACTGTAACAAACAGTTTCTTTCCTTAACTATTCACGTCCATATATTGTTTATGCACTGCATGATACAGAGATCATTGAAGACTGGACAATTATCAAACGGGTAAGTTGTTTCCTTCTATGCTCTGACAAATGTTCTCCCTTTAAAACTTGGAATTGATCAGAATATAGCCATGCATGCTTTGCCCACTGTCAAGAATATTTTTCCATGTCCTAATTTTGACCTGCCCAGTCCATTCTATTTCATTTTTTTCCAAATCGTGTCCATACTTTAAAAACAACAACTGTATTATTAGTTTTGGCTAATGCAGTTTGCCTTGTAGATCCATGGAATAAGATAGATCAGCCTGTTCATACCCATAGTCACAAGCAATTTAAGCAGGTTCCTGTGATGAGTGCCTTCAGAATCTAAATAGGTACCAAAACATGTTATTGTGAATTAATAGACGGATGGTTGATTTCTAACATTATATAACAGTGAATTAGACAAACTTGTGATTTAGTGACCCAGACCCTCCTGGTGTGACCTCGTGTATTCTTAAGGATGGTCCCTGGCCAAGTGTTATTCCTGGGAAGGAGTGAATGGGTGAAAGGGTAACTGTGACCCATTTTAAAGTTCACAAAGAGTGAAATATATAAAGGAGACATTTGTATTTTTCTGTTTTGAGCTTCTGTTCTTCTTGTTTTTCTTCAACTATCAGTGCATTGTAAATATATATGTCTCGATTATTGTGACCCAGTACTCTGTAAAGCATGTTACCATCCTTTTCATCAGTCTGTTGTTGTTGAAAAAGAGACGGGAGGGGGAACTGACAAACTTTCTTTAAATAATGTGACTGGGTTAATTTCCTGTTGTTTGTTGTGCTGATGAAACAAACTGTCTGAAACTGTTTTTGCTGTTTTCAGGCTACCAAACAGCAGGTGCAGAGGAGAAAGGTGGAATGTGAGTTGCATTATTTCAGTTCTACATACACACCTGTGACGGTTTATGAACCAGGAATGGAAGTTTATTTCTCAAATAATAACTTTGCGTGTAACTGTAATGTTCTTTCATTAAGTTACCAGTGATGTTGTTCCAACAGGTTACCAATGATCCTGTAGTGTTCTTTCAACACGTTACCAGTGATCCTGTAATGTTTTGACAAGTTACCAATAATCCTGTAATGTTGTTTCAACAAGTTACCAGTGATCCTGTGCTGTTGTTCCAACAAGTTACCAATGAAAATCTGAAACAGAATGACTGCTAGCATTCTAAAACAAGATCCAAATCCAAAAAGGTTCAAACGAACGCTTATTTATTTTAACATGGACACACAGTATGCACATTTTCTGGGAAATCCCCTTTATCAGGCCCCAAAATGACACTTAAACAACAGATAAATGGTCAAAAGCGATGAAAGAAATAGACTTGTCTTGTTTTGGTTGAATTTTTACAGCTTGTTTGGTGCTTGGAAGATCTTGTTTGTGTTAAAAATAAAGAAGCTTTCGTTTGAACCTTTTTGGGTTTGGATCAAGTTACCAATGATCCTGTAATGTTTCAACAAGTTACCAGTGATCCTGTAATGTTGTTCCAGTAAGTTACCAATGATCCTGTAATGTTGTTTCAACAAGTTACCAATAATCCTGTTTTTCAACAAGTTACCAATAATCCTGTTTTTCTTCTGATTTTCAGTATGACGCTAGGCCTTCCTCTGCTCTTCCTCGGAAACCCATAAGGCAGCACTTTGGATCCGGCGACTTTTCTTTTGTATCACATCTCAACGGAATGCCACAGGAGTCGGCTATTGATCACTACAGGCACATCAGCAGTTCACTTCAGCAGACATCCATGCTGTTACGACTTTGAGAGGCGAGCATGCGAGTCTGATCCTGGCAGTCAGTGCTTTGCTTCTCTCAATGCAGCCGTCTTTCCTTTGAAATTCTGACAGCAGATAATCAGCCATAAACTCTTGTCATCGCAACACTTCACGTACCAGGCAGCCATGTTGTTATGACCTCAGTAGTCTACCATACAAGTCTGGCATCAGCTGTCAACTGTATACCTGCCAACCCAGCTGTCTGCAGTTTGGTGCCTACCATGAAGGTTGACAATACAGCTGTGTCATCATGATACTTAACACAGCAGGCAGCCATGCAGTTATGGGCTCCGCAGTGAGCCAGACAGCCATGCAGTTATGGCCTCCACAGTGTGCCAGACAGCCATACAGTTAAGGCCTCCGCAGTCTGCCAGACAGCCATGCAGTTATGAACTCTACAGTGTGCCAACTACCATAGAAGTTTGGCTCCAACAGTCAACTCTATACTTCTGTCAGCACAGAATTCAGCATCTTCAGTTTTGACCACAAAAGTCGACCATAAAATTGTTAGCACAGCTCAGCAGACACCTACTTATCTTCAGCAACAGAATGGATGGACAGTGTTCTGTGCATATTGTGAAATATGTGTGTAGGATTGCAGAAAGCTGAATTTATTTCAGTATGATGGCACCCATCTTCTGAAGAACACCCTGGAAAAAAAATCAGTCCAAAAAGAGGCTTCATCTTTGGTGAGGGGTTTGTTTACATCAAAGCGTGCCGAGAAAGTGTTGAGAAGGTCTTCAAGGGGACCTTGAATAAAGAAGCCCCACAGGCCCTTTGATGGAATTGGACAGCAAAAAATAGACACGGCAATTTTTCACTTGATTTCTGGTCCTAGGTTTGTTAAGAAGCAATGTTTGAAAGTTGGGAAGACATGAATAGGAGTGCTGCCCTTTTGTGCCCAGCAGTCTGTGTCAGTGACATCATGAGCAAGTCTGGCATTTGTTGCGAAGGTGTGAAATATGCCATGAACCAACCTTTTCTGTTCTCAATTGGTGTAGAGTAAAACCTCATGACTTGCCTCAAGCCACTCAAATTGAAGCAAAAAAGTACTGCTTGTGTTAAATATTGACTGACAAGGAAGTAAAACCTGCAGATGTAATGGGGTTGCACATTTGGTACATTTTCCAGCCAGCTTGTGTCTTGGCATCAGATCCCCTTTAAACATGGGTGATTTCTCACCAGGGTGGTGTTTTATCAGAGGTTCTACCTGTAGTATTTTGAGTTCAAGATTACTTTATTATCTCATCAGAGAGTTTTGTACTACCTTAAAATTAAAAGATGAAACTGCGTGATCAGAGGCTTAAAAGCTAGAGGCAACTGGCTCCTGAGTGGGCATAACAAATAAGGAAGAAAAGAAAAGAGAGACTTTTTCAGTTTAGCATGGTCAGTAATATTACATGAAAGGGGTCACTCAGCTGTGAATGCCACAGAGTTGGCTAATTCTTGGTGGCTTGTGGATCCCAGGCAAAATCTCAGTATTTCATGTTAAACAGTTGAAACCTTTACCCACAAAGGAAACAGTAACCACAACACAACATTTTAACAGCCAAAATATATCTGACCACACCAGTCGGCCTTAAAAAGTCAGCCCAACCCTGAGTGAGTAGTGAACTTTGTACTCACGTCGACACTGTGTGCTCTGGGCAGGTCTGTCCCCATTCTGTCCAGCTCTGCATGAGAAGAACATTGTGATGCCTCAATGGGAGAAATGGTGGCCAGTGAACTGTAACAGTCTTGGGTATGTTTATGTATGATCTGCTTACTTCTCATGCGCTTCGGAAAACAGTAACACTTGTAGTTATTCAGCAGGTTTAGGTCTTGGATATGGCATGTGAAAGGAATTTCACTACGTTGTAATGTTTTCTGTTTTGAAGTGCGTTAGCCAGTTCTTCGTGTGTGACTTTGATCAAGAGAGCTGGGAAGGGAAGGCAGAGTTTGTGAATACTGTGTTGGAACTGAGAGAGTTTATGATGTCCTGCACATGCTCCTTTTGTGTTCACCAAAGCTTGTGAGACAAGATGCCAGGATGCTGATATTCAGCAAGACTGGGAATCAGAGTCTGTTGCCATGGAATTCTCATGTTTCTTGGAGTGTGTAGATTTGTGGCATGGAGTTAGTTCTATGCGTGAAGACTTGTTCCCACATGTGAGCACAAAGGGGTTGGTTTTACTCCAAAGAAGACAGTGACTTTGCATTGGAGGTATAAAAAAAGAAAACAGAGAGACTACTTATCAGAAGGGTCTTGAAGAACTGGACGTTTTTTGTTGTATAAAATCTTCAACCTGCAACATTTTATTGCTGTGTGAATGAAGCAGAAAGTTTGTATACAAAGACAAAACTGCCAAAGTGAGCTGATCATAACATCAGTGCAAGTACTTGCAAAGTTGGCCTTCTTTTTCTTTTTGTTGTTGTTGCAATCTCACAAATTTAATGTTTTGTTGTTACTTCAAGTAAGAGGTTATTGCAGGTTGCTGTTTTATTATTATTTCTTTAATTGATCTTCATTTTATATAGGCTTTTTTTTTTTCTTTTTTTTTTAAGGTCTGTCAAAAGAAAAGAAAAAACAACTGAATATCAGGGCCACATATATATGAAGTTTTCAAATGTCATGCACCAGCAGTTTTTCTTCCCCAAGAAAGGTTAGTTCTGTACATTGCTACTATTGTACTATTACTAACGGAACATAGCATAGAAATTATACACTTTGTGTGGTAGAGTTGAACTGCTAGAAGAGAGGTCAGAACAGTTCTTGGTTGCATTTTGTCAGCCACCTTTTTGTATGATGGTTTGGCGTATGTATCTGTTTGGTCAGAAGATGGCCACGAGAGTAGAAGTGTTTACAATCCGAAACAGAATGAGACCAGAGCGTTTGTACAGAATCAACACACAAAGGAGTTAATTAGTGCTTGAAAGATGTCATACAAACACAACAACAAAGACCTCAGTCGCCTATGGTGGAGTTTATGTACCTTGTATTTGCATGCATGCCAGGTGAGAGTTAGCAAAGGCAACTTGGGGTCTTTGTTGTTTTGTATGTGTAATGTCTTTTGAACGCTAATTAACTTGCTTATGTGTTGATTCTGAAGTGTCTGCAGCTTGTCTAAGAATGCTACAGTTGTAAACAAATTAAATTAAAATGTTTTAAAGCTGAACAGTATTGTAATTAATGCTTAACCAGAATAACAGTAACAGTGACCTCCTGGACTTGTGGAGTGATTTTAAAATATGCCTCAGCAGTCTGCCTCAATGAAAGATTGTAATTTAGGACCTTGATGTTAGTGGCTAGTGAAATGGTTTTGGAACAAATGCTTTGTAATGTAGTTTTAATTGAATACTACTATACACAAAAGGATTCCAACACCCCTTCTACTCTCTTTTCCTGGAAGTTGTATTTTATTATTAATTAAGATGCATTTTATGTTAGGAGCAAGTCATTTGAACAGCTCTGAATACTTTGTTAGAAGGCAGTTCCACTCCCAGCATTCTGTTTGCTTTTTTCAGAGCTGTCTCACTCTTACCAGAAAAGATGTGAGCACAGTGAAGGCAGGACTTTATTTTTTTTGTGGCTGTTCCATCAGACACCCATGTCAGTTTGTGCAAGTCCCACAATCTTGCCAGAAGAATCTCCACTCTTTGTCATGGAAGTTACACTTACAGAGCTAAGAAGTGCAAACTACAATGTGTGTGTTCACTGTTCTCTTCATTGTGTGTTGCTGTGGCAGCGAGCTTCAGCATGTCAGACTTATGTTTTAGCAGTTTGGGTTTCTTTTGCTGTGGGACTGGGAGGCATACTGGTTCAGAATCAACCATTATGGTTTTGTGAGTGAAAGGAGGACAAATGCTGCAATCTGGAAGTGAAAATCTGAAACCAAAAAAGTTTGAAATTCCAAGCAAGTCTTTGCATGTTTTTTAGATTATGGGCATAGAATTCTTTTACATGAGGAATGTATAGTTATTGTTGGCCAGAAGTGGTCTATTTGTAGAGTTGTGTGTGTGTATGTATGGCATTGTGTGTGGGGGTTTAGTTTTAGACTGATTTTTTTCCAGAAAAGAAAATTGAATTTGACACAGTCCCCACTGTAGGGTTTGTGTTAACCAGTAATTTCTAGTATTTTACCAGTTAAGATAAGCATATACAGAAAAATAAATCAGCAGCTGGTCAGACAAACTGGTTATTTTGTTTGACCGGTTCACAAATAAACAAACAAATTACATAGGATATAAAATAAATGCAGCGTAGTGGGGGTGTGTGCAGGGCTCACGTGTCTGTGTGCATGAGTGTGTGTGCCATAGATGGGGAAGGGAGCAGGTTGTTTGCAAGTAAAGCTCTGGGACAGCCGATGCTGCTGTGTGTCTGACCAGTTACAGTGACTGTTTGACCGCTTTTGGTGAACCACTTTTGCCACCTTGCAGCTCTTTTTAATTTAACACTGGTTTGGAAAATGTCTAGTAATCAATCAATCAATCACTGCATTGTAGTTTCAGCAGCCATGATGCTCACGTGAACACAGTAGCAACTAGCA
The DNA here is from genome assembly GCA_963584105.1 of Alviniconcha strummeri. NCBI lineage: Eukaryota > Metazoa > Mollusca > Gastropoda > Provannidae > Alviniconcha > Alviniconcha strummeri. The sequence continues at coordinate 15,200,869 of OY757543.1, read as the reverse complement.
GTAATACTAATACTGAATCTCTTCTGCCCAGCACTCTAGGCAAAGCCTGTGCTGCCATTGTTGCAGTGGTAAGCACAGGTACACTTACTCAAGTGGTGGGATATCAACAAAAAATGTTTATGACTAACACCAAGAATGATAATGTGAGCTGTTAATTAGTTGATTGCTTTTGCAATAGCGCTATTCTCAGCTCCTGAGCAGACTCACTGTGCTCTTGTCACGTGATTCTAAATGTGCGGCTGTAGCCTTTTTATAGCACATTTCTGAACGTCCACTGAGGTGGTGTACTTACAGTACTGTTTGGTTGTTACTTGGCTGGTGCCACATGAAATTGTTGCTGTTTTGGCATGTTTTGTGTACACCATACAACCATGCGCAAGTTTACAGTGACACTTCATTCAAAGCCAGATATGTAGGGTACATGCATGTTCAGCTGTTACCCACCACCTGCATCTTTTACATGCTTCTGAGGTAACACAAAGGTGGAATGGATACCAAAATAAGAGTCAGCACACAAAGCTGACCACGAAGAAGAAAATTCTCCTGCCCCTCCTGCTGGGGCACAAACCCGCAATTTTTCAATTGTGAGTCCAGTGCTGTACCACTGAGCTCTCCAAGCTGTTCAGAAGTCCTTGTAGCCATGATATTGTGAGCATGCTTTGCGACAGTGTAGAATGTACTGTTGCATTAAAGATAGTATAATGCTTTCATTTTAACTATGTGTTCATAAAAAAGAGAGATTCTGGGTTAAGGATAATCCTGCATTGGTTAGGTTGACCGCAGCAAAGGCACGAGTTCATCTAGTGAGCCTCTTTTGAGAGTGCTTCTAACTTGGCTTCATCACTTTTCAGATATATTGGATTTATTCAAATGTGCATGCAAAGTAGAGTTCAGTTTCATATATATATATATTTGAATTTAGCTTATGTCTTCTTTTTTGTTGTTTTCTTTTTATTAATATGATCATTTGAAACTGGAGAATCCTGTGGCCGTGGAGGGCACAGTGATTGCACGTCACTTTGTTGCCTGTGTAGTTCCAGTAAATAGGACCCCTTTTGTTTAAACAGGTACTGATGATTCAGATCTAGACTGTACTTGTTTCAAGTGAGATATGGGAGCTATTTTTGCATGTAACCACTGGCACAATACATTTTTGTGTTATTTGTGGGTCTGCACATCTTAAACAATCATCTGTTAGGAGTGACAGTATTGCAGTGTTTGTGTTCCTTGAATTTTAAAATTATTCTCGGTGAGTCAGGTGCATATATGCACCTATATATAGGTGCCTGTGTGTGAGTGAGGGAGAGAGTTAGTGTGTGTGTGTGTTAGCAAAGGAATATGCTTCAATGATGCATATCTGTGTGTGTAAATGCTTAGTATTATGTGCTGGTGTGGGTGAAGGAATGTTTGTTTTAGTTACAAAATACAATACACATTTATACATACATCCATCATCCATGATCATAATGTGTGTCTGCATCTTTATATTGAAGTGTGTATACTCTCTCTGTCTCTGTGTGTGATATTTTAAGCAGTGCTGTACATTAATGTACAGTATTAAGAAAACAAGTATGTGTATTGAACTTACTCATGTAAATGTTATAAATTAGGCACTGATGACAATAAATTCTGAAGAGCATGCCAGTTTGAATCTATTACATGAATTAACAAGATGCTAGATGGAGAACCATACTGTGTTTCCCTTTCTTTTTGACATGTAGTACATTTTGCTTTACATCCACAGAAGCGAGGTGGCTTTTTTTTGGGGGGGGGGGGGGGGGGGAGGACATCCACAGAAGCGAGGTGGCTTTTTTTTGGGGGGGGGGGGGGAGGAAGGCTCAGTTGCGGATACCACCCGGAAAAGACTGGAGAGACTGTGGACCGCTGCCAGAACAATGGAAGTGTTAAGGTGGTGTTCCCTCGCCATTGCACAGTGACTAGTGCACTGTACAATTGCCGTTTCAACTGCCGTGCTGGGCAGAGTCACACGGACAATGTCTGTTGCACTGCTGTTGAGGAATAACTTGAAGCAAAAGAAGTCCAACTTTCGCAGCCCAGCTCCCTGCTCATGATCTCTGCTGGGCTAACTTGAGGGTCCAGCTCCACCTCCCTCCTCTTGATCTTGCCTGCAACCCCAAAGTAAATTTTGACATGCTGGTAGTACAACGTTTTGATTCAGTATGTGATGGTGAATGTTCACCAAGCCATGGCAAATATGTTTTGATTAGCTGGTGTTATTGGACTTTCTGTTCGTGAGATCTTTAAAACTTTATACAGTGATCATCTCCATTGATTTTCACAATTCTGTCAGTTTTGTTGACTGTGTCCTAATTTCAAGGTCACATTAGAAGACGAACAATCCTCAGTAAATTGATATTGATATTTGAAGTTGAAACTTGGTGGTTGTTGCATTCTTGAATATCAACACACTGCCTTTTTTTTTTTTTTTTTTTTTTACTTTGGTTTCCATGCTTGACAACAGCTTTATTGGGGTTTCTTCTCTCTCTCTCTCTCTCTCTCTCTCTCTCTCTCTCTCTCTCGGGCTTTGCACATTTGCTTGTTACTGGTTTCAGTGACCTTGACTCATTTTCAAGGTCACAGGAAAGTTAGCTTGTCATACCAAGAATTATTTTCAGATTAATTTAGTTGGTTGCCAATGACTGGTTAAAGTAGTTGCCATCAGATGTTTGCAGCCAGCTTTACTGGTTTCACCATTGGCTGAGTTATGATGGTTGATGGCATACACATCCAGGTTATGGTTGCCCACAAATTTGACATATAATAAGCAATGAAGTGTTTCAAGACAAAAGCTTCAATGAAGATAAGTGTTTGACAAAACATTTTCTGAGGAAGCTAGTTTGATTAAATGCAAGCATTATGCCAGCAAAAGTTAAGATTTTATGCAAGACCTTTTGGTTTGTGGGTCCATAGTATACCAGGTAATTTCTAAAATGGAGCTGTATGGGTTTTTTTTTCCAAAAGAAAATACTCTGTGCACTCAATGTTGAATTTACCCAGTTGTTCCGTATGGATGGAAAATGCATTAGATGAAAACAGGATATTTATATTTTGTATTTTTATCCAGTATAAAAACAAACCCAGATGATCTACAGTATGTCAAAAATAAACATTTATGCATGATTTCTCAAAAGAAGTAATATGGAGGGTTCTTGGGATTACATTTGCTTCTGCATTTTACTTCCAGCAAAGGTCTATGCATTTTTGCCTGTGGTGTTTTTAACAAAATGACCAAACATTACTCTTGCGATCTAGATTGTTCAGGGGAGGCATATTTCCCCTCAATTTTGAATGCCAGTTGTAGTGGTCTGAGGATTTGCTCTTCTAGTGTGATCTGTGTGTGTGTACATGCGTAGATGTGTGTGTGTCCTTTGAACACAAGTCATTTTAGCATTTGCTCTGGGGTGTGTTTTTTTTACATTGTTTTACCATTGTGTATAATAGAAGGGTACTTTATGTGGATCAGGTTTCCATTGACACTGCAAGGATAATGATCCCTAGAAAACTTGAAACTACAGAACTTGAAGATGCAGCAAAAGCTATGTATACAGTCCCTGTAGTAACAGGGAGAAAAACAACTGTTGCATTACATGTAAGGTTTAACTAAAAGAACTCTCAGGGGAGTTGAAAATGGTGTGCGGGGTGTCACCATCAAGCTTCTCTAAGAGACCAGTGATTGTGTTGAAAAGTCATCATGTGGTGAGTCGTCCGTCTCAAGGATTGTATGTGTGGCAAGTCATCCATTTCAGAGACTGCAAGTGTCCAGTTGACCATGTCTGTTGGTGTCACTGTGACTGGAAGAACATGCTGCCATTGTATCAATGCCATACCTAGATGTCCGCAACACAGACAGAGTGAATCATCAGCTCATAAACTGCACTGCTTACATAAATAAATTCAATTGATATAAAACGTTTTCTTTGTTGTTTGTCTGATCAGAGGTCAGCAAGAATGTGCATGGATGGCAGTTGTTGGCTGATCAGCCTTCAAACAGAAAACTGTATTTTTAAGACTTGTGAACTCTAAATTTTGTGTAGAACTAGACACCAAGCCTACAATGAGGGAACAGGATGAACATTCACTTTTGGAAGAGCCCAGTTGGGACACACACACACACACAGTAATGCTGAATGAGGTGGAATGTCACCTCTGGTTGAAGCTGTGTGTCCTGTAAAGTTGTAGGGAGTTGATGTGTGAACAGAATAGAAAAAAGGTCTGTTTTGATGTTAGTGAATTCCCCCACTCCCCTGCACAAAACATAAAAACCACCATCATTCAACACAGATTTGGTCTTGAAAGAAGAGAGCATGTCCTTGGCAAGGGGATCAACCACAGGGAAATGTGATGGGAAAGGTTCCAGTAAAACGGGTGGTCTTTCAGCAGGATTGTCTTTCGCCAGGGGTTCTACTGTAATTTTTTTATCTTTTTGGTCCTTGATCCTACCAGCCCTTTAACTACTTCTGGGTGAGATATTGGACCTCCCCTCCCTGCTTCCTCCAGTTCAGTTCGAGATGGTATATAGGCACATGTGCAAGGAAAAGTCCATATGCACTCCATCCTCTTAGTTTTCCAACATCGTCTTTGAAACAGTTCAAGGATGATTGTCTAGCGCTTCCTCTTCCCACACCCATCTCCTCCAGGCAACTGATGGTGTGATTTCCTTGGCTTTGTGACTTCAGGTAGTGTCTCAAGCTCTTCAACACTTCAGATCTTCCAAGTGGCTTACTTTATAACATTGTAAGCCACTTGTGATGATTGTTTTGCCCACCAGTGTTTCTGTTCAGTCATTTTCCTTCTCTGGAATGTCCAGGGCAGTACACCCACAGGAGTTTTTGAAGATGGATAATGACCATTAACACATTCCAGTCTGGGCTTCACAGTCTTTTTTTTGTTGGAAGCTCACTGAATCTGTGAAGATGATGACATGTGGTCTGACTCACCTCTTGAGGAAATCCAGTGGAGGGCATGGATGACTGCATCCGCCTCCATTGTCAAAACGGAGTTTGAGATTGTATAGGCTCTTCAATGTCTTCATGGATGGTGGTTGCAACTTGCTTGCCAGTGAAGCTCTATCCCAAGTTCAATGGACACTATGAGATCTTGCAGTTTGCTATTTTCTTGAATGAGCTTTCTTACCAATCAAAAGCAACCCTAGTGACAGACAACCCTCTTCAAAGACTCCCTGCCCCCCACCCACTTTGTGTGTGTGTGTGTGTGTGCTTTTGTTGTTTGAGGCTGACCCAAAAAGGGTGATGGCAAGTATGTTTTGGATGTTATCCTTTTAGAAAAAATGTGTCCCCTTATCTTGACTTCTTTATTATTTTGATTACTAGATATTTTTTTTGGAAGGAAAATCAAGGAACACCTGTACATGCACCATACAACCAAATAATTCACTGGTTAAATTGTGCTTTTGATTTTTATTTGACCATCATGTATAAGAATTACATACCATTGCAAGGAATCCATAAACACAAGGTTTTTACATGTGAAATCATTAAAACCATGTATAGGTGAACGTGCACACACACACGCATATGTGCACACATAGTAATACACAATCATACAATGACATACACACACAATTGCATCTGCTTTCCACTATAAGACCACCCATGATACATGGTGATCATGCTGCCTCTAGGATTCCACTTCAAATTTTTGCTTTTTGCTGACTTTCTTCAACAGGGTCATAACCAGTCTCAAGCTTTTCCTTGTACTTGAGATAATCTCGTCTCCGGTCAAAGTATTTCACCTGAAATGAGAAAATAAAAATGTAGTATTCCTGACTGTGTGATCAACTTTATAATACAAAGTGACAGGAAAAAAAAAGAAAGAAAGAAAAGAAAAAGAAGAAGAAATGAATAGATGGAGAAACAAATGAGAAGAGAAAAAACAAATGTTGTGACTGAATCTCTACCTGGTAAGTTCACACTGTCCATGGAGGCAGTAACATGATCTGTGAGTGTATGCAATGTGGTCAGCAAACAAGAGAAGCTCATTACATCACCAGATAATAATGATTCAGTTCATGTTACTTGATATTAACTGTCAACATCATATTACATTTTAAAGTTTGAGTAAACATGGTGCTTAACGTCCACAGAAACCATAAGGTTTATTAGGGGTGGGGGGGGGGGGGGGGGGGGTTCGAGTAAGGTCTTGTGACTGTCATCTGCCTCAAGCAAGGGAACCTTGTGTGCAAAGTGCACATGTACTGTAAAACTCAAACCACAGCCTTCCCACTCTCAGATAGGACTGACAGCAGACTGAAATAAACACATCCACACAAATAAACACCACTATCTGAACTTCTGTCTGGCAGCACATGCTGGCTGGGACAGGAAACGGAGAGGAGAAAAACACTAACTAATAATAACGAATACTTAGAGTGCCTAACCTGCACATGCCCTACGCACTTACATATTCTTTACAAATACATATTGTCCAAATTCAACACATACAACATGAACACACACACACACACATATTCAAGTATCCAACAAACGGAGAGGAGAACAATGCTAACTGGTGTTCAAGTATCCAACAAACTCAGATGACTTAATGGAGCAATCACAAGATTCAATGCCAGGGAATCCATTAAAATCATCAATCACAGACCAAAGAGTGAATTCTTTGAAATAAATATATATTTTTGAACTTAAGCCTGCTTTTTGACCTGTTAAAAAAAAAAAAAAAAAAGCCTTCTGAGAATGATAGGAAGGGAAACAGGTTTGCAAAAAGAATTTTTTTTTCCCAATATGTCGCTGAGTCTTCATGTCTGACATGGGGGCCATTATAATATATAATGTGCAAGTGAAGAGAAAAGGAGTGAGAGGGAAACTGTAGTGTGCTGGGTGTTTGATATTATGTACATGGAAAGTGGTATTGGGCATCATCACTCATAAGTCATATCACTGACCCAGACTAAAACTAAAACAAGGTTGGAATGTGTGTGTGTGTGTACATTTGTGCTTGTGTGTGTGTGTGTGGGGGGGGGGGGGGGGGGGGATAGAGTGAGATATGTAATGCATTATTAAATTAGGTTGTGTACTGTTGTAATATTTCATGTATTGCACAGTGAGCCTCTCACACATGTATAGTCCTAGAGAGATGGCAAATTAGAAATGAATTTACTACTACGTGAAAAAAGGCAGTCCATCTTCACTTTCAATCTCATAATATATATTATGTCATGACCTAGCTCATTAACATAATGAGAATGACCTCAGGTCAATACTGTATCCACTCTTGCCAGCAATTGTATGATCCGTCCTGAACTATCTTATTAGAAAATAAGAATGGTCCATAGTCATACTAACCCACTGTTTGACACAGCTGTTTTCAAACTGTGTGCGCTGTGTGGTACACTTGGTTTTGTCCTCATCATTTTTTTCAAGGCACTGCCAGTACTGGTCCCGTGCTGCCCAGCACTTCCGGCGCTCTTCTGATTTGGGGAAAGACATTATGTGTGTGATATGGGTGGAATCAATCTGAAACACAAAATATGAAAAAAGCCTGCTGTTAGTAGTACAAAATACAATGGTTATGTGGAATCATGAAGTATTTTGATTTCCCCCCTTAAACCTTTTTTTAGTGGGAGAAAAATGAATGAAACAGATCATGGATGTACCCATTTGTGTAGAGACAGAGAGAGAGAGACAACAGCACCTGAAGCTGTCAAACTTACTAGACTCATGCTCATTGTTTGCACTGTTTTCATGCTTATATTTAGTCATTGTTTGCACACAGTTGAAAGCTTGCAATCACATCCAGTGACCAGCATCACCATTAACCATTATAAGTGGACCCTCTGAGAGTGGAACCAGCTTCCACAGTGGCACACCAGAACCCTTCCATCTGAAGCATTCATGGATGCCAGTGGCACTAAAGCCCACTGTCACCTGTCATCTGCTGCATAGCCAGCCCACCAGAATGTGTACATAGTTTAAAAAAAGTTTAAAGAACATTTTAACAGAATGGGTCAAAGCTGCCATACGTGTACGCGTACATGTTTTATTGGGCCATAAACACTGCACTATGAGTCTATGTGAGCCCTGCCAAGTATTAGAAAAAGAAGAAAGAAAAGGGGATGGGGGGAAGGGGGGTTCCCATTATCACAAGTAAGCAATGCAAAACAAACAACAGCTCAATCAGTGTTTGTTACACTACTGTGCAGACACCACAAACAACTGCAGTCTACAGTCATACAGAACTCTTCTTTTTTTCTTCTTCTCTCTCTCTCTCTCTCTGTTTAAAAAAAAAAAATTATATTGTTTTTAGAACAAACACTGACTGGAACAATCTAAATGAAGAGACAGTATCCAGAAAATACACAACTTCAGACAGTTTGTATATGATTTGGAAAATACAAAACTTAAACTAAGGGCACATCCAAAGGACACACATCTTACTGCACCTAAATCAATGCTCCCATTTGTCATCAACTGCTAACAAAGTTGAAAGGTTATGGAATATATGGCAAACTCCTTGACTGGACTGAAGACTGTCAGTGTTTGTAGTGAGTGCTCAGAAGCTGTTTGATGACAAATTTGTGTATGTTTTGTTAATATTGTGTGTTTTGATATTGATTTATGTTTTGTTTTTAATTAATTTTGAGTATGAAATATATTATATATATATAAATGCACATAAAGCTCATTTGAGAAAGGCTGCTCTAAGACACAGACACCACTATTATTATATTATTATTATATATAATATAAATTATGAGTGTCAAAAAAGCAATTTATGAAAATAGTACTAGTAGGCATGATCACAAATTACATTCAATATCAAAACACAGAAGATAATGGTACCACTTAGACCAATTTTAGAATATGGTAATGTTGCCTGGGCACGATGTTTAAGAAAAAATATAACTTGTAATGAAAATGTGAACTGACACTTGACAAAATATATTATAGGCAGTGGCATAAACTGCCTGGAGTATGAAAAGTTCAGTTTTACAAGAGACAACTTTACTCTTGTGTCCGGGTGATGATTTATCAAGAAAACAATAGCTTTGCCAGTTTATAAGCTTTGTTGTTGTCATTTCTTTTCCCCTACAGCATTCAGATTCAACCACTGAAATGATAGGCTTGAACTTGCAAGGATTACAACTGATGAAAATAAAAAGAAGGTTAGTTATCACAAAGACACAGCAGAGAACTGGTCACCTGTCACACAGATACAGTGTCTGCTTGTGTCCAACATCCAAAACTTGTACTTTCACCAAATGATGCAACCAAGCTCAAACAGCAACAGTTGTAATCCTTTTATTTCACATCAATACATAAAACTAGAGAAACAATAATTACCAAGCCTGGAATGCAAAAGATATGACTGAAACTTTTGTATACATGTATTACATGGTTTTTATGATCCTAAAACTGTGTTCATTGTTCAAGCCAAATAAATCTGTTGGAACAAGAGGACACCCTTTTAAACTACACAAGAAGACAGTTCTTACTAATCAGTATGCAAATTTTTTACTAACACTGTAACAGAGTGATGAACAATTGGAACAACTTCACACCCATGTTTGTATAATTAGCAAGAAACTAAACTCCTTCAAAAACCTTCTACTGTTCTAGATAATCACTGAGAACAGAAGAGAGGGAGAATGAATGAATTAACTTTATGAGGGTAGTGGACTAGACACAGGGTCTTTTTACATCCATCCCTGGATGGGGGGGGCAGGGGTAACTGACAAAAACATGCCAGGCCAATACACGCAGTACTCTTTAGAAGAAGAATGTTGACCACAATATACATCAAAATACGACTAGGCACGCAAAAAGCTAAAAATCCTACGAGCCATAAATTGATATATATGACGCAAGACTGGGTTCTGTAGGACCACAACTAAATTGATTTAGATATATATATTTATTGCATACATTTCGTTCATAAACTTTTTTTTAAATATATAAACCGTCTTCAGGTTCCTGAACTGGTTATTGAACTTGCACTGCACACTGAACATGGTTAATTCTGTTTTTATATTTGTTACAATGAAAATTATTCAACTTTCAAGGTTGCATTTTCCATCACAGTGACAGAGGGCATCTATTCATCAAAAATGATAAAAAGAACCAGTGCATTACCCAAAACACAAACAGCTTGGTTGAAACAGAATAACAAAACAAATGACACCTGTGCAACCAAAACTAGCCGTCCTTCGCAAAATCCTGTACTGGTTTCTTGTTGCGCAGCAGACGTACATCACCAAATGGTCCAATATGCATATTGCAAACCGTTTGAGTATCAAAAATTATGACGGTACATGTTACCCATATGTTTAAGCATCTGTCTCGATCATCAGTGGACTAGCATATTATACTGGGAGTTTTTGTCAGTGGTCATAAATTAGAAGGGGACTACTCAGTATCAGCAAATTACAGTGACGTTTTTGTGTAACTTTCGTTTTCAATGACGAACAAATCGGGAGAAAAAAAAGGAAAAAAAAGAACTTCCAGAACAGGAAGCAACCTAACAACAGAATACATCGGAAGTGATATCACCTGTAAAAAGTAATCCCAAACTTCATATACTGTATTATTTGAATATAAGTGTCTGAGACTATTTCATTGTGAAACAGCTAATGAACAGATATAATCTTCAATAAAAACAAAACAGTTATTCTTTGGATGTCATTCTTTGTATAACAGGAAGTTTGCTACTACCATTGGCGTATTTATACACAAAAGAGCCCAGAGACAACATGGAGCATCTAAATCGAGACAGCAACGAAGTTTCAGAGATCCGTTTGTAACTAGGGTCTATAGTTCTGTGAATTTTCCGATGATCGATCTAAATCCTAGTTTCCTCTATAACTCAATGCGTCTGTGACAATGGCTGAGTGTGATAGTCGGCAGAGGTCATCACCCCCTTGCCATGTTGCTCAAGAACAAGGTGATTCGTTCCAGTCCTCGGCAAGAGATCTTGCAACTGTGCAGTCCATTTCGGAGGACGCCACATCAGACCTTGACAGTTTAATGAAGCACAAGAAACACCAAAACGGTATTGTTACTCATCTCCTGAAGGCCGCAGATGATGCAGACAATGGTGAAAGTGCAGACTCTGGCCATGGAAGCAGTTGTCAAGACTGCGAGTGTGCTTCAACACTGTCCCAACTTGCTACGATCGAGTCCGAAATGACGCAGCTATCCCTATCAGACGATATGTCTGCTAGCCCCTCAGTATGTCAGCATACTCCTGGTGTCCAAGTATCAGGGAAAGAAGATCAAAGCAGCATCAGATACGTTGTGTATGAATCTGAAGTGCAGATGCCAGACATAATCAGACTCATTACCAAAGACTTGTCAGAACCCTATTCCATATACACTTACAGATATTTTATACATAACTGGCCCAAGTTATGTTTATTGGTAAGTTACATTGTTGGACATCTCTTCCATTGCACACTGTCCATCTTGTTCTCAGTCTGAATCATTATCTGAATCATTATCTTATTTCCACTCCAACAATATATATATATAATAATTAATATAGTCTCACTGTATTATATGCACTCTCATTTTATTTCCACTCCAATAAAACCATACATGTGTGTAATTTTTTGTTGTAATATTACAGTGATGCAGGCATTGAAGTACTGATGTTAATAATACTAATAACAGAGATCTAATTAGAAGTTTAGTCAGTTTTGAAATAGACACAAGGGATTGTGGTGTTCCTTTTTGCCAAAATTTTAAAATTGTTTGTTCTTTTTAGTATTTAATTTTAAAGTTATTACTGTTGTAACTTGTGTTATAATATTAAAAGCATACTCATGAATGCAGTTGTTTTTTTGTTTTTGTTTCTTAAACTCATTCATTGTTGCATTACCCGTGTCTATTTTGGATAACAGAGTATGTGTACGGATCCCTTATTTTGAATTTGCTAACTCAGTAACTGTATGAAATGCATTGCATTTAGTGATTTACAATAATTTAAAAAAAGCTTGTGTGAATTAGATTTTACATATCACTCTGATCCAGTCATGAAATGTGTTGTCCATGTTCTGCCTTTATATTCTTTTAGTGAACTTCTGTTTTACTGCAGTAGTCAGCATGGTTGATGGTGTGTGTGCAGACTGGAAAATTAGTGTGAAAAAGAAAAGGCACTAGTAAATGACTTTTCGTTCATGTTGCTTAGCTTACATAAATAAAGTGACTTGCATTTTCTCTCTCTTTTCTTCTTCTTATAGTTACACTATAGTTTAACTCGGTCATACAGTGATACAGGCAGAGACAAGCATTGAGCATATAGCTTTTTATAAGCAAGGAAGCAGTCCCAGGTACTAATTTTGCAAGCTGGACATCCACTGGGTCATTCTGTTGATATATATATAACATTATAAGCTGACTTTCATTCATTCCAGTTCCACTTTTGCCAGTTTCAGTCAGTGATGTGTGATTCGACTCATTTATTTTTATTTTACTACTTTTAGTATTATTCACTTTTTCAGGAGTGGTCATTACCTCATATTACATATATATATGTTTGCACTATTACACTTACAGAGTTGCATACATGTGCTTTTAGTAATAATTTTATTTTTGTTAAATTGCTGGTAACAGTCCCCATCTTGCTGTACATTATGTGTATTACTATTATGTTTGTTCAGCACTTTGAGCCAGAGGGTAGGCACTTTACAAATCTCCATTATTATTTTTATTTTGCAGAAATGAGAGCAAGTGTTGACTTTTTGTTGAAGTCTGAACACTGCAAACTTGTTTTTGTTACAAAATTGCCATCCATATTTCCATTTGCCACAATAAAATTCTTGGCTGCAACAATAAAATTGTCATTGTAAAGTGTACGTTTACGAATGTGTAAACTCAGATTTGTGGCTGTAAACGTCCACTTTATTAGTTTATCATGGTAAATTTTGCAGAGCAGCTACACTCTTTAAACTGAATTGTGAGAACCGCTTCCAGTTGATTAATGGTGGATGGTGATTACAGATTAGTTTCATAGAGCCGTTACACTGAATTACATGTTTAGTTCAATTTGAAGTGTGACTTGATGTTTGGTTAGGCCTTGCATGCGTTGAATTTGGCAATATACACTTTTAGTCTCGTTGGTTTGCTGTCCTCAAATGGTTTCAGAATGCGCGTGCTTGTATATAACACCGGCATAGTATGGAATGAGCTGGTATGTGGATTTGCCAATGTTACTGCATACTTCAAGTTCATTCCATCCACACACACACACACATATTCTCATACCATTTGAGGACTGTGAACTGATGGGGCTAAAAGTGGACATTGCCCTTGAGTTTTCAGTTTCAGGCTCTGTATGATGGTGGTCAGTGTGTGAGGCCAGTTAAAATACATGAACCTGAAACCCATGTTGTTTGGCTTATGACTTGCTCTTCCTTCATTTCAGGCAAGACTTCATGCTCACCATTTTTTGGTTGTGGATTGTGACCAGAATGTAAAGTCTGTGAAACTAATACAGTAAAAAGCCTTTGCTAGTACAGTAGTAGCTGCAGATATGCGATTCATATATTCGCTGAAGTGTTGCTTGGTGTTTATTGCGGCATGACTTCTGTGTCAGGCTATGGACGGTGATCAGTGTGTGGGAGCCATTGTGTGTAAGCTGGACATGCACAAGAAGATGGTTCACAGGGGCTACATTGCCATGCTGGCTGTTGATGCCAACTACAGACGGAAAAAGATTGGTGAGCACACAACTTTGGTTTTCTCTTTTTATGAACATCCTGGATTGGATTATGATCTATGTGGTAGTCCTGGTGTTACATTACCACCCTATAACAAGTTGCTAAAGAACTACTAGCCAGTTCACTCATCAGCTCTAGTGACACACTCCTTCATCACTTAATGAATTGCTAAACAACTGCTAACCAGTTCACTGTTAAGCTCCAGTGACACATTCCTTCGTCACATAATGAATTTCACATGTGCAGCACACGCTCACACATACACAAACATGCGCATGTATGCTCATACAAACACTAACAATAAAACAACAACTGTATACTGTGTTCCCCTGAATCTCATGGCATGTGTTATATATTGTAATGTATATATTCTAGTCGACTACAGTATTGGGCAATTCAGCGAAGCTGGTTTGCTAGAGTAAACGTGCTTTGTAATCTTTCACGCAAGAAGTCGCGAGAGGTCGCAGTGCACTTCTGGGCTGATTTCTGAGTAGGTGTTGCTTCACGCTGTGTATAACAGTGGAAGTTGAACCTAGAATAGCAAAGCAGTACGAATGCCAATACCATTGCAGTTGCAAAAATTACCATGGAAAGGGGATGGAGGGTGGAAAAAAGTGTCTTTGCATAATTTTTTGGCTGACCAGAAGATCATGAGTTCGTCGAAAAAATGCGTTTGGGGGCATCCTATTCCTATAGCACGTGCAACAAGTTATTGCTTATTGCCAGACACATTCTGACTACGGGCCTCCAAAAATGCCTTTAAAGTTGGCAGTGTAAAATTTGCAAATTCGCTGTCACCGCCTTCCATTGTGAAGAAAGTATGCACCAGAAATAAAAGCAGCCAAGGGACTTAAGCATTGCTGGGCAAAAGTCAAGGGAGTTAACAACCCCGCCTGAATCGCCCAATAGGTATCTGCAGTCTTTAATGTCACAAGAAGTAGAATGCACTCCAAATTTGTGACAAGTAGTGTAGTCCAAAGTGCTAAAGAGAACCCTTTAATCAAAGTTAAAAGCTAAGTAGGTTTTGAGTTTGAAATGTTGGTGCTTTGACAATTACCATCACTCCATCAATGCTGCACAGCACATGTTTGGTCTTGTTTGCAGATTTTTTTGTGAGTGTCTGTGAACAGTTTGTTCAGCTTTTTTTTTTTTTTTTACTCATCCAGCATAAAGCATGCATTTTGTTATATATATTTTTTATGATAACAAAAGAAAGAAAATATTTGTTTTTGTTTTTTGCGGTTGTAAAGTTTGTGACAGTAAGGCTACTCCGGTGACTGCAGCTGCAATAAAACTAAAAGCAGCTATATGTATTGTGTTGTGTGTTTTGGACAGGTTCAAGTTTGGTGACAAAGGCCATCCATGCCATGATAGCTGGTCAATGTGATGAGGTAAGGAAGTTAGAAATCTGCATACATAGTCCACTTGCTTTTAAGTTCATATGGGCTTGGGAATTTTAAGCTAATTTTGAAATATTTTGTTAAGTGCTTCATTGTCCCGAATGGGAAATGTGGGTCACCTTACCTGGGTAAGGCACAGCAACCACAGGAGCAATGCTACCCATTCCTACCAGGGTGCATAGCGTTTTGCACGTCAGGTGTGTATGGACACCATAAGACTAAGAGGGTCTGCACTGGAAGTTGACTGGGATTTTTTTCTCTTGCCGCACTGGGGACTTAAACCTGCATCAGCATTGTGCCTGGCTTTTCAGTCAAATGCTCTACCAACTGAGCTATCGCCTAGTAGATATTTGCTGCAAAGGTGCTCACTTTCTGCATGAAAATTTCTGCTGAAAGGAAAAGTTTATAATAATAAAAAAGTTTCACAGTTAAAATGCAGCAGTATTATACTATTGAAAATGCAAGAGCATGCTTACATCACAGATATTAATCATCATACTCTCGAGGTATGAAAGGAGCACAGATCTCTGTCTGCCATTACACGCAAGGAGAAAAATAGGTGGAATGAAGTGATCAGTACAAGCTCCTCCACCCCCACCCCCACCTCCCACACATTGTTTATATACCTGCCTCTTTGGCCCTCTCCTTTTTCTACATACAATGTATAATGAGCAGAAATGTGTGATGCTGACAATGTTAGTTTTTGTTTTGTGTTACTTATGCATACAATTTTTAATAACTTTTTTATTGTTGACTTTCACCCATGTGCAAGGGCGTGGGAGAGTCCAGTTACAATGGAAAGTTCTAGGTGTGAATGTGGTTATTGTGAGCATTTGTCATTGACACTTGATTTTCCTTGACACATGCTTTAAGTCTGAATAATTTATGATTTCACCCTGGTATAACCATCATGGTTGACTGGGCATTGAAAACCCATTATCTATTATTTATGATTATTACATATGTATGAATATGATCATACATGTATGTGATGCTTCAGCTTCAACTGAATTTAGTGTTTTAGGTACAAGGTATTGTTAATGGGAGCAAGTCAGTTATTTTCTGCCCAGCAAAATCCTTTTTTGTTCAGATTGTTATTTTCTTTCTGCAAGATCCTTGAAACTGCATGATAATCCCTTTTGGAGTTTACAGGCCATGCCACTTTATTGACCTTGGCCCATTTTCAGGGTCACAGAAGAAGGTGAGTCAAGTGTAGGCTTGCTCTCTTGTTTCAGGTTGTGCTCGAGACAGAAATTACGAACAAGGCTGCCCTACAACTGTATGAAAACCTTGGCTTCATCAGAGACAAACGTCTCTTCCGCTACTACCTGAATGGAGTTGATGCCCTCCGTCTGAAACTGTGGTTGAGGTAGGACTGATTTGGAAGTGGAAACACGCAGAGATGAAAGGTTGCCTGCCTGCCTGCCTGCCTGCCTGCTGGATGTTTCTGTCATTTACTGGACTGTCATGATATCAGTATCAGTGCAATGTGGTGATGCTCTGGTTACATGGACATCTTGTGGACATCTTGATTACTTCATGTCGCATTCATTGCACACAAGATTCTGAAGTCAGTAGTTTAGCTAATTTCATATCCTGTAATTGTTAGTCAGTGTAACTGCGCTCACAGAAAATATTTTTTGTGGCGTACAAAAGTATGGATACAGTCCACCTGTTCACTTAACCACAAGAAACAAGAACAGGATTTCTGACACCCTTATTAAGCAGTTCAGCAAAGCTGGTTTGCACAAGTGAATGTCCTTTGTAATCTTTCATGCAAGAGGCCGCAGCTGCCACTTCCAGGCCAATTTCTGAGCAGGTGTGTATCCCAATGAAAGTTGAACCTAGAATTGCAAAGCAGTACAAATGGCATGACTGTTGTGTTTGCAAGAATTACAGGGAAAAGGTGGTGGAGGATGGAAAAAAGGTGTCTTTGCATTGTTCTTCGGCTGACCAGAAGATCACGAGTGTGTAGGAAAAATGTTTTTGGGGCATCCTATAACATGGACAACAAATTCCTGCTTGTTGCAAGACACACTCTCACTACGGCCATGAAAATGGCATTTAAAGCTGGCACTGTAAACTTCGCAAATTCACTGTCACTCCTTCTACTGTGAAGAAAGTATGCACCAAAAGTAATAATGGCCAAGGGACTTAGTGAGGCTGGGATAAGGGAGTTAACCCCACCTGAACCACCCAATACATTTGTTTAAATTTACATAAAATATACTGGGATGCTTGAACTTGCTGAAGTTAAGTAGTAAAGCTGTAGGGCTCAAACAATTCATTCTCATTTTTATTCACTATCCCAACAGCCCTCCTTTTTTTGTTTTTTTGTTTGTATTTCTGTCCTCAGTCTTGATGGGACACTTCTCTTCATAGCAAAGGAGGCATGGCATTCACTGCTGTGTTAAAACAAGTGGGAAAAGACAATGGCACATTCATTGTACATTATAGTATGGCAAGGCAGAAGATTGAGAGGGGGTCAGCTCAATCAGCAACACTATATTCAATCCAGCGCCTGGTTGTCAAATGTTTTCAGTCTTCTGTTTGTCACTAAGAGACATTTGCAATTGCAGGCAATGTGTGATTGGATGAATTTTGAACTGATGGCATAACTTATTTGTAAAGTTGTGTGATGAGAAGTAAAATATTTCCTTTTTATTTTTTGTCACTTGTTTTCTCTTTTTCTTAGCAGAGCAAACAAAAAACAAGTGTGAGCGAGAGTGTGTGTGTGTGTGTATGTTTCTCTCTCTCCCTCTCTTTTTCACTCCCACTCCATCCTTGCAAGGAACAAACATGTGACTTTAAATTTACTCAGCACTGCAAGAAATCTTGTTTTAACTGTGGTCAAATGTCGCAGGTAAAAAAAAAAAGATCATCCATACACTACGTGCATGGTGGTAACTGGTGCAATATTCTTACTGCCTTCATGAAACCTCATGACTTTGTCAGCTAAACATGATCGCACATGTTCACTGAAAACAGCTTGTTTTTTACCCAGACGTAAACAAAACATTACATACCATGCATCATGGGTGTGAGGACACCCATACTATTTAGAGAAGAAACCTTACATGCCATATGTTGTGGGTGTGGAGTGAGAAAACCTGTGCAAGAGGCAGCATTATTTTCTTGTGCACCCTTGATCTTTTGAAACTCCAATGGGGAAAACATGGGTGTGCAAACATGGGTGTGGGCACACCCATGATGCACCAACAGGTACATTGACTGAAATGTTTGGATAAAAATCATGGGTGTAGTTACACCTACCATGCATGGGGTGTATGGTGACGGTTAACTTGCTCCTTACTTCATATTGCCGCTGTTACCCTTGTCATAGTAGTCATAATAATAATAATAACGGAAATTTGTGAAGTGCCTTCCCTGCAGCTCAAAATGCTGAACACACATAACGCATCAAGATGGAGAATATTATCTGCAAGTTAACAAAAGCTAATGTACATTGCAAGCATCAAAAAGGGTTCAAGCATAATTACCTGCAAAAAGCACACAGACACACTGTACAGACTGATAGTGGTGAATAACAGTGATGCTTAACTGGAATATTTGTTGAAGAGAAACTCGCTTTTGAAGGAAGTGAGAGTAGCACTTGCCTGATGTCTTTTGGTGGATGGTTGTTCCAGATGTGGACAGATAAGTGTGAGAAAAAGTGAAAAAAACATGGGTTTTGTGGCTGAAGCATTGGAGTTTGAAGTTTGAACATGTGTGGGTCTGACACTGAGGAAGAACGGAGAGAGCAGAAAGGACTGCAAAGGTGCAGTAACTCAGTAAGTGGGGGGTCGAACCAACATACAGACTCATTTTGGTCATAAGCAGCAGCCATCTTTACTGAGAAGAAAAAATAAAAAATGTAAGAAACTGTATTTGAGGACTTTCTTGGGTAGTTTTTTTGTTTGTTCGTTCTTTGATTCTTAATTTCCTCAGATATCGGATGACATATCTGGGACAAGATGTAAGAAGTATGTTGTTTGTAACAGATTCATGTTCAGCAAAGCAGTCAAGTTTGCTGCTAGGCTAGGTCAGTGTAAATACACATTTTTTTTTGCTTTCTGTCTTTTCTTGAAGAATGACCGTAGGCTAGTAGTAGCTGTGTAGAAATGTGGCTGAAGGGAAGCTGTATCTCTGAGCTATCGAGAATCATATAGCGGCCCTTGTACAACAAACAAAATCATAGTTCAGGAGCTGTGTGAGTCGAGGTGGCCGTCGCCTGGGCTGTCCGTCCTAACGAACCTTCTGGCTTCCGTGGATTTATTGAACCATGCTTCGGCATTGGTCTCAGCTTGTCCCTAATAATGTCAGCCGACATCCGACGATATTAAGCATCACTTCATCATCATCATCAGACAAAATCTGTGCCTCTTTAGTACTAGCAAAGATTGTACAGGCAGTCTTTGCATATGATTTGACGTAAAAATCAATTGTTCTTTTTATGACTAGAGCAACTTGTTGGTCAATATTATCCGAGAATCTGCCGTCGAGAAAGTCAACTTGTTTAAAAAAGAAAAATGAAAAAGTTTGATCAGTCAACGAAGGGACTAAAATAACAAAGACATGAAGAGGCGGCGGTAGGTACTGTGTTACGTGGCATGCAAGAACAGTCTGAAATAAAATTCACAAAGGTGACAGGCTTTGTTTCGATTATAAAAAAGAAGAAAAAAGCGACTGCTCATTTGTGGGAAGCGTCTGGTAAGATGATAAAAATGAAAGTCGCCCAAAAGTTGTTTCCCTTATGAATCGCCTCCTCCCACGAACAAAGAGTGTTTGTAAACAATCGTGTACCGAGACTCGTTTCGGCTTGCCATGGGAATTCCACATGCGCATGTGCAACTCAGCCTGGCTGCTACTTCCGGCAGATCAAGGAATGAGAAAGTTGGCTGTTCGCTCGACAATTTCGCAGTCGTGAAGTCACTGAGAGCAGAAGTTTACCAAAATTGGGAAGAGCATGTCTAAGGTTCGCCGCGCTACGCACGCAGGGACCTGGTACTCGGATGTTCGTAAGTACAGCTGGGTGACAATAGAGAGAAAGTCGACCTGCTCACAAGCTGTTATATAATAATCTTCGTGGCCACCAGTCCAAAAGGCAAGCGCATCAGCCCACAGCTGATGTAAACATAAACAAACACCTGCAGCTGGGACTTCGTTTAGATTTTAGATGGAATGACTGTGAGGTATACAAACAGTCAAAGTAAGACCTATTTACTGTTCTGCAACCAGTCTAACTGTTATTAAAATGAGGTGGGTTGCAAACGCACGGCTTTTGTTGGGCATCGGGTTATTTTTAGCCCTGGGCAGCTTGATGGACAGGCCACGGCCTGTATTTCCAGACAAAGCCGACTGGGGTTACAAGCCGCAACTAGGTCAACCAGCTGCAAATAGTAGAAAAGGTTAAGTTTGGCCTGCGCCTGTGTGTTTGCAGTATGTGTCACTGACTCACTGTGTTCTTTTCCATTTCATATATGAATCATAATTGTATTTATACCGTATTATTATGCGAAGCAAAAACTGGGCCACAAGTTATGGTAATTTCTCATACTAGACTGAACCCAAAGAGATTGTAAAATTCTAAAAAGTAGGATTCTGTAGCTGTGTGCAGCTTCAGAAAAGCAGCATTTTGGGCTGTTGGCAGTAAAATCATAAGTAATGACTGTGGTTTTAGTAGTTTTAATTTTATTCAGTAATATTGTTGCCGCTTGGATTTTTTCATTGGGAAATCATAAATAATGGCCACTTTCAACAAAGGTCAGCTGTCAGAGGACTCAGAGCTCAGGAGCTGTGACTTTGAACAGGGAGGTGGGCCTGGGCTCTCGGCATTCCCTATCTCATTATTTCCCTGTGTGTCACTAATACTACTATTAGTTATAAACCATATGGTTACTGTGGGTGTAAAACATCATGAAAGAAGAAGAAATCAGTTCAAACAGACTTGCACAGAGGAAGAACTGGAGCTGAGCAGGTATAAAATTTGAGGATTCTGCTGACAGTAAACTGATGACAGCAGATGAAGCATTAACTTCTTCCTTTTTCTCAGCTGGTTTGACATATATATATATATATATATATATATATATATATATACTGTCCAGACAAAGAAAAGAAAGAAGAAGGCAGAATTTTTTAATTGGTCAGTCTTGCTTGCACTGTTGCACTTGCAGACACAGTTTCACTCAATATTCTTGTGTTAATGTTATTGGTGGATTGTGTAGTTTGTTTATTCTTTTGTTTGCAGTTTTTGTTTTTGAAGCATTGTTTGTTTATAATTTCCTTTGTTTTTAATGTGTTTCTCAAACTTGAAGTGTAGTCTCTTTATTCTTTTGCTTGTTATGTTTTTCTTGAAGCATAGTTTGTTTATTCCTTTGTTTTCATGATTCTTTTTGAAGCATATTTTGTTTATTCCTTTGTGTTCATTGTTTTTTCTTAAACCATAGTTTGTTTATTCCTTCGTTTTCATTGTTTTTTCTTGAAGCATAGTTTGTTTATTCCTTTGTTTTCATTGTTTTTCTTGAAGCATAGACCATAGTTTGTTTATTCCTTTGTTTTCATTGTTTTTCTTGAAGCATAGACCATAGTTTGTTTAATATTTATTCCTTTGTTTCCATTGTTTTTCTTGAAGCATAGTTTGTTTATTCTTTTGTTTCCACTGTTTTTCTTCCAGGGGAAGAGCTTAGCAGCCAACTGGATGGCTGGCTGGGCAAGGCCAAGGAAACACAGAAACCTGCTAGAGCCATCATCGCTCCGTATGTAACACTAACACATTGATTAGTTCATTATGTTCTTTGATACATTTATTTCAACTTTCAAGATGGTATTAACATGCCTGGGAAAGCCCATGTTCTCCAGCCAGCCAATGTTCTTACTCCTAGCATTGCCTTTAGTTTGATTGTTTCAAACAATTTCAGTGTTGGTCTGATTTATTGACTATTGCCCTTTCAAAGCAGATTGTTGATTACTTTGTATTTTTACACCTCTCTCCTCCACACAGTTGATGGCTTTATGTCTGCAGGTTATCATTTCTTGATCATAAGATGTGCAAGAGGTCAAAAGCTTAAAATTTAACATACTAGAAAAATTGACAGGACAGACTAAAATCAAATGAAAAAACACAACTGACAGATCTTGCCTTTTTCAAGCAACAGAGTACAGACAAAAGATGTGCAGTTATTCTAGTGACAGTCAACATGAAAATGGTGAAGAGGTGAATAGCTTACACTGTTACAGAGAAGAACAGAAAAGAAGTAGGTTCCACTGAGAATTGAACTGGGATTGCTGGGATGACAGTCTGTAGTGGTAACCATTACACCACAGAGCTACCAGAAAAATGGTTGATGAGTTGATGCTTAATGTCCTCAGATGTCATTTGACATATTAGGGACAAGTTGTGACCAATGCCGAAGCATGGTTCAATAAAAGCCACATACGTAAGGTGTATGCGTGTTTAGCTGTAACCTGCCACCTGCACTTTTGGCAGAATGACCGGGATTTTTTACGTGCTACTGTGGTAACACGGGGGTGGAACGGATACCGAAATAAGAGTCAGCACAGAAAGTCGACCCTGGAGAAGAAAATTCTCCCGCCGTTCCAGCAGGGATTCGAACCCGCGACCTTTCAATCACGAGTCCGGCGCTCTAACCACTGAGCTATCCCCGCCCCCCCAGAAAAATGGGGATGAAGTTAAGCTTATATACCCATACCTCTTTCCCCTCCATTACTTGACAGAGAGACTCATTCAGAGTGTGTGTGTGTGCATCTTGCACATGTATAGTTATGCTTGAACCTTTGTTGCTGTCCACATTATGTGTTAGTTTTTGTTAAATTACTGATAACATTTTATGTGTTATGTTTGTTCAGCACTTTGAACCGTGGGGTAGGTGCTTTATGAACTTCCATCAGCATTAATATTATTCACTTCACACAGAGAGACTTGTTTGTTTGCGTCAACAATCTTTCAAGAGCATTATCTTCACACCATGTTTCATGGCAGTCAGTTCAGCAGGTTGAGTGACAAAAACAAAGAAAAAAGTGTTGACACAGACACAGGCAGACCCACACACACAGAGGCTCTTCTTTATTTATAAGCTGCTGCCGTTTTTATTTGTGTGTGTGTGTGTGTTGTTTGCCTTTTGGATTCGATTGTCCAACATTTGTGTTTACATTTTCACTTGTTGTTTCAGACATGCAGGTTATTACTACTGTGGGGCGTGTGGAGCGCATGCTTACCGACAAGTTGATCCTTCAGCTGTGTAAGTCTGCACCCTATGGCTTTTTTGTTTTCATGTACCTGGTTAGAGGGAACCCTAGTGAAGAGTATATCATTGGCTCTATCATAATCATTAAGATGTTAGTACCAGTAGTAATGGAAAAAGAAGAAGGGGGGAAAAAAAGGAAAGAAAAATAAAAGACTCACAGCAGTATGTTATGAGATTTATTATCTAGTTGAGTACATATCAGTGTTGCGAAATCACAGTCATATCTGTGTGGGTTTTTAAAAATATATTTTTATACTTGGCATGTCCTGCTATTTTATTATTACAGAAGAGCTGAAATAATATTTTAAAATTTTGCCCCTACAAAGCTGAAGCTGTTTATTGGTGATATAAGAAGCTAAAGAAGTACCAGAAAAAGTTGAAGAACAGTGTCTTTATTTCTGAAGAAAAACTATAATAGAGAAAAGCTGAAGGAAATCTTGTTCTTCAGCTCAGCTTTATATGATCAAACTTCTCTGGTAACGCAAGGGACATACTACTAACTATAGAAGTTGATAAAAAAAAAGAAACATAAACCATAACCAGAGTGTGTACTACCAGAATGTATTGACTTTAGCAATATTCCACATGGGGAGATAATTGATGGGTGTCCATACTGACAAAATCTTTCCTTAAAACATTTCATATTAATTTTTCTCAGAATCTTTGAGAACACAGGTGATGAGATGTTTGTGTCATTGGCGGGAGCTGCCCCAAGTATGTTTGTCGCAACAAATAAATGACAAATATGACAAAAGTTTTGTTGCAACAAACATACTTTTGTCACGACAAAAGACACGTTATGTAGCCCAAAAAACACATGTGTCCATCGCAACAAAAGTAAGCTTGTCGCAACAAAACTTTTGTTGTGACAAAATTATGTTTGTCATGACAAAGATATGTTTGTCACCAAAAGTTTTGTCATGACAAAACTTTTGGCGCAACAAAAATGGTACTTATGGCAGCTCCCGCCAGTAATATGTTTGAACTGTTGTAGCATGTAATTGTTCTCTTTTGTTTATGCTCTTTTACAAAGGGTAATATTTGAAGAGACTAAAGAATTGTGGAACATTTTTATGGATTGTTTTTGGACAGGTATGTATTTATGAGAAGAGTTTTGAAATATTTTGGGTTTGATTATAATGAGGTCACCCCACATATGGATTATTAAATGCAGCTGCTTAATTTGTTGACTTGTTCTGTTTCTACTGTACTTGTTTTATTGTATTTGTACTGCTGATCATTTCAGGAAACGGGTGTTCATCTTGGGGCCTTCTCATCATGTGCGTATGTCTGGCTGTGCTTTGTCTGGCACAGAGACTTATCAGACACCTTTATATGATCTCACTATAGACAGAGAAAGTAAGTACCCTTGGAAAATGGGGAATTTAATTAGTTTGACAACATAACCTGTGACAAGAGGTCTCCAAGAAATGAGACATTAACTCTGAATTTTAGGATGTGATTAAAATGAAAGCGGGATACTTTATCAGTTTATGTTTTAGAAGAAGAAAAATGCTATTAAACTGTATAGATCTAGAAATGTTTACTATTATTTATAACTAATATTTAATTTGACTTTCATTGTTTCAAGCTTCATTTCATGTCATTTCCTTTTCTTCTTTTTTAAATCTATGACTATTTATTTTTAAATACTAATCTCTTCTAATGTTTAAGTCATTCTACTGTTATAAACTGAAATATTTCATATCTTTTGTGACCCTGGGAAAATACACTGATTGGGTTGGTTGCAAGTCTGTGATATACTCACACACACACACACACACACACACACACACACACACACACACACACACACACACACACACACATATATATTACTGTGCACTCTGATTGATTATAATTTATTAGGTTCTTTCCCAAGCCAAGATAGTTTGATGATTAATTATTAGGTTCTTTCCCAAGCCAGGATAGTTTGTTGTGGTTTATTGGTCATGTGTGATGGTTTTTAGAGGGAGCTACTCAGTTATGTATCACATAATAATAATAATAGTGGGTTCTTAGGCTAGAGTGCCCTTTCTCAAATGAGCCCCAGGCACAAGCATTTCATACTCAAGTTAAAAACGTACAACTGACATCAAAACACACAGTATTAATATACAGAAATTCGCCACACATCACTGACATGCTTGCAAAACAGGAGCATCCCCCCCCCCCCTTCCCCATTAAGCAAAG
Organism: Alviniconcha strummeri; assembly: GCA_963584105.1. Lineage (NCBI taxonomy): Eukaryota > Metazoa > Mollusca > Gastropoda > Provannidae > Alviniconcha > Alviniconcha strummeri. Next base: position 15,175,298 of record OY757543.1, on the reverse strand, counting down.
AGTCACCTGGCTTTTATTCTGCAGTGTCTGCACAGACACATAGGCATGTAAACAAGTAAACCAAGCAAACCTAGCAATGTATAAGTTCTATAAGTGTATACAGGTGTGTGTATGTGTGATATTTTGTACATTTAGTGCCATCTGTTGTCCATTCTCCAGAGTTTGACAGGTGGTTGCGTTTCATTTGTGTGTGCAGTTTATGCCAAACTCTATGCAACTGGTGCTTTTGACACAATGTCCATCAGCACGGATGAAGGAGAACACAGCATTGAGATGCACCTGCCTTACATTGCAAAAGTCATGGAAAGGTAGGGGTCAGTTCAATGTCTGATAACTTGTTAATCTATGGTGTTATTTTTAAATAATGGAAGAGATGGCCTACGTGGCTTGTACTCTGCTGTATGTGTTTTCCTGTTGATGAAGTGTTGCTTAATGTCCTCAGATGTCAGTTGACATATTAGGGACAAGTTGTGACCAATGCCGAAGCACGGGTCAATAAATCTTTACATCCACGGAAACCAGCAGGCTCGTTAGGACGGACAGCCCAGGACGTCCACCTGGACTCTCACACAGCTCCTGAAACTGTGTGTTTTCCTCTGCCATAAATGGCTTTTACCCTGCCATGGATGACTGCTGTGGTTGTTGTTGTTGTATTCTGGACACAGATGGCTTTAGGTTTTATTTTTCTGCCACAGGCAGCTACAATCTGCCATAGATGGCTTTTATCCTGCCATGGATGACTGTTGTTGTTGTATTTTGGACACAGATGGCTTCAGGTTTTATTTTTCTGCCACAGGCAGCTACAATCTGCCATAGATGGCTTTTACTATGCCTTGGGTGACTTCTACTTTGCCATACTTTTCACTTTGCCATAGATGGTATTTACTGTGCACTATGGTTGTCTGTTTGCCATGAATGGATGATGTAATTATTCTGCCTTGGATAATTACTGCTCTGTTGTAAATGGCTTTTACAGTGCCAGTGATGGCTTTTTACTCTGCCAGGGGTAGCCAGCAGTGACTTTTGCTTTGCCATGAATAGCCAGCAGTGGCTTTTACTCTGCCATGGATAGCCAACAATGACTTTTGCTTTGCCATGTATAGCCAACAATGACTTTTGCTTTGCCATGTATAGCCAACAGTGACTTTTGCTTTGCCATGTATAGCCAACAATGACTTTTGCTTTGCCATGTATAGCCAACAATGACTTTTGCTTTGCCATGTATAGCCAACAATGACTTTTGCTTTGCCATGTATAGCCAACAATGGCTTTACTCTACCATGGATAGCCAACAGTGGCTTTTAGTCTGCCATGAGCCAAAAATGGCTTTTACTCTGCCATGTATAGCCAGCAATGACTTTTACTCTGCCATGGATAGCTGACAGTGGCTTTTGCCCTGCCATGGATAGCTTTAACTCTGCCAAGGATAGCCAACAATGGCTTTTGCCCTACCATGGATAGCCAACAGTGGCTTTTGCCCTACCATGGATAGCCAACAGTGGCTTTTGCCCTACCATGGATAGCCAACAGTGGCTTTTGCCCAGCCATGGATAGCTTTAACTCATCCTGTTAAAGGAACTAAACCTTGACCTTCAGCCTCACTTAACATGCCAGCTCTTTTCCTTCGCTGCAGCAACTGCATGAAAGTGTATTTTCATGTGGTTACTGTGATAAGTTGAGCAGCACCCGTTTTGTAAATTGAGTGTAGTGTGTAAGTACCATTGCATGCGATTGTAAATGAGGTTAAGTTTGCCATTTCACTAGAACAAAAGGAAGAATTAAGCTTACAGTTTTTTCTTCTTCTTGTTTCTCACTTTTGCATGGTCAGGGCAACATAAAATGATGTGCTCTATACTGGTGTGTAATATATACACAATAATATATGTATGGGATTCTGTTCGCTGCTGCAGTCGCAAGAACCAGTTCACCATTGTCCCCATCCTGGTGGGATCACTGTCACCAGACAAAGAGCAGCAGTATGGAGCCATCTTCAGCAGTTACCTGGCCAGCCCAGAAAATCTCTTTGTTGTCTCTTCCGACTTCTGCCACTGGGGTCAGTCAGTGATGCTGAAGTGGAAACAGCATTCCCCTGGCTTATTTTGTATTCAGTTTGTGTGTACTTTTCACCTGCTTATTTTGTTTTGTTTGTTTTCCCCCCTGTCCTGTTTATTTGGTATTGAGTTTGTTTGCACCTTTACCCTGGTTATTTGGTGTTCAGTTTGTTTTTCCTCTTACCCTGCTTATTTGATGTCGAGTTGAGTTTGTTTCCCCCCTTATCCCGCTTTTTTGGTGTTCAGTTTATTTTCCTCCTTACACTGTTTATTTGTGCTCAGTTTATGTTTTCCCTTACCCTGCTTTTTTGGTGTTCAGTTTGTTTTTCCTCTTACACTACCTACTTATTTAGTGTTCAGTTTGTTTTTCCTCTTACCTTGCTTATTTTGTTTTGAATGTTTCACCTTACCCTGCTTACTTGGTGTTAGTTTGTTTCCCACCTTACCTGTCTTATTTGGTGGTGGTGTTGAGTTTGGTTCCCCCCTTACCCTGCTTATTTGGTGTTCATTTTGTTTCTCCCCTTTTATGTGGAAATAGGAACAAAAACGTTTATCAAATCTGGGTTGGCGATAAGGTCATTTGTGTGGAAGTAGAAATGGAGGAGTTCACCAAAACACGGTGGATGTTGGTGAGGTCATTTTAATGGAAGCATGAATGGAAAAGTATATGTGTAAAAACAGAGCTGCAGATTTATTTTTAGTGTGGTCCTTGGTGTTTCCTCTCAGGGCATTTTTTCTGGAATAATAACTTCATTGGTGACTGTACTTTTCATGAAATGTCCAAATGAAAATGCTGGACTGTAAAGATTGGATTACTGTTTTCAAGGTCTTTCACAGCATATATGTTCAGAGTTTTAGTTAATGTTTTAAAGTGGTCTCACAGTCAGGGCTGTTTGAACTTTGATGCAAACTAGATTTTGCTTATATTTTTAGGGATGGGTGGGGCAGAGGGTGATGCAGTATTGGATATTTTTTCACTTTGTTGGTCAGTTGGCACATTATGAGTCATATTTGTTTTCATATTTGTAACTTGCAGTATGTTGTTTTTTGTTTCAGGGAAGAGATTTAACTACACATTTTATGACAAGTCCTGTGGGAAAATATGGCAGTCCATTGAAACTTTAGACAAAGCGGTATGCATTCACTTGATCTCATTATGAATGCAAAACAAAGCAACTGTCATCTCATTATGAACAATTATTATGAACAATTTGGGGGAAAAAACCCATCTCACACTTACCTTTCAACCCAGCCCCCTTTGTCTGGTTGACAGGGGTGTGGTTTTGAAATGGCTTGCCCCTCCCAACCACCAAAAAACAAAACACATGGGGGGAAACAGCCCCACTCAAAACAGTTTCACAAGTGTGATACAGGTCCTGTAGAATAGCGCAAGATTAAAAAACAAACACAAAACATGTGTAATGCAGCACTGACATTTTGCATCAGTTTCGCCCTGAAAACAATCATCATGGTTGACTGGGTATTGAAAAAGCCAGTTATCTGTCGCAATTCATCTGCTATAGGTATGGGAGTTGCTTGTCAAGATCTTGTGTAAATATAGTAAGTGGGCAACACATTCTAGTTGCTGGTCAGCATTCACTTTTTGTGCCACTGAAGGAAACATAATTTTGAGTGGGTAACAAGTTTTGGCATGTTGTCATCAGTAATATATAACGTTATGTGCCACTTTCGAAATAAAATGTTCGGCACACACTTGCCAACCTTATGGCAAGGTGAGAACCAAGGGAGGTAACTACTATTTTATCCAAAGCTTGTGTTTTTGTTGAATTTCCTTCTCCACACAGTATTATTTGGGTGTTCTCATGCTGTGCGATATACAAGCGTTGATTCAAGTTATTTCCAAGGGGTACACGTACATGTGTATGATCTGAAAATGGCCAGTCACCACAGACTGGTTGCAAAGCATGATATACACTTTGCAAGGTTCGACATACAGGTGTTTATCATTTGCATGGTTTTAACCCCTTCACTGCCCCAGCCTGCAAGATTTCCAGGCTGAAAGATGCACGGCGGCGCCTGCAAACAGTATATTCTGGTCCTGTAACACAACCTTCAGTGCTCTGTGATTTGGGGTGAAAATCCTTTTACATGCCAATGCGAAAAAGGCTTCAGGGTTTCAGATTTCAGACTTTAATTGGGCGTTTTCATGTGACATCATGGCGGTGGAGGGATGAAAGTTTTGACTGTTTAAATGGTGTTTATTGTTTGCAAGGTGCAATACCCGACAGCCTTTTGTTTGCAGGGCATGAGCATCATTGAGAACTTGGATCCTGCTGGTTTCACCACCTACCTGAGAGACTATCAGAACACAATATGTGGCCGGCACCCCATAGGTGTATTGCTCAATGTACGTCTGGCAACATGGGATAGTGGTGAAGGATGGCGTTGCAAACCTCCTCGGCAGTCAGATTTTTTTTTGTGGGGGTCAGGATGTGTAACGGAGACAATTATGCTGGCAGTTTTTTTGTCTCTTCCCTGATGCAATTAGCCCATTTTCCAGTATGGATGGATTTCCAGATAGAGCCCCATAATGTATGGAACTTTTCTCCCCCATCTCATCTTCTAAACTGAAGGAAGCATGGTTTTGGCAGCAAATCCTCTAATAGCCTATTCTGTCCATGATCATGTGGATGACAAGCAGTTGGGTGGCAAATGGACCACATGGGTGGCAAGGGGAGGGGGGACCTTTTTGGTTGGGGTAGCATACCAAGGGAGTGTATGCCACTGTCCTTCACCATCAAAAGGGCTTGGGGAAGTGATAATTGCAGCTTGTGTGAATTTTTGGATAGTACTAAGCTGTGGGCCTCTAGTATTTACTCACAACTGCTCTCCATGTCCCTGCAAGACTTGAGGCTGACACTGAGTGAAATCTACCTGAGCTGATTTTATGAGGAAAGGTGTGTGCATGTATGAGAGAGGTAGAGGGTGTGAGACAGATAGAGAGCGTGCATGTGAAAACTTGAAATTTTATTTTACAAGGGTCGTAGTTTCAGTTGAGAGATTATAAAAGAATGGCAACGTATGAACATTTTTGTTTGTTTGACTGATGCATAAAACCATGGCAACATTTGACTTTTGACTGCTCTGTCTTCTACCAGGCTATCAACAGTCTACGTCAGAATGGCAACAGGCTGAAGATGGACCTGAAGTTCCTCAAGTATGCCCAGTCCAGCCAATGCATCACCACGTCCGATTCCTCTGTCAGCTATGCAGCCGGCGCCCTTCTGCTGCAGTGACAACACACCATAGCCTAGACTTTCTCCACCCCAATCACCACCCTCCTCTCTGCTGTCAATATATAGCCTACTTGTAGCTGACAGTAGGGTTTTATCTTTGTCTTTCCTTCTTTGTAGAGTTCAAACTTATTTTTCCTCAGGTGTCAGTTGCTAGGTAGGACATTTTCTAAAACAGTACCTTCAGGCTGGAGGCCAGACTGCCATTTTGTCATCAGACTAATGACCTCTCAGTGCTTGCAATGGACCACTGAAATGATCGTATTGCTTTCAGTTCAAATCATACAGAGCAATAGCAGCTAGAAAATTATACAGAAGCTGCAGTGATGAGCCAGTCACAAACACTCTATTTCAAGTAGATGCTGTGCTGAATAGAGGTTCATGTGCCAAGCCCTAAGCCCAGCCTCTTACAGTTACTGTCCCACAATCCCACAAGCTTTCAATCAGACCGTGTGATTAAGTGTGGACTGGTGGAATGCACAATGATTCGAGTCTGATTCCAGCTCTCAAATGAATGCAGTTTGCCTCATTTGATTGCAGCTAATATCTCTCATCAGTCAGAAGGCTGAATGTTTTTTTCTTCTTCTCCAAATCCACCAGTCTTCCACTGTTGCTGTACTCTGGATTGTGGGCCAGACATGATGACTGCTCTGTGTGACTGGGCTTTTTGCACAGATTACCATTTGGGACATTCTGATTAGCTGAAGCTGCTCAGGTGATGGGCACTCGGAATCCTCTATGATCATGATCCACAACCATCCATCTGAAGACCTTATCTGTTTTGGCTGAAGCATGATGGGTGGCTGGTTGCCCACTTATTTGCTTGGAGGAAGGTCTGAATATAATCAACAGCTAGTTTGTCAAATCCTCCACTGTAGCAACAACAAAAACAAACAAAAAAAACATGCCTGAAGAGTAAAAAGGATGTCAAAGGCCAACCAACCAAAGTGTGGACAACAGTTTACCAATCACAGTTGCAGACAGATTAGATTATTGCTCTCTTTCTGGGGTTGGGTACACGCCAGGTAAGTTTAGCTGGGCAAACGTGTGAAGGAGGTCCCAGTTTTGCTGCAGCCAGTTCAACAAAAGTCCATCATGCTCAGTTTCACTTCGCAAGAAATGAGAGCTCATCAGTTAACCAGCATTTATTTTGAAGAGATGATGTTGAGCAGGAAAGCATCCTGCTGAGTATGCAGAATACAATAAAATGCAAGACGTTACCATACCCCGACACGTGATGCAGAGTACGATCAAATGCAGGATGTTTCCATACCCTGTAGAGTGGTATGTTTATGAGGAAGTGCATGACATTACCGCACCCTTGCTGCCAAGTATTCAGTGATAAAATGATCAGCATACACTGTCAAGTGGTCCAATTAATGATCAGATCCTTTGATACTGGACTAATGCAACCCAGCATGCTAAACTGAACATGTACTGTAACCCCACTATCAGTACCAGGTGCCATTTATCAACATGAAACATTACCACATATAAACCATTTCCATGAAATGTTCTATCACTTTGGGATATTGCATGCAATAATTTTTGTTTGTTTGGACAGACTGCAAGTTTTAACCCAGTTTTTTGTGTGTGTACTTGTTACAATTTCAATACATTTTCTCCACAGGGGTTTAAACCCCTATTGTACATGTAGCTGAACTAGTGATTTCAAAGTGTTTTTTCATCATCATTGAAGAGCTAGCCATAATCAAAGCATGTGGCAAGTAACATAAATTATCATCCTACTTGATATTAATGCTGGAGTGAATTCTGTGCAACAGGGTTTTCTAGTAAGCATGTAAAACCTTTTTTTTTTAATTGTGTGGGGTTTTCCTTCTAGTCACAGGCTTGCAATTTGCCTCCGACTACTAATGCTTTTAATTTTTCTGTAGCTTGAAAGTAGATGTGTAGAGTGGAAACAGATTCCTGATGGTGAAACAAAATAATGTTTTGGCGTGTGTGTTGTCTGAAGTATGACTGCGGAGATTGGTTTTTCATTTTTTTTAAAGTGTGCTATACTGGGATGTATGCATTTTTTTAAAAGATTGAATTTGTTTTTGCATATATATAGCACATGTATTGATGCAGTTATCTATGCTTTCACTTTCAATGTATTGGACAATAAAAACTATGCTACTGATAAAACAGGCTTCTGGTTGGCATGTATCAATGTTTTGTGCGTAAATCAAAAAATGTTACATTTCATCCTACTTTCACTACAACCACAGAGGACAAGCAAAATAAGAGCCCCTGCTCTTCCTCACAGAGCAAAATTCTGCGGTAGAATGACCATCTGCAGAAAATCAGCTGAGCAATGAACCAGTCTCTTGGGCTTTGTTTCTTTGCAGAACCATTTCTGTTGTTAACCCCCCCCCCCCCCCCCCGTTTTCTTCAGCCAGTCTTTTTGGGCATGTGTGTGATTCTTTTTAAACCAAGTCTCTCTGGTTGAAACATCTTCAAAGTCTGTTGGGCAAAGGTTTTTACAATTTCTATTTCTCAGCACCTTTTTTTCCCAAATGTTTAGGTTAGACCTGTGTGCTCTTCTTAACAGCGAATACAACTGTCAGTGAAGGCATGGGCAAACTAAGGCATTCACTCCTTGGTCTTATAGCCACAAAATTACAGGGAATCAATAGCACATTTTTGGAACAGTAGTGCTTCAGAACTGGATTCCACCAAACAGAGCATTTTCTGCAACAACAGCACTTCAGAATTGGATTCCATCAAATAGAGCATTTTCTGCAACCGTAGTGCTTCAGAACTTGATTGCAACATTGAGCACTGAATGAAAAGTAGAGAAAAAGAAGACAATGACATTATAAACACAATTATGCAACATAATGAAACAAACACAGGTGTATGCAATGCCGGAAAAAAAAGAAAAAAAAAAAAAAACACTGAAAAGGAGCTAGTGATGAAAATGTTGCCAGAAGTTTTTTAATCCATTTTAGCCATGGAGTAAATAACGGTCTGTGGGGTGTGAAATGGGAACATTCCTGGGTTGTCCAGCAGAAAAAACAAAGGCCTACCACCATGCTGCTTGCTTTTGAAGGTGGAGATGCAAAATATTCTACCACCAGAAGATCACAGATGACTAGAAAGAATGAAAATCTAGACAACTCTAGCCAAGTGCCAGAGATAATCTGACGGCAGAGACAAGATGTTTTGTATTTCTTTGTTCTATTGGGAGCCAGTGCAGTTGTTTAAGAACAGGATTGGCCTGTTTTGCTCTTTCTTTCTCACCACAGGTGCTCCAACTCCTATTTCAGTTCAGTAGCAAACTGGCTACTGTTTCCTTACTTTTGTTTCTCAATCATTGCTGTCTACAAGAGAAAAATACCACAACCAAATCTGCAACAGCTTTATTGTTGACAATGATAAGCATACAAATCAAACACAACTTACTAAATACCCCAACAGATGATTAAAAACAAGTCTTTAATCTATGCACATGCAAATTTCAAACATTTCATTACGTCCCAACATCAAGCCTTTGTTTACAATGTTGATTGCTGTTGTCAATTTCCTGGTGATTGCCCTGTCAATTCCACTTCCAATAAGTAGTTCCTATTTAATGGGATAAAAGCTGGTGAACGTAAAAGATGGGACCCAAAGCAAAACCCACACCCCCCTGGTCTGGCATGTGTTAAAAACACTGAACACCTGTGTCACGCAAACACCTGCAGAATCACAGAAGTGTCTACATGGTAGAACACCGCACTGCACTAATTAGGCTCAGTGCCACACATAAAAGGCCAGTGACCACGGTTTGTTGGGGGGCATGCGCGAATGACAAGGCCCAGGTGGAACACAATTTGGTAGTGTTGGACTGTCCTCATAAAAACATTCTTTGAAACTTGCTCCAAGAATGTCAACACTTGAACACTTGCTACAAGAAAATCTCACCTGCAAGAGAAATAACAAAAATGTAGTTTGTCACAATGCAAGACAGTGATGGTAATGAACAAGATGGCACTGAGAGCCAATGGGGTTCCTCCCCCCCCCCATCCCCCCCATTTTAGATACATAGTTTTTGGAAAGGGGAGGATGGAGGCAGGGGAAACTAGCTAAAAAAAAGCAGACACTTTTGACATAACCCTTGAAAACTACAATGCTCTGGGATACCTATTTGCCAGACAGTACACGAGAGAGTGTAAAATGAGAAATTCTGCTGAGCCACAAAAATACCAATATGGCAGAACACTATCATGCACTTCTTAAGTCCATACTTGGATAGTACTCACAAATCCAAATCATTTCACAATCAGAATTTCATTTACTACATTCATCAAATATTGGTAAAATACATCCCCTTACCTCATATATTGTATACAAACCAAACAAAAACAGCCAGTACACAGCAGGTTCTAATGCTATATTGAAAACTTTTAGCTGGTAAAACACCACCACCGAAAGTTTTGCTCTGGACCAATGCATGGTTAACCTGCACATTAGCCCTAAACATATAGTCTACTTAAAAACAAATATAAGAATAAAGATCTTAGCAAGATTCTGATCATATCTAAGTGTCACATCTTCCCTTGGCATCATTGACCTAACATTCTGTCCTTTGTCAAATGTGACTGCACGGAGAATACTGTGAAACACAACTCTGCCAAGAATGTTCACGCCATTTTTTCTTCTTGCCTCAATGGAAAATGTTCTTATTTTCCCCACTTTTTTGGGTGTGTTTTGACAATTTCCTTAATATTATTACTCTTCATTGCAAATCTTACCAAGTCATTTGCAGGTCAGCACAGTCTTGCAGCCTGCAAAACAAAACAAAAAGCATAAAATGAATACAAGTCTGCTTCTCAGTGTCACTTGCACATTTTGCAGAAAAAGTTCAAATAGCTGGTCTTCCTGAACCCTTCCATTTTCCCACCTCTCTATATATAATTCAATAATTACAACAATGCTGATTACCAATATATTTAAGACTATAAAATTACAGAAGAAAAGAAGAAAATAATCTACAAAATTGCAATCCCCAAGGTGTTTTACGGTTGTATGAGGGCAAAATCCCCAAGATAAAGACAAAGAACAAAATACAGTATAGATGAAAAAGTGTTCTTTACCCAAAGCAGTTAATTAACAACCCAACCCCATGCTCACGATAAAAATTAAAAAAGGAACTGAACTTGCCTGTCAGTCTGGGGTAAAAGTACTGTCGGCGGTGCCTCCGCTCTCATCTGTGTCGGGTGCAGCGGATACACCAGCACTAGAGTCCTCGACTTGCATGTCAACAAGCTCCTCAAAGTCCACTGGAGCCAGGGAAAAGTCCACCAGGTCCCCCTGGGGGTCCACCCCCAGTCCCGGGGAGTCTGCCAGCTGTGCAGGGGCAGCCTCCAGCGCACCACCCTCATCCCCCATTTCCAGCTCTGACAGGTTGCTGGTCGAGGGGTTCATGGCGGATGTGCTGCTCAACAGCGTGTCTTTCACTGTCTGGTGGTCCATGGAGTCGCCCCTCTGCAGACCTTCTGAAGAGGAGATTTGAGAGCTGGGAGATGGCTGCATCTCCACCACCTGAGGAGACTGTTCTGGCTGACTCGAGCCTACCGACTGCGAGGGGGCCAGGCGCATGGTCAGATCAATGGGCATTTCCGGGGGACGCCTCCCTTTCCCTTTTCCTGCGCTGGAGGTGGTGAGGTCCTGGGGTTCGGCGTAGGAGCTCAAGTCTTCTGGCATCATCTGCTCTACCCTCCCCTGCCTGTTTCCCCTTGCCTGGGGAGACACGGTCAAATTCAACGCACTGTCTGCAGCAGGGGGCGACTCTCTGGCGGTGGTACCAGCCTTAACAGCGCAGGAAGAGGAAGTGACTTCTGTGCTGGCTTCTGCCCTCCCGCTGCTGTCTGCAGGGGGGTTGGTCAGGTCCAGCACACAGGCCGAGGTGGAGGAGGCTTTGCCACTGTCTGCTGATTCTGCTTCTTGGGCCATCAATGACGCCGCTTCTCCAGCAGACTTCTGCGGAGACCCCTCATCAGAGGCCGTCACACTCACTTCGTCTTCCTCAGTCTTCTGCTGGCGAGTGCGTGATCGAGTCTGTCGCCGAGGCTGTGGCCTTGCCTGCGACCGGGTCCTGGGTCGCTTGGTGGTGGGAACGGGGGCATCAGGCTGCTCCCCGGCTGCATCGGGCTGAGTGGGTTCCTCAGCAGGTTTGGGAGGAGCCATGGAAGATTTTCGGGCTGCTCTGGCTCGCTGTGCTGCTGCTGCGGGCTTTTTCATGGGTGAGGCTGGAGCCTGTGTGCTGGTAGGCTGAGCCTCCTCACAGGATGGCACCACTTCCGGGCCACTCCCAGAAGGCTGCGGCTCTACAACAGCTGCTGGTTCAAGGTTTTCTGAGGTGGAAGCAGTGGCCTGTGCAGGTGACGACTCTGCTGGCATTTCCTTGCTAATACCAGCTGCGGCACTCTCAGGCATGTTTGTGCTTGTGGCCACTTCAGCAGAAACCTCTGCAGTTTCCTCAGATGCTGGGGTGCCTTGCACTGGCTCTGGCGGACTTGAAGTGGCTGCTTTACCCTGCACTGGGGAAGCTCCTGCGGCCCCAGACTTGCGAGCTGCTGCAGCTTTCCTAGCACTTGCACGTGCTTTTGCAGCTGCCTGCGGAGTGCGAGTGCGTGACTTTGTGGCTCTAGTCCTACCAGGCGTGATGGTGTCCTGTGCAGTGGCATCTGAAGGCTGTGGTGGAGAGGAAGCTTGCAGTTCTCCAGCATTTTGCTCAGGAGTCACACCTTGGGGTTGGGAAGGATCTTGCTGAGGAGCTGGTCCTTGAGGCAGTGCAGGTCCTTGAACCGCATCTTGCGGAGGAGCAGGTCTTTGCACTGGGTTCTGCGGGGCAGGGACTTGAGGAGGTCCTTGAACTGGGCTCGGAGGGGAAGGGCCTTGAGGAAGAGCAGGCCCTTGAACTGCATCTTGGGGGGGTGGGGCAGGAGGTTCAGGAGGAGGAGGAGGTGCACTTAGAGGTGGAGGGGGAGCATAGGGAAGAGGTGGGGTCCACCCAGGGGCTGGCATAGATGTAGCTGGCAGAGGTGGGACAAAACCAGGTGGTGGAACACACATAAAGCCAGGGGGTGGTATTGAAGTATCAGGTGTTGGTAGAAGCGCATTACGTGGTAGGGGAGGGAAGGGTATTTGGGAAGCAACCTGCAGTGGCTGTGCAACCGAGGGCAGAGGTGGCTGGGGAGGCACTGGAACCATCTCTGGAGCTGGTACTTTTGGAGGTGGGGCTGGGGGCAAGGTGATCACCTTTGATGCCCCCTCCTTTACTTTCACGTGGGTTGCTGATGCCAGTGTCCCTGCCTCAGCTTTCTTCCTGCCTTTATCTGTGCTGCTATCACTGTCTGAACTGGCGCCTTTTCCCGTGGGCTTCCAGGGCACATTTTGCTCTGACTCGCTGCTGCTCACAGTTCTGACTTCAGGTCTTTCTCGGCTGGAATCTGAGTCACTGCTGGACCGCCTTGTTTTTTCTTCAGGCTGGGCAGGGCCATCCTTGGCTTTGCCTGCTGCGCCCAGGTCCGCCTCAGAGGAACCTGCACCAGCAGCAGCTTGGTCTGGCGGCAAGCTGAGATTCTGCGAGGGGGGTGGAGGTGCCCTCGGCTTCACGGCAGGCACCAACGACTCTGGGTCGATGCCAAGCAACTGCATCTCCTCCAGCTTCTCATTTTCCTCTTCCTGCTTCTTCTTGCTCTCCTCGCCCAGCATCTTTGCCGTTTTCGGGTCAGGGGGGACGGGGATGTGCACCAGGTCCGGCATGACCGGCACAGGGGTGCTCTTCTTCACCCCCACCGTCAAGAAGTCATCCAGGGGCACAGGATCTTCATTTGGCAGTGCAGGCCCAAGCACATTGGCCGACGGGGGCTGCGGTCTTGATCCCAGCAGCCGCTTCTGCATTGTTGATTTGGGTATAGGTCTGGTCAGCACCTTCCACGGGGGCAGGGTGGAAGTTGGCTTGATGCCCGACTTGCCTGTGAGCTTTATGGGGATCTTCCCTTTGGTCTCTGTCTCTCCTTCTTTCTTCCCCTCCCCCTCCCCCTTAGCTTCTCTCTCTTTCTTATCTTCCCCTTCCTTCTTCAGCTCTTCACCTGTGGTCTTCTCTGATATGTCACTCACCAACTTGTCCCTGTTGTCAGCATTGCCTTCCAATGCTGAAGAATTGGAAGTTTTGCTCCCGACACTTGTTTCAGTTGCCTGAGGTTTAGAATTGCTTTTCTTCTCACTCTCTCTCGAGTCTTTTCCACTATGTTCTCTTGAATCATGGCGCTCTTTTGAGCCTTCTCTGCGTTCTCTAGCAGAGTCTCTGCGGACCCTAGAATCCCAGCGATCCTTGGCGTTTCTACTGCTGTGCTCACTGGACCCTCCTCTAGACCTGTGTCTGTCTCTTTCTTTGGAGTCACGTCTGTCTCTTTCTTTGGAGCTGCGTCTCGTCTTGCGCTCCTCCTCGTAGTCTGAGTACAAAGACTTGTGCTTTTTATCTTGTTGATCCTCCCTGTTGTCCTTCTCACTGCTCTTACTGTCAGACTTTGAGGATGCTTTCTTCTTCGCCCTGTCAGGATGCTCTTTATCGCCATCGCTGGCATCAGAGTGATCCTCAGTGTCCTCGGGGCTGAGCCGTTTCTGCATGGACAGGGCAGCAGAGCGTTCCAGCATGTAGCGCTTCTCGTAGTAGGGGTGCTGTGACAAGTAGTCCTGACAACACAACAGAGCATAAAAGGAGGGCATAATTAGAACACATGGCAGCAGCACTAGCAAACGCACAGCGTGAAAAAGAGATGGATGCAAAACCAGTCCTGCATGCAGTTTCTTTTAGTTTTAACAAGCATGAGCTAGAGTGGGAACAGCTATTTAGGGTGCTACTCCAACCTCTCTCAGGGCAGATAACCTTGCACTGAACTCTAAACAAACATGAGCGTGCACCCCTTTTGGTGTGGGTCAAAGTTGGAAATTCTCAACCACAGAAAGGGTAGTGTCCAACTCCAAGGGCTGCCAAAGCAATCAGCACCCTGATTACAGGAACTGCAGGCAAAATTCCCATTCCATTGAACAGCTAAGCTGCACACCAATTCCATGCTTTTGTGGGTCAATTTTCAGCATGTGTGGCTTCCTCTGGCGCTGAAAGTTAAAAGATAAAGAAATGACAAATAAACATTTTTGATGTGAAAGCTGTTTCTGAATCTGTGTACAACCAGTGAGTAGAGCTCAGTTCTTGGTGAAATAAACTTCATTTTAATTTGGTAGTGGTATCATGCCAAATACCCTGACCAAGCAAATGTCATCAATTAATGTCCAGCAAATGTTATGGACTGATGCTATTGCAACTAAATATTTATATATCCCCATTAGATGTATTACTTCTATTAGTAACACTGGTAATACTATTACCTTTCTTTAAAATCAAGCACTGTATCATCACAAGGAAACACTACACTATTACTACAAAGGCGAGCATGCAAACCCATCATAACAGTCTGCATTCAGTTTTATCAAGACAATGGCACAATAAGCACACACATGCTGTTCAGTGAGTACAAAGCACAATTTTATGTATAAAATCTACATCTGTACACATTCACCCATGCAGATGCAGACAATGTTCAACTACTTACACAGGAACGCATGCTTGAGAAAAGTCTGCAATCAGCTGGCCACTTACCACTCATGACGATTTTGCACAAGGAGGGAGTGCATGTTGCTTTATATGCATGAACATTTATCACAAGTATGCATGTAGAATTTGGACAAGGGGGTCTGTGTCGCTTTATATGTCAGCTCAAAATGTGCATGTACTTTATCAGCACAAGGGTTTGCATACACACAGCTTTATCAGCACAAGGGGTTTGCATGCAGCTTTACCAGCACAAAGTGTGCATGTAGCTTTATTAGCATGGAGTGTGCATGCAGCTTTATCAGCATGAAGTGTACATGCAGCTTTATCAGCACAAAATGTGCATGTAGCTTTATTAGCACAAAGTGTGCATATGCGGCTTTGTTACTATATCAGCACAAAATGTGCATGCAGCTTTATCAGCACAAAGTGTGCATATACCTTTATCACTGTATCTGTGCAGTGTGAAGTTGCATGTAGCTTTATTGGAACAATGGTGTGCATGTAGCTTTATCAGTTATATCATTATGAGTGTGTGCATAAAGTAGCTGTATCACCATAAGGGTGTGCATGCAGCTTTACCACAACTGTGTGCATGTAGCTTTACCACCACAAGGGTGTGCATAAAAAAGCTTTATCACCACATGGGTGTGCATGTAGCTTTACCACCACAAGGCTGTGTATAAAGTAGCTTTATCACCACAAGGGTGTGCATGTAGCTTTACTACAAGGCTGTGCATAAAGTAGTTTTATGACTACAAGGGTGTACATGTAGATTTACCACCACATGGGTGTGCAAGTAGCTTTACCACCACAAGGGTGTGCATGTAGCTTTACCACCACATGGGTGTGCAAGTAGCTTTACCACCACATGGGTGAGCATGTAGCTTTACCACCACATGGGTGTGCATGTAGCTTTACCACCACAAGGGGGTGCATGTAGCTTCACCGCCACAAAGCAAGGGTGTGCATGCAGCTTTACTACCAAAATGTTGTGCATGCAGCTTTACCACCACAATGTTGTGCATGCAGCTTTACTACCACAATGTTGTGCATGCAGCTTTACCACCACAATGTTGTGCAGGCAGCTTTACCACCACAATGTTGTGCAGGCAGCTTTACCACCACAATGTTGTGCAGGCAGCTTTACCACCACAATGTTGTGCAGGCAGCTTTACCACCACAATGTTGTGCAGGCAGCTTTACCACCACAAGGGTGTGCTTGCAGCTTTATCAGCACATGAGTGTGTGTGTAGCTTTACCACCACATGAGAGTGCATGCAGCTTTATCAGCACCAAGGTGTGTGTGAGGCTTCATCAGCACAAGAGTACAGGTGGAGCTTCACAATGAAGGGTCAAGTTGGGCATTACCTTCACACATGCACCTCATACCTTTCTACCACAATTATGAACACAACTTTCCACGCGCAGCATAGGTCAACTATTTTCATGCACTGGAACAGGACTAGTAGTGGTGCTAGCAAGGAGAAGAAACAATGCATTCTGAATTGTTTAACTTTAAGCACAGACAGCCACTGGGACAGAACCAACATGTTAAACAAAAAAACTGATACACGCACAAACCAGCTATTACATATCTATAGAAATATCTTAGTATGAGTAACTCATGAACTGTAAGTACAAAGTTTGTCATGGGGAAAAAAGAAGAAGTCCTAACCCATTACTAAAAAGTGTTCCTGACAAGTAACTGGGCAACCATTTGCATCCTATATATCATAGACTAAAGAATTTAAGATCACACTCTCCTGGCTCAGAAGTTATAAAGTGAAAGATTAAGAATACAAAATAAAATCAATGATCTGCATACCAAATGCAGACATAACTCTGCTGATAAATCATATGACATGGGTGAGCCATTACACATCATAATAAATATTGTACAATATAGTAGTATTGTACTCATATAGCTTTCATTCTCACGAAATCAAAGTAATAGCCTTTAGATTTGTATTACTATAATTTATTAATTAGCAATAAAACAATTGATGTCACATACCTGACGCTACACCCCCAAATTCAAGTGAACCACTCCCTCATTATTCCTCTCAAAGTGCTCATCCTGTATCATTATCCTTTTACTCACTTGTGGTATATCAGTATCTATGTTGAGTACTGTATAAAATATATCTTGTGTTGAAAAGCGCTTTACAAACTGTATTATTATCCTTGCCCACCAATCCTCCCCTGTATTATTATCCCCATCGACATACCTTGTATTTTGATCCTTAGCCATTTGTACAGTATCATTATGCCTACCCACCCTGTGTTATAACTGTGTTATGTACGCCCTGTCAAAAAGTGCTTCATAGGTGTATTATTATCTCTACCCACCAGTACTCAGTCACACTGTATTTGTTCAGAAAGCATTATGTATGTGCATTATCCTTATTATCCCTAGCTACCAGTACTCACCATGTACTTGTTTGAAATGCACTTTCCCAGTAAACATGCCAGATCTGACAGAAGCATTTTGGTTACAGCCAGTTATGCAAAAACCAGCCTGGATCCAATCTGGATGGTCTGGTCAGGTTTTGGCCAAGTGCATCTGGTCTGGAAGCCAGCTGGTGTGCAAGAATCACTGGGCCCAGTTCTGGCACAACACAACTGGCCTGCTACCAGGTTTTCACTTTCAGATTCAGTTGCGTTCTTTCACAGATGGCCCAGATCACTCTGTGCAAAACCAGCCCAAATCTGACTTGATGCTGGCTGAGTGTGTCAGGTTTTGGCCAAACGGATCTGGTCTAGAACTAGAAGCAAGCCAGTGTGCAAGACTCATCTGGTTAATGTGTCCTAGCTGATCCAGATTGGATCCCTCATGTTTACTGGGTTGCAGATGTATTTGTATCTCTACCCACCAGTGCTCACCCTGGACTTGTTCAAAACACACACTGTACCTGTTCAAAAAGGGCTTCATAGCTGTATGACATTATTATTATTATCATCATCATCATCATCCCTATCCACCAGCACTACCATGTACTTGCTTGAATTGTAAAAAATCATTTTGTAGGTGATTTATTATCATCATTTCAACCCACCAGGACTTACCCTGTATTTTTCATGGTGTTCTTCACTCTTCATGTGGGACTCGGCAATGCTGAGGTCCCCACAGAACTCAGAGCACAGGGAGCAGTAGAAGGCTGCTGTGGCCATCATAAATTCCAGACCTGTGGCAAGGGAGGGGAAGGGCAAAATTCAGTGCTGGCTAGTCAACCAGCTTTTCAAACTACAGTGGCAGTCATGCACTTCAAATACAACTAATGCATGGTCAGAGGAAGTAATGTGTGAAAAGAACTTCTTTCTGTTCATTCCAAGTCTCACTTGCTGTTGGTACAACAGCTTTAAAATGTTGAATTAAACAATAAAATATAATCCAATTTCACACAAATACAAGCTGATTATTACAAAATTTGACAAGAAAAAAGCTGTAACTCCTCCTTCAGTCCTTGCAAAAGGTTCTTTATTAAATATGATTCTAAAAGTGAATAGAGTACTGTAAATACCCAATTTATTCAGCTTTAAATTAATCAGACTTTAATACTTCTTTTCATCCCTGAGGCAAAGTTCTGAGCAGTAAAAACAATCATGTCCAGAGGCAGAGGCTGCATTTACAGTGGATAAAATTTATTTTCACAGCAGGAAGTCAGTGCTAGTATGCTATATTGTACCACAGATAGGCCTACAAGAACAGAAGAGAAAACAGACTGTCATAATTTCAGTCTTAGTATAGATCTATCACAGTATCAGAATGAAATAGAAGTAACATAGATTGCCATAATTTGAAAAGGTAAATCTAAGTAGTATTACTGTTATAATTTATATTATACACTGCTTTTTACACTGTACCCAACTATTCCCAGAAGCATGAGAGATTAAAAACAACCAAGGTAAAAAAAAATCCTGATTTCAAGTTTGACTTTTAGCAAGTAACCAAGTTACTGTTATATAAATACAAAACACAACAGACAGTTCTAGAAGTAGGACTAGGAGTAAGATGAAAAGAGCAACAAAGAAAGAGTAAGAATGGATGACCACATGTAAAACCACGTACCATCACTTCTGTTCCCAAACACTCTTCCCTCATGGCTGCTACTTTCAAGTTTCATTTCAAACAGGGAATATGCATTTCTTTCGTCACATATTCTCAACCCAAAATTGCAATGCAGCCAAATTTACTTTTCTTTTCTTCTCCTTTTTCCTTCTCTCTTTCAAACCAACTGGACAGGATGTTCTATGTTCATCACAACAGTGAATGTGACTTTGAATCAAGTGTGACCTTTGATCGGGTGAGCTTGAACTTGTCCTTGTGGTTTGGGCTTCTTCTCTGATTTCTGCATAGCTTCCAGCAGCCATGGACGATTGAAAGGATCCACTTTCTGTGGAAGAAAATGGCAAAAAGGTCAAAAGAAATCTAACAGTTTGACACACACAGAGTGACCTTACTGTGCAGTAGGTTCCAACAGCAAATACTGACAACTTCTGGCCATGAAACAAATGTGAAATTTCCCTGCCATGCTTACTACTAGTATTAGCAGAATAAAACATGATTACATACTGAAACTTAAAAACCAAAGGGTGGAAGCACGCACAACTTAGCCAGACCTTAAATTTTCAAACATGTTATACATACGATGTATATAAAACAGATGAAATAGCATTCATTACATACAAAAAACAAGAAGAAGAAATAGACCTCCAAATTATCTGCACCCACACAGGCCATGAAAAAGGCAAAAACCTATCACAATTCAACAGGCATGGACTGCTGCCGTTGACACAGGGATGATAGACAGAAAGAGACTGAGAGAATGAGATGGCACGAACCTGCTGATGCTTCTTTGATTCGAGGTGTTTAAAAAATTCAAACATGTGGCCGCACATGAGGTTGCATGTGCTGCACCAGTGACTGCCAGGGTCAAAGTATTCATAGTGGATCTTCAGCGCCTCCTTCTCAGTCTTCTCCTGGAACAAAAAATGGAGTCAATGCCATGTACTGTTTCCCTCCCTAATTTTGCAAGCCTAAGAACACACTCATCTGAGAGGACTGTTGCATGGCCTCCCCCCCCCCCCCCCTTTTCTGAAACATATTCTGACCAAAAACATTAACACAAATATGTCCATGTTGAGAACCTGACAAAGTGATATGAGGTATACTAAAATACACAACAGCTACTTGAGGGGAAACAAATAAACAAACAACACATACAGAAATGCAAGTGGAACATGAGAACAAAGCAACACTCAGTAACACTATCAAAGATGCTGACTGCACTTAAGTTTAACATCACTTGACCAGACGCCAGAATTTACTCTAAAAACCAAAACTATCAGGCGCTGATGAATTGGGGTGCCACACACGAAAGCCTGGAAGTTGATCCTGAAACTACAAAAGAAACTGAACCAATGTGTTCTACACTACTATAGGCTAAAAGAAAATCAAAATGTTTTCTCACATGCAACCTACCACATTGGATGAGGAGGCACTTGAGACTTTCTGGGATGAAGATGACTCCTCAGCTGCAGGCTTGGGCTTTCCTAACGAGGCCAAGTCAGCACTGGGAAGCTCTTTGCCCTCACGAAGAAGCTTAATTTGAGCGACAATTTCATCTTGGAGCTTAGAGTTCTCAGCTAGAAGCGGGTCCTTGTGGCCATCTTTCTGCCGGCGGCGTTTCCTTAGCAACTCGTTGTGCTGCTGTCGCAGGGCAGTCAGCTCCCTCTCTAAGGTCAACAGTTTCTTCTTTTTCTCTAACAAGCGAACTTTGTCTTCTGCTACTCTGGCTGCCCTAGCCACTTCAGCTTTAATCGCTTCCGATTTAGGTGATGACTTTGGGAGCTCTTGTTTGAGCTTAGATTTGATAAACTCTAGCTTAGTGCGACCATCTGGTTTTGAGGGCTCTGGTTTTGCTTTGGGGTCCACACTTTTACTATCTCCCTTTGAGGCCTGGTACTTGTACTTACTTTCATACCCAAACCTCTGTGGGGAGGGGGATCTATCTGTTTCTTTTTTGTAGCTTTCTGATCTAGAGGGTTCTGGCTGCCTTGTACTTTTAGTCTTCTGAAATATTATTCTATCAGAGGGCCGGTCTTCTACTGAAGGAGATCTTCGAGAGTGTTTGGACCGTCTGGGGGATTCAGGTGAGGATGCTCGCCTTTTCACATCTCTGTGTGAATCCGAGTCTGGCGTTCTCACCTGCGGGGCTTTCCCCTTTTCTTTTGGGGGCAGTACAATGCGTCGAGAAAAACTTGTATCGGAACCAGGGGAGTCCACTTTATCCTTATCCTCTTTCTTCTTCATAATCAAAATTCGCTCCCCTGCCCTCTTGAACCCTACATCCCCTGTGTTTTTGTCAAAGTCAGAGAAACCCTTGGATCTGCTTAAATTACTGTCCTCTGCCCCCCCACCCTCACCGCCCAGTTCAATGAGATTGGAGGTGCGAATGGGCTTGGGTTGGTGTGGGTTCTGGAAGTAGTCGGACTCTGAGTACAACTCATAGTCACTGTACCCAAATTCGCCATGGCTGTACTGGGGCCCTGGTTGGTAAGCCTGGGGGTAGTCCTGGACACTGGGGTCATAAGGTGAATGATCTGTGGTGCCAGAAGCGCTGAATCTTGTGAGAGCTTCTGCTCCCACAGAGTCCCTCCTGGTCCTCCTGGAAGCCTCACCTCTTTCCTTTCCATCCCTGAAGCCCCCACTGTCTCTTCGACTGGGGAGCTCGCGGTCCCTCCCCCTTGGCAAGTCTTCTTCGATGCTGGGATTATGTGCGCCTCGACCTGTGCGCCGTTTCTCTGCTTCCTTTGCCTTCACTGCCTTCTCTCTGGCCACCCTGGTGGCAGCTTCAACCTCCTTCATGAAGGTGTCAACTGGTGAGATGACAGGCTTCTGCTCCTTCTGGAACACACTGGTGAGGTCCTCAGTCAGGGCATCTGAGTCTGCACCCAGAAAAGAGGCACTCTGGTTGATCAGAATGGCCTCTTGTTCCCCTTCTTTCTTCTGCCTGGCTAACTCCTGCATGCGCTGGGACAGCTCAAAATTGAAACCAATGGATTTCAGAATGTTTTCTACTGTGGAGCTGAGTTGCTCTGCTGTCTCTGCGCCCTCTGGGGCGGAAGGCTGTGGCACTGGCAGTGGTGCCAGCTCTTTGGGTTTTTCAGGCGCCTGCTTTTGAAACACAGCGGCACGCCACTGTTCGTAACTTTTCTCCTTTTCCTCAAAACTGCTAAAAGCTAGAGGGAGCTTTGCCTGCTCTGGCCTTTGAACGGTGGGTGAAATGTTTTCAAGAATGTCAAACAGATGCTTTTTTGGAAGAGGAGAATCTGCTGCAGGCACCATTGGTGCTGGGTCCAGATGCTTGTGTTCAAACTGACGTGACGCTCCAGACGGGTCAAAGGCACCTGGTTGAAGATTATCCTCAAACTGGTGTGCTGACCAAAAAGGTGCAGACAGAGGCCCTGGCTCTGACTGTGCTCCTCCCTTCCTGGGTCCGTCTCCGTACAGGAACTCTTCCTCGTCTTCAATGTCCATGTAGGATGAGAGTTGTCGAAGAGCCCCAGTTGGGGGAGGGGCACCTTCCTCCTTCTCTGCTGGCTTCTCCTCCTGCTGTTTGACCCCTCCTTTGCGTAGAGTCTGGATCACTTTCTCTATCTGCGACAGGGCTGATGGCTGTGGAGGTGGAGGAGATGGACTTCGCTCTGGTGTAGGTGAGGTGGAGTCGGTCTTTCTCTTCAAAATGGAGCGCAGGGGTTTAGAGCTGGGAGAATCTGATGGTTCATCAGGTGGAACGGGTTCAGGTTCAGCTGGCTCCACCTCATCGCTCCCCTGCTGCTCCCCTTGCTGCATCAACGCCATCGCTGACAGGTTCTCAGCATTCTTCGCCATGAACTGTCGGAACAGAGCTGGCGAGAGTTTGGCCATTTCTCTGATGTGCTTAGCAATGCGCTCCTCACGCTCCTTGGGGTCTATGTTGGAGCTCAGCTCTGATTTGAGGCGGCGATACATCTCCTCCTCATACTGCTGCGCTGTCAGTGCTGGGGGACTGCTGCGACTCCTGCTGTCTGTGGAACTGCTGGAGGAGGAGCTGCTGCTGCGGTCTCGCCTTCTGCTGTGACTGCGCCTGTCTCCAAGCGCACTCCTGCGGCTGGGGCCTTGGCTTCTGGAACGAGGTGGACTTCTCCCGGGGCTTCTCTCTGCTACACTGGGCATGCCCCCTGCCATCTCTCTGCCCATACTTTGGGGTTGGCTGGGCCCTCTCCTGACAGGGCTCAGGCTGCGACTTCTGCTGTAGCTTCTCCTGCCCAGGCTTCGATTCCGGCTGTGGCTTCGACTCCTGCTGCTGTAGCTTCTGCTGCCGCTGCGACTCCGCCGGTGGCGGCTGCCACTGCGCCTTCCACGACTGCGACTCCTCCTGTCCCGGCTGCCACTCCGCCTGTCCCGACTGTAACTGCGCCTACCCCGACTGTAACTACGTCGCTCTCGACTGCGGCTCTGCCTTCTCCGGCCCAAACTCCTACTACGACTGCGTCTCCTGTCTGGACTTTGACTGTAGCGCCCTCTGCTCCTGCTCCGTCCTCTGCTGAGACTTTGTCTTAGGTGGCCATGCCTGTCAAAGTCACTGTCAAAACTGTGCCGGTCATGAGGACTGTAGCCTCCTCTGCCTCGCCCCCTGTCAAAGGCGTCATAGAAGCCCCTGCCCCGTCCGTCTCTTTCATGGGGCTCATAGCTACCACGCCCCCTGCCCCTGAAGCCACCCCTAAAGTCCCCCCTTCCTCGCCCTCTGTAGTTTGGGTCATATCCTCGGTTAAAGTAGCCCCGGCCGCGCCCCCTGTAGCTGTCCGATCCCCTGTCATCCCACTTCTCTGGTGGTTTTGTGTCATCCCAGTCCCTTCTTCCGCCTTCATAAGGTTCATCCCTGCGTCGCCTGTCATCTTCACTTCTTCGATCTCGCCTGTCTTCGTGCCATCGTTCCCCCCTCTCTCGGCCTTCCTGCTCCCATTCTGGTGGTGGAGGGTCACGCCTGTCTGAGAACTGCTCTTCATACCTGTCGTTACCAACGGTGATCCTCAAGGACTCCTCTTCTATGAGATCCTATTTTAAGACAGACAGATTTGCATGAAATAAAGTACCTCTGACAGTCTGAGCTAGTGTTACTAGAATCACAGTGAGGATATTTTTGTTAAAGCGCAATGAGCATATGGCTATCTACATCAGTACATGGAGTGATGGAGTTAGACTGTGCTATACAAGTTAACACTGACATTAATAAGGATAATTGTATTTTAGATGGTACATGTTAAAGGTTGTTTTCTCTTAAACAAGTTTATGCTGAAATTTATATCAATTATCATGTGTCTACTTTAGTTTAAATAACTGCCATATACTGGGAACGTATACTATATTTATTTGATTTGTGAAGCGTTTATCCATGTAACCACTGATGAAAGACTAACCCCAAACTAAACACGCAGAGCGTGGTCTGATACTCTGAAATGAGGGTTGTGCTTGGGGCTCTTTTCAAAATCATTCTTATCCTCTTTTTTTATTTACTTGAGCTGATCAAATTATTCTAAGCTTACAACATAATACACTGTAATTACTATGTACTACAATATTACTTCAGTGCCTGTTAAGCTAACAAAACAGTAACACTACAGTAGTATTGTACAATTTGTAGTAGTAACACAAAAGTAATAAACTAGGTCTAGGACTAGGACTAGAGGCAGAACAGTAGAAACTAGAACTTAGTAGAAGTATAAATAAAAGAGCGAATTCGAAAAGCAGAAAAATATGACTGATTTCAGGAGTAACAGTGTGTCCTAGTTCATATTAATGCAATTCAACTAAAAGATTCATGGCTTTAAATTATTTAAAGCAACGTTACAAATACAATGCTGTTGGTTTTTATACTTTCACAGTCGCACTAACACTAGTAACAGTACGCATTAGTCAAAGTGAAATGAATTGGTCACTGATGCACGGGGATAACAAAAGACATAAGTTCTGATCCAAGAATAAAATCTTATTAATCAAAGATAAAGACAGAAACAAAAATTACTGATTCCACATGTGGTCTTTTCCTTGGCGGCGATCTGCCAGGGTCTCCGTGAGGAGATGCCCTCTCTTCATCAAACCTGGTTTCTTGCTCATACTCTTGGCTGTGCTCTCCTCCATAGCCTTCTTTGTACTCGTCATAATTTTCGCGTCTGTCAGGTTCGCGCTCGTGGGATCGAGACCGTTGATCATACTCTTCTTCATCGCGACGACCGGGGTTTCGTAGCGTTATTCGCAAACCTTCGTCTGTTGGGTGGCCTCCCCGGCCAAATCCCCGGTTAAAACCGCGGCTTTGACCGTGGAAAGGGAACGGTCTCCGACCGCGGCCTCTTGCACGGAACGGACGAATAAATCCTCTAGCCCGTGGGTTGCCCCTGCCACGGTAAACCATGGTGCGGGACACAGAAAATGCTGAAAAACAATGGATTTATGATCAGAAAAACATTGCAAGGCTTCTGGCGGAAATGATAACAAAGCTGCACATTGCGCATGCGCACAATTTTAGCTGGCGCTAATAACGACTTTAAAAATATAAACTGTGACTAAATAAAACACTTATTACAAAATGACAGTCAGCATGAAAAGTTTGCATTATATGACGCATACTATGAAAGAATGGTGTTTTTATCCTATGTCGTAAACAAAGCCGGAAGGAGTGGCGCGCGAGTCGAAAGTGTGGCCAGTCTCACAGTGCGCGGCGCGATAGAAGCGTCCGACGAAGTGAATGAGTCAGGCAGTTGAGTCGGCTGCACGGGAAAGCGGGAATGGATTGCCTTGTTTCTCTTGTGTCTTTTGTGTAGAAAAGTGTTTGTGATCGTGTTTGTGATTTTAATGTGAATTGTGAAAATGGATTCAGTATTTCCAGGACCGAGTTTGTGTTCTAAGGGTAAGCCGGTGTTTCTCTCTTCTTGCAGAACAAAGATCGTCTGCTAACAATGATTTTTAGAGCATCTTCCAACAAAATTATGTGTGATCGTAGGCTAGCGCCAGACGTATGCCAAAGCCGGCTTCCTGTAGAGCACGATATTGGAGAAACCATGCGGTTGATTATGCTTTTGTGTTTTTTGGGTACATTTTGAGTTTGTTTTATTTGAGGTACTTTCGATATCACACTCGTATTCGCCTATTTGATTATTTCCCCGACAGTCGATGTCTTGTAACAGATTGGAACTAGTAAAATGTGAACAGGGGGGAAACAACAAACACAAAACAAAAGAAAGAAGAAAAAAAAGTGTCAGGTTGAAGATCAGTATTGTGCTGTGCATTCTACATAACTAATTAACTGCAGATTATATATCCATGGAGGAATACCATACGGAACCTATCTGTGCACCCACATGCACACACACACACACACACACACACACACACACACACACACACACACACACACACACACACACACTCTTATCCAGTGATACTGCAAACATGCAGCATAAACTAATAAAGAATGTTGAACCATATGATTATATTAAATATAGGCCAAAAATTTGGGCATCTTACACCAACTTGTTGTTTTTCTTTGATTTTACATTTTTAGCAGTTATATAATTTATACCATAAATTTGGGAAGTAATTCTAATATAGTTTAAACTATGTACATACATGTGATTGTAAATGCTGTATTGTTGTAGAGCATGTCACTGTGTGCCAGAAGCACCACCATCATGTTTTTTCCCTCTTCATGTAGGTACACGCCCAGAAGATGGAGTACGTGACATGATTGTCATCAGTGACATTGACGAAAACGGAATAAATACTAATCTTCATGTGCGCTACAAACAGGACATTATTTATGTATCCTTTTGTATCTGGAAGAAAATGTTAATCGGCACTGTAAATTGTGTGAGTGCGACCAGAGATGGTAGACTGATTATGTATTATCTCTGACATAACTGTGTGTGTGTGTGTGTGTGGGGGGGGGGGGGGGTATGACTGAGTAGACTTCAAGAGGGAGGGGGCTGTAGAGCTGTGTTTTTTTTGGGGGGTGGGGGGGGGAATACAAAAAACTAGCTCATAGTAAGTGATACAATGTGTAGAATTCACCTGTGGGGACAGAAGCAGCTTGAGAGGAGTGTTGGGTACTAGGGTGCCCAAAGAGATAACACAGTGTATGTTACTGTTAGCCAACAATATTTACCGCTCAGTCAGTCAGTGTTTGACTTACTCTTAGTAGCTTTTCAAGTGGTGGTGGAAAGGGCAAGTAAAGTGATGATATCCTGTCAAGCACAACAGCAGGAAACTGGGGCGTCTGTGATAGGCCTGGGGAGGCAGGAAGAATCCACTTGGCTTTGAGCTTGGCCTCGCCTGTCCACTGTCACCAGTTGGGGCCCTTTGTGTCAAACTCAGAGGATCAATTCTTGGGTTATTATTTTCCCTGTTTTACTTTAAGTGCCCCTGACTTGCCCATCCTCAAGGAAGTACAATCATGGGCAGCAGCTGTGTACTTCCTGCCCCCTTTCGTTGTTGGTGGGTTTTTTATTGCTGTAGTGTTACTACTATTTATAATTAGTACTAAACTGTTCTATACAAACTAGTTTCTTTTGGGGTTATGTGTTATCTTTGAGGTGTTTGGTAATGAGGGGGGTTGGGTTGACACAGTCAGAATCAGAGGGTGTGGAGGCGAAGGGTTGGTGTTGGCTTCCCAAAATATTAATTTGGGAGCATGAACAGAATGGCAGTGACTAATCAATAACCAATAGACTTGTAACTTAGTAAACGTGATATAACCGGTGGACAGGGTTTGTGGTGAACCAGGTTCCTACATGTCATTTGCAGGCTCAACAAACTTGCAGCTTTGCATGGCTCCATAAAGAGTCTGCATATCTTGAAATGTCTGGAAACGGCACTGAGAAGCTCAGTGCCTGTTCTGTTTTATGTCAAGAGTGATAGGAACTTCGCTTGGCAAGATTCTTGCCCCTCTTGGAGCTGTTCAACACTTTTCTCCAGATGCCAAGATTCTCTCTCTCTTTCTCTCACACTCTCTCAGTTGATGGGATATTAACTTAAAACCCAGTTACTAAAAACCAGTTCTACCCCCTTCCCCTCCTCCCTCCCTGTGCGTTGACAGGATGTTAAAAGCGAATGACGGAAAGTTCTATTTGATTTCCATCTCTCTTCCCAGCATTGCCATTGGAGCAACATGGAATGAACGCACAAATTAATGGCCCCCTCCAAAAAACCAGAGCTATTAAAAAATTGAGCTGTGGTTGCTTTTTGCCTTGGGAAAGGAATTTCTGTCTTCCTGGTTTGTTCACCACCCCCACGCCCACCGACGCCCCATCCCACGTCGGTCCTTCCCCCGTATGTGTGTGTGGATGTCCTGAACAGTGAATAAAACATTCACTTCGTTATGATTTTGTTTCGCCCCAGTGATAGCTTAAAGTAGTTTTAAAAAAACATATTAAAAAAAAACATAGTTGGAATGTGACGTTCTTCTGTTGTTGTTTTTCTTAGTGACGTTCTTCTTCTTTTCTGTTTGTGCCTGAAGTTAGGGTTCATACTGCACGCAGGGTCAGTTAGTATTGATCCATACAGGGTTTCACTCTGGCATACTCTGGGCATCTCTCTCTCTCTCTTCTGTGTTGTTCTGCCGTACGGCCAGGAAATGTCTGGGTTCAGAGCCGGTTGCTTCAGGGGAGACTCCCCCGTATGTCGTCTGTTAAGTGTTATGCAGTGGTAATGCCCTTTAAAAATAGTTCTCTTGTGTCTCTCCATCCCCCCCCCCCCCCCCCCACACACACACACGCACGCACACACTTGGACTAGGTAAATACATTAGGTATTGATGAGTGAATGAACCTAGACTACAAATAGAAGTTTTAGATCCCCCCCCCCCCCCCCGTAGCGCGCCCTTGGAAATTGAAGTGTTACAGTTTATGACGTCAGAGCTGTGGCTGCAGGCGTTTTTTTGTTTTCGTTTTTTAAAGCATCTCTGCAGATAGATGAACATTTACACGAAAACTTAGTGAGGCAGTTTGCAGCCTACCTGGCTGTCAAGCGTATTATTGATTTAAAAGCTGTGTTTTTGATTTCAACGTGCATCGACAAAATAGCTTTTACTCAGTCCTATCTTTCATCTCTGGACTTGCGTATCGATGAATACCCGAGCCTGAATGCATGCTAGTTTTAGTTAACAATGGCTAAAATCAGCCGGGGGGGGGAGGGGGGGGGGTGACGCTGATTAGATCTGTTCGTTGATTAATCATTTAATGATTTGCATTTGTTCTTGGTAGAGTAATGCATAGTTGATTATTTTACTAGCACCCGTACTGAAATGAAGTCATATGCGACAGACTGAACGCAATTTAAATTAAATCAGCTGGACCTAGGTAGATGTTGTTTTGTTTAACTCTTTTTATATATATATTTATTTATCGGCATTTTTTCCCCTTCACGCGCTGCCACTGATTGATTTTTGTTTCGGCCCCGGGGGGAAAACGCACTTAAGTAAATTAGTGGGCGCCCTGTGTTTTCTTGCTTCTAATCTTTTACTGTTTCCCCATTTTGCTGTGCCAAAAGGCAAAAAACTCTTGGAGCAGACGTACGAAGTTTGTGGCACACACACACACACACACACACACACACACACACACACACACACACACACACACACACACACACACACACACACACACAGAGTCTATCTTTGGAAACGTGACCCTCATATTTGAAGACTTATTGGTAAGAAAGTGTCAGGGGCAGGAGAAGAACACAGGGGTAGGTGGGGATGTCGAGTCTCAGCCACAGGCGTATGCTATTACATCAAAATTTCACTCGTATATAATTATAGCTGGATTGACCTACGGCTATGTCCTTTCACAAATCGTAGGAATATCATCGAGATAATCAGACATGTGACTGCCCTCCCGCCTCCCGAAGATCTCTCCTTTGTTTTCAACGCTCATCAGCATGTTCACCCACCTAATCAGCAAATCGCTGGGCAGGTGTCAAAGATAGTCCTCTTGGAACTTGAAAATAAACACAATCTTCGGTGCAAGTGCCTGTGCCGGGAAGTGAGTGGCAGATGTGTTGCAACAAGAGGCAGATGCGAGGGTGTTTTCCTCTGATTATTGTTTCGTGTCAAAGGTGAAAGACGATCGCATCGGCAAGAAGATCACATTGTCAGTGTACACAGGCACGTGCTCTGTTGCCGTTCTGTGCTCGTGTGGAGAGTTGAGTGTTAGCGCGTGTGATTGGTGTGTGTGTGGATCTGTCAGTCTAAACGTGTCTAAACGAAGTTTGTATTTAACACAGAAGAAGACGGTGCGTAACCAAATTAGGGTGGGTAAATTATACTATGGAAGCACAAACTTTGCCTGACACACGTGTACACACACATACACATCCACGCATGCAGAAAGAGGGTTAATTTTTGGCCTGTTATTTCAGCATTGACACGATTCAGCAAGAATAATGGAATGGAAAATTATACGAGTCGGCTGCCCAGCGGTGTATAGTCTGCTGAAGATTTTTTTTGTTATTGTTTTGTTCAGTCACTGACCAGTGAATCCGCCTAATTTGTCTGAATTCTAGACGCAAAACAAAATCGCGTCAACACCTTAACGAGCACACGAACACTACAGGCCTGCAAACAGGAATGACGTAAAGCTGAATGATGCTGAATACACTCAGCCGAACGTAACGTTACACTTTCTTTGTTAGGAATAGGATGCAAGTTGCGGACTCTCTTTCCAAGTGGTGTTCGTTGCTGCGCCCAATTAGAGATGCCGACACGACAGCAGTAACCGTATCGATCGATGGCGCCGATAACGTGCAGTGCGCGTGCA